>RSEF01000003.1:68428742-68456729 GCA_003993805.1 Himantopus leucocephalus | reverse complement strand
AGTTTGTCTATCAAAAGTCACTTAATTTCATCCAGTTATGCTGCTTTGACAACCGGTCTTCACTCTGTTCTTAGCAGTTGCTAAGAGTTCACCAACTTTATATTTAGGGATTAACTTGGGATGTGCCTGAGAACTTCTCTCCTAAAAAGAAATGTGAAGAAGGCTTTGCAGAGCTTGGGTCAATAGGCTTTCTGTGTGGTGAGAGGAATAAAACAAGGGGCTTTTTCTGATGTACGATGAAGTAAGTATGTGTTGGCAACAGTTCAGATTTCACTATGTGATGATCCAGCTCTTGAAGCCAGTGCGGCTTGTCAGTGTTTGGGGATTGAGGTGGTAGTAGGAGATACACAGGTGTCCTAGAAATGATAAACACAGAAATTGATGAGTGGAGTTTCCAAAATAATTGCACGATTATCTTCTATTTATTTTGGACGTTAGTGGTCATTTTTTCTGAAGTACTGTGTGTCTAACAGCTTACACTGAGCTCTTTTACTTTCTTCAGGACTCTAACTCCAGTATTCCTGACAAACTAATGTACACAGTGCATTTAAACTTCACCAAAGGCTGGCAAGAGGCATAATTTTTGTCCTGATTTTAGCTGTATTAAAGCTGTCCAAAAACTCTTTCCAGAGTAGATAATCACTGTTTTTGAGTTTGGTACATGCAAATAATACATATAATTGAAAACTGACTCTTCAACTTTCTTTTAATCAGGTTCCTTTATTTGTAGGTGTGGTAGCACCTCACTAGCAGGGACAAATTCTAATAACCATTCCCCTAGGGTGATAAGAAAAGTCAAACTACTAATTGCAGTGAGTCAACCAGGCATGTAGCCACAGCGGCAATTACAGCTGTCCTGTCATCAGATCAGCAGACTCTTAGCAGGTCTGTGTTGTGATTGATCTCATTTACTTTCAGTTACAAGAAGCATGTAAACGTCCTAAGGTGTTTTGCAACTGTTGTTTCCACGAGAACAGCATCTTGTTGGGGTCCTCTGTAGTGCTCTCTTTATCAGTATTTTGCTAATGCAATACTGGCCATGCAAGGAAAATAATCTTTCAAATACTCAGCAGTTCCTCGAGCATGGCCAATGTTTTCATTATCACTTACTTAAATAAACATACAATTTTTTGGTTTAATTTTGTTTTGGTTTTATTCATGTTTGTTTTAACCCCTTTCTAACAGCTCAATGCTGTGGACACTTTTTATCCAGCCAGTTGGGAGCTAATTAGAGAAGAGGACAGGTAAGAATTCAGGGTTTGTGGGGACAAAATGAGCACAGTCATTGCGGTACTCAGCTGGAAATGCGGAAGTTGTGAATGTTGGACTGGCTCCAAGGCCTCTTTCTTCTTGTATAAGAAATAGTCACTGCATAAATTACAGAAGCAGTCTCTAGGTTTCAAGCATAATATTTTTGCTCTGTGTTTCAAGTGGTGGCCTCATGAATGCCAGTCCTGACCACGAACTTCTGTGACGTATTTTTTTTTCCACCTCAAAGAAAGCAGTGTATTAGAGGTTAAAGTGTAAACACTCGGGCAAAACTTACGTTGACATCAAAAGAGCAGAATTTCAGTTACAATACTTCTGCACAGTGGAAAGTGCTATTGCTCAGTTTAATCTTTTCCCTAGGGATCAAAGCATTCACCTAGGAGACAGAAGCTCAAGGCAGTTTTTCTTCAAATCACTAGGTATTCTCCTCTGGACTTGTTTTCAAAAGGAGGCATGAACTCTGCCTGGTGGTTTGAAGGAGTCATTGCAGAGGTGGTGATTTCTTCATCAGCTTAAGTGAGCAGTGAGTAGATGCAGGTGCTTCCTGGCAACCCAGAGCAAGGGGAAGTCTGTGATGGGTAGGATCCCTAGGCATGCCCTTGTCACAGGTGTTACCTGTTGGTTAGTTTAAGGTGGCTCTCATGTATGAGATTTGTAGGTTGAAGCAGTTTTCTGAAGCATCCAACTTAGTAGAGGAAGCTTTGGCATCTAGTTTTGCGGTTTGGCTTCTTTCTACTTTGCAGGTCTGGTACCTCAAGCAAAGGTGTCGTGGCACCTGTCTTATACATACACATGCTCTTGGCTGAAGAATGAAGAAAAATTCACTCTCAGATGCTATGAAAAACTGTGGTGTGGGGAACAAGAAAAGAGGCAAGATGAGGTCCAGGGACAGTAGTGGGCCTTCATCATGACAGTCCACAAAAAGCTTGGCTTTGCATATGGCTGCTTGCAGTAGGCTTGACTCTACCTTTATTCACTTTAGGGAGAAGGGTTTTTTTCATCAGCTGTGGTGTGAGTCTGAACAGTTCCATATCCAGTGAAGTTGTCTCACCTTAATGGCTATGGCCACAGCATTTAGAGAAAAAAGAATTTGGATGACATATGTCCTTAGACTTCAGTGTAGGAGATGTGGAGGTATCCATACCTAATAATACAAAATAAATGCAAACTACAAATAACCTGAAATGCCTTTATATGCATAGGTAAGCATTTTATTTATAAACCTAAGAGCATTCTGGACATCAAGGCGATAATATATCTTACATTCTAATTTCCATTTCTTTAAAAACTTCATACGAGGTAACTTGGTTGGTCTACAAAAGGAATGGTTCAGGTTTAACTGAGCTTCTCAAGTACACTGAACTCAAGTTGAGAAGACTTTCTTCATCTGTTATAAAACGAATAAATAGAACTTCTTATTGTAGAAAAAGTCAGCAAGTAAAGGTCTCAGCAATATTATTTGGAAAATAAATTTCTTGAAATGAGAAATGCAGAAGTTGTTTCTTGGTAAATGATGACGTGCCAGAATAGACTTTCCACAACCCAAATGTTGTTTGGGAGATTCTGAATGCTCTCAGCTCTGCAAGACCAACAAAGTTTATCTGGGTTTACAGCAAATAATCTGTCCTTACATATGTAATGGACATACTTTCATTAAAGCATCCTGCTGCATATTAGGAAGCTGTTAGATCATTAATTTATCTGGCACCAAGCCACTTGCCAAACTTCTAAGTGTGAAAGTGTGGTTGCTGAGTCACAGCTTTGGAAGCTGCAGTAACAGTTCAAAAAAAATCTATCCTTTAGCCGGTAGAAACCCCAAAGAGCTGCAAAGATGTATAATATATATGCTTTTGAACTTTAAAATAGAAAAGAGAGAGCCCATCAACAGACCTTTTGTATGTGCGTGTTGTTTTCTTCCTCTCCTCAGCACTTAGGTAACTATAAAGCAGCTAAAATCAACACAGAAAATGTCAGGTTTGAAAGGGCATGTGTGCAAAGAAAGCATTTCGGGCTTAGGATGTGGTTCAGAGCACTGGCTGCACCAACGGTTTGTCCAGTAATATGTCAGCTGAAGTAAAAGCATGTTTTTTGGCCTTCAGGTGAGCAACAGATTTGGAACAAAAGAGCATTTTATCTTGAGATAACATTCACAATTTTGTGCTTCCCTGCCAATACCAGGCAAGATTTATTGAAGGGGGTGGGGTGGGGGGGTGGGGAACAGAAGGAAAGAAAATAGGTTGGAAAGGGGGTAATGGGGCTCCAGCCATTGGATTACCCCAGCTGGGTGGTGTGTGTCCATCAGCATGGTGGCAATCACATACTTCCTTTCTGCTACTGCAGCTCAGGTAGGTGTGACCCTGATAATGTTTTCTCTCTCCCTTTATTCACGCTAGTCTCTTCAGATCCTGGTTCTTAATTATAAACCCATTCTTGCTTTGCCTTGCCAACTATACTTGTAAAATAAATGAAGCATATCTCGTAACCAATGGTTAAGGACAGTTATGTCTTTGAAGTTTCTTCTGGATAGTGTTAATTAAGCAGAACCAATAAAATAGGCATAATCGACAAGCACAAGAAGAAAACTAATTTTACAGAGTGCTAAACGCTCCAGGGAAGATTGCAGTTTTTCCTGTAAATTTATGCTCTCTTTATTGTATCAGTTACTGTTGCAGAAATGTTGAGGTGGAGGTTGAGAAGTGTTACAATTTATTTTGCAGTATTTTGAAATCCAGTAATCTCTCCATGATGAACCCCTATCTACTTCAAAATGCTGATCTTTGTATTATTAGTCTAGTAACATTCTGAAGTGGCATTTTTGTAAGTAGTACCTGTGAACAGTCAGGGTTCTCTGAGCCCTTCGCAAAGTTTGTACTGCGTTTCACGAAGTGTTATCACTTTTAATATGAAAGTGCAGAGGGAAGAATGTTCATCCAAGAGAGAATATGGGGAAGAAAAGGTTATACTTGGCAAGTGCTGAATTGTTGAATAGATTGATGTAGACTTCAGTGTGGTTTCATACTGTACCTAAATAAATCCATAAGTGATTTGAAGGCTAACTTAATATAACCATTTAAACAAATTGTTTCCTTTTTTTCTCTTCTTTCTGTGTCTAGGTTAACCATTTGAAAAAGAGATGACAGTACAAAAAAGGAATATGTATCTAGGCAAATTAATTTCTATTTCTGCTGCCTGACTTCGTGATCCCACTGACCTGTCCCATTTTCACTTTAGTAACTAAGTAATTGGCTGATGCGAACAGTTCGTGGTAAGACCCCTATCTCAGTTGCTCTGGTGTACATCCAGAGGAACATAACTCCTATGGGATTGTTCTAGATTTACAGCAGCTGAGTTTTACTCAGCTTGGGTCCTTTGTGTTCCAAGAAACCTATCCAGTGGTAATTAAAACCCCAGTTTCCCCCCAGTCCCCTACCTGTGGGTGACTGACCTTTGAAAAATGTCAGGTGGAGACTATCTTGACTTTGTACGAAATGTTGAGTCATTTCCTCAACTGAGAAGTTAATTTTTCTTCAGTGTTCCTTTCCTTTTTTTCCTCTGCTGACGTACTCAGCACACAAGAAGCTTTTTTTATTTGTATAGCTTCAAATTGTTTCAGCCTTTCTGATTTTTAAAAGCAGGGAGGCTTTTCCAGTGTTGATTTGCTTCGCTGGTAGCTGTGTGATGGCAGGTTATTTTGGAGGGGACAGCGGAAGCCCGAGCTGCTGGCACCTTCATGGATCATCTTCTCTGTGATTGCCCACAGCTCAAGCGGTGGCTTTCTTCTGAAGTTCATGCCCAGCCCCTCTTCAAGAAAGACCATGCTGTGGGGCTGAAGGCATACCTGAACCATGAACTTGAAGGTACTTAGCACTGGGGGNGGGGGGGGGGGGGGCGCTGAACTGGGCAGATTGCCAAGAAACCATACTTAGATGACCCTCTTCCCTGCAGGCTGGTCGGTTCTCCATGCAAATCGGCTGACAGCTAATACACAATTAAGTGGTATGGTTATTTCCAGGTAGCTTTCTTGTCCACTGCGAAACTGTCTGTGTGTACACGCTGAAATATTAACTCTGTTGTAGACATTTGCTGAAAATGCGGTGGGAAAGTATTATAACGGCATGAAAGCAGTTTTTATGCCATAGTTACGTGTTACCACTTCAGATCGCAGAATGCCGTTGACCAGACATGGCTCGCTTTCTTACATGGTGTCCAGGCAGCTGTTGCCACCTTTGGGGTGAATGTAGCAGCACTGCTGGTGCAGAGATTCGTCCTCCTTTACGGGAGGATGGAGAATTCGTTTTATGGCATGGTTGTTGAGGACTTATTTTGAGCCAGAAATGCCCTGAATGGAAAGGCTGAAGTCCAGAAGTCTACCTGTAAGGCATGTGCTCCTGTATGTGAATTTGTAGTCTGTTTATTTATTTTAAATGTATTCAAGTTTCATTTCCCTCTTGGCAACAGTTCAGCTTTCCTTTGGCGTTTTGCTGTAGTCAGCTGAAAGCCAGACATTGAGATCACGTTCTAGTGTTTCTGGGTGTCTCTGATATTCATCAAATCCTTTTTGCTGTCCTGTAAGTAGTTTTTTTGATATGCTCTCATTTGCTGTATTCTGCCATTTGTGTTCTCTACCTCTTTTAGGCTGTTTTTAAACTATTTTAACAAGGTTTCATAAGCGTCTAGCATTCCTAATGAACTTAAGTTAAAGAGCTCTGCTTGTCTCCATGCTGCTTTGAACAAACTAAGTAAATAGAAAAGTTCCCTATTATTTAAATGTTCGTAGCCTTGCCAGTGTTCTCCTGCTCACTGGGCTTTATGCACCTCAGAAGTCATCTTTGTCTTTCTAGGCTCTCTGCTGAAATGTTAGACTAAGAAATTTGTTTGATATAGGAAAATTGGTTAGATTTTAAAAAAGTACTCTAGATTATATGTTCAAATGTTGTTCTTTGGCTGTGACTGTTGGTGCTTCAGGGAGTTCCCTGCTGAGAAGTACAGCAATGGGTTCAGTTCCTCTGTGGGTGCATCTCTTCCCTCTTCAGAGGGAAGAGAGATTAATCAGGCGAAACCGGGGAGAGCCACCATTCGTGTGGCACTTCAAACGCAGATTGTCATGTTGGTACTGTAGCGATACCCTTATCGCAGCCAGGTTTCTGGAGCTGTGACTAGGAGGAGTCTGAGATGGAGCACTGGCCATGAACATCTCTGAACTGAGCACAAATAGCTGCTGGTGCTTGGACCTGGCCCGCACACAGTCCTCACAAATTTGAGGGACTCTTTACATTTTAGGGAGGAGTGCTAAAACTTCTAAGGTGGGAACAAATCTTGCTCTTTCTTCCCTCCCCTCCCCCCCCCAAAAATGGATGAGCAGGGCTTTTGTGAAGGGGTATCTGCAGAAATTTATTTTCTGTCAGCTCTCTCCTAAACCTTTGTTTCATTGAACAAATATATAGTGGTTTGGTTGATGTTATAAGGAACGGAATGTGACCCATAGTTTCAAAATGAGTGTAGCACGCAGGTCCGTTTGGTGAAAGGTCATGTCTTTTTGTCTGCAGTCAAGAAAATTCAGAATGATTTCTGCATTTTTTTGAGAAAAACACAAGAAACAGAACTTTCAACTGCTTGTTTTAAAGTGCGCCATAAAAATGTACCAGAGAAGGCCAGAGAAAAATGTTTCCCATGGTGCCTGTAGTCTTTTGTAGCTCTTCAAGAACAAGAGGTCATCCGCACAAAAAAAAAAAAGAGTCCCCTGAAATCACACCACCTACAGTTCTCCACCCAAATTTGTGCAAGACTCAAGGAAGGAGATGTAGGCTCTACTCATATCCAGTGTTGAGTGGAGTGTAGAAAAAGGGAATCCACCATCTGTCTCTAAGGCTATGCGCTCATCGGGAAAGCGCAGCAAGCATCCTTCTTATTTTTGACCTTTTGAAGATACAGGTCTCAATGCAGAAGTAAATGCCGGTACATAAAACAAGGATTAATTGTTTTGAGTACTACAACAGCAGCATAACCCCCCAAAGATCTGCACTGGTCAGTCAGTATCATTTTTTGTTTTGTGTTTTGAAAAGCTCAACTCCATACTTCCACAAATAAAACTCCCCTGGAATTTCCATTAAGCAATGCAGTTAGGGCTGTGTGTTTCTGGGAGAGATGCATCTTTGTAGAATGCGTCCTCCAAAATGCTCTTGGTGTTGGTTTCAATCTGTCTAGAAACAGAAGTATCACGTTGCAAAAAGATTCACTCAGTGATAATGCCTATTTGTTTTTCTCCTTCTTTCCCTTTCTGTGCTTAATAAGACAAAATGGGGGAAAAAATCCACTTCTGAGGAATTTGCATGGGGAAAAAAAAAGAAGAGATTAATTTACACAGCCAGGTGTCAGGCTGTAATATGATTATGCTGGCAAAGCCAAGAAAAGGAAATGTTCACAGCTCATAGACATTTTAGAAGAGGTCATTAGCTTAGCAGAGGGGAAAAATTTATTTCTGAGCATTCAGCAGTTCCTGAACTCAGACAACACATTACACAGGTATGTATACGCACTGGCGAAATGCCGTGGAGGCTGCAAAATCCTGAGAGGAGCTTGCAAGGGTGGTATTTCCAATTAAACATAAAATCTACAAAATGTCAGTGCTGAACAGTAATCTTTAACCAACTGGAAACGAATTCTTCAGGTGCCTCGTTCCTCGGCATTGGAGTGCCTTCAGTGAGCGAGTGAAATGGCAGATGTGATTAACTCCCCCTCTCCGGGTTGCGTTGCTCATTCTTCTGTCTTTCCATGGGGAGGTTCACACGTGGTGGTGCCCAGGGAAGAGCCTCTGCGGGGACAGGGTAGGCTCTTGCTGTGGTCCTCCGGTGGGGCGGGATGGGAGAGGCCGGATGGGAAGTGGGGCACTGCACTTTCTGTGTGCAGTGAGCGTGTCCTGGGGGGAGTTATATGTTGGTGGGGGGTGAATTTGCTGCTGTAGAAGGGCAGAGAAATAGGAGGGAAGGTGTTTGCTGCCGTGGGAGGGTAGGAAGAGGGAAGATGGGACTGGTGCTGTACCTTTCCGGGTGAGGGAGGGAGGAGTTGAGGTGGAGGATGCCCCATCTCCCACATGGCCTGTGTGGCTGCCAGGGTTTGACCATCTTGGTCTCACTGCCAGATGACAGCACAAAGGAACCACCCTCCTGCGATAAAGCCCAGCAACGTCTGGGCTTTTCCAGCCTCCTAGCATTTTAGGAAATGTTCTGTTTCACCGGGGCTGTACACAGGCTCTTGCCAGGGTGAGGAAATCCCATGAGGTCGTGTTTGTGTGCTTGCAGGGGTGAAACCAGCAAGTGAGAACTTCAGAGGTAACGAAGAGCCTAGTGATTAAAGCACTCGCCTAATCCGCAGTGACTCAAGCTGACTGTCCTTCCACCCTGTGCCAGGCCCTGACTGGCAACTCTTCGGCACCAGTCAGCAGGCTCTCTCTTGCCTGGACCTAGTAAAAAAAGTTTTGTTAAAATTGATGTGATTCAGGAACAGCACAGCTCCAACAGACCCCTGTGCAGTGGAAGTACAAATTCCTTTACAATGGAAAACAGTTTTCAGTAGGAAGATTCTATCCGATTCTGCTCTAAAGGAAAGCAAAGTGAAAACATTTGCTCAGACAGATCTTGCTTGTTGCTTTTGCTACTCCTTGTGGGAGAATGGCTCCGGTCTGACATGTCAAAATTAAACCCACCTCTCACTCAGAATATAGCAGACTAAATGTTAAATTAAAAATAGTGAAGATGAGGAAAACCAAAGTTGATAGTTACACTTTTGAAAGTGAAAGATTCAGTATGTGAACCTCCCAACTAATGTTGTTTGTATGACAAATAGGAACAAGACTTGGATGTCTTTCTTATATTTTGGTTTCCATCCCTCCACTTTTCCTTAAGCGTCAATGGCCCACGTAGGTTAAGAAAGTTAAATAAAAGTTCTGTGCCTGGTGGCATTCCAGCTGAAATAGCTTAAGGGCTCAGCTGTACTTCATTTGAGTCTTTTATAAAAAGCACACTTTAACTTTCTACTCTGTCATCTCTGGGTTTTTCTCACAGCCTCATCTTTTGGGATATAAATGCACTTTTTTTGGTCCTTATTTGAAGCACTTCATCCAGGTGTTTCAATAGCAGGGCATGTTTACTGAAGGATCATTTACCAAAATGGAGAAGACTCTTTTAAAGCCATCTGCCTTAATGAGAGATCATTTTGATTGAATTAATTTAAAATATGTTAATTCAACTGTGTGGAAATTACCTGACTGCCAGCCCAGTGCATGCCTTGGAAATGACTGATGTTTGTTCTTGAACAACAGATAGGCTATAACATTTGGAGGTAGGGATTTTCTTTTAGGCCGTACTTTTTTGAAAGACAATAATTTTCCTCAATTGCCAAGTAAGCTCAGGGAGACCATAAAATAATTTCCTTAGTATATTTGACTACAATTTTGATCGAAATATGTCTGTTTTAACGAACTAGTGTATAACCATGAAGCTCTAAGATAGGAAGGCTGTTTTAATGTCCTAGGCTAAGGGCATTGGAGGGTAATACAGATGATTCATACTTTCATAAAATAGAAGTATATTGAAAGGCTAAAGAAATTAAACCAGATGAATCCCAGGTGTAATTCCACTGACTTGTTTAGGCTTATAACTAGTATGAATTTCACCTATTAAGCCTGTTCTCATAGGAAAAAGAGGCAGTCTGAAATAGCATGAAAGTCAGCGAGGTTTATAAATCGCTGTGATCAGTTGAATCCTTTCAGCAGAGACACAGGAAACAAATGGAGTCATCTAAAAATAGGAAGGCAGGCGCAAGTGTAGTACTGCAGATAAACCCTTCACCTGAAGACTAAAATTAATCCAAAATAAGTTCCAAGGAAAAAGTTCTTAGTGTGTACTGTGGCTAATCATATAGTCTATTTGTTTCCATCATTAGTCCTCAAGAGATTGTGGGTTTGGGGTTATTTTTTTCATTTATTTGAAGTTCTGTTTCATTGGTGCTATTCAGTGGAGCAGGGTGTAGCTGGCTCATTCGCTGAAAATTTAAGGACAAGATGGGCTCAAGTATTTGTGCTCCCATAGTCCCTATTCTGTGGAGAAATTTGGTAAGTTTTTCCCCCAGTCTCAAAATTTTCTGGCAGAGGAGTAAATCTGAGACGGTGCAGTCACAGACTTTCTGGTGCAGACAAATAACCAGGGACTGTATTGACAGGTGTCTGATTCACTGGAGACAACTCTTATCTCCAAATCCGACCCAGTGATATGCTCCTGAACATTAAAGAGCGCGTTCCTAGGGCTGTCTCCTGTCTGTATTATCAAATTTCAGCAGAAGGCACAGAAGGCTTGGAATTAGATAAAGTTAGGTACATGCATAACTGCGGGATCAAAATGTAAACCTATACTATCAGGATATGTTTCAGTGAATTGTAATTGATTGAATTTATTTTTTATTTGTAAGTTAAAGTCTATTGTAAATGTAATTGGTAAGTCTTGTGACTCGAGGTCATTATTTAACTGAAAGTATAGGGCTAAGGGAAGACACATTTCTCGAATCTCAGTCTATTTCCATGGTCTCATGGGATGGGTCAGATTTTTCTATCTGTAATTTCATTCAAGTCAGTAAACGGGACTACTGCCAAGATTGAACAGGTATGTTCTAGAGGATATGACCTGAGTAGAATTGTATTAGAGTAGGCTTGAGGTATGTTGGAGAATGAAATGAAAATGAAAAATGATTCATTTAATATTGAAGAAATATTTTATCTGAAGAAAAAAAGAAAAGCTAAAGCATAAATAAAATAGAAATGGAACCTACAGAGCAGGGAACTAAAGGTCCAGATTTAAAATGCAATTTTAGAAGACAGTGCAGAAAAATTGCATAACATCTCAGAATGTAGCCTGATGACCTATTGATTTTTCATCTTTGTGAGCGTTAACTGACGTATCACTGACATGTCGAGCACAGCAGTAGGAAACTTCAGTAACTCATTAAGGGGTGCTTCAGTGCACCAGGGTGACTTGCAGTTGGGGGTTAGCTCCACTTTGTTTGCATTAGACTTCACATCCCAAATGGCTGTTTTCTTCCCCGGCCTCACTTAAAGTCATCAGATTACTGTGAAAAGCACAGTGATCTCTGTTGGTTCATCTTCCCCTGAGGGCAAACTGAACTAAAATGTTTTTACGGAACTTTCCAGCACCTGTGGTGGCCTAAGGAAATGGTCAAGACAAAGCTTTTAGGGAGATAAAATATCTTTTATTACTTAAAGAATGTCATTGGAAAAACTTTTGGGTAGACCATNAAATGTTTTTACGGAACTTTCCAGCACCTGTGGTGGCCTAAGGACATGGTCAAGACAAAGCTTTTAGGGAGATAAAGTATCTTTTATTACTTAGAAGAATGTCATTGGAAAAACTTTTGGGTAGACCAGCTCTCCTTCAAGCTGAGATGGCTTTATAGAATTGTCCTACAATAGTTCACTTATATTTGGAAAATCAAAGACCTTTTACTACCCTTGAACTGAGTTAATAATAATAATAATATTTTATTAACTAACTAAACATTTATTGAGTTGCGCAAACATGATTTTCTTTCCAACATCCTATCCAGTGAAGAATGCTAAATGAAGTATTTTGGATTGGATTTTGAGAAGCATTTGTGGATGAGCTGGAAGAATAGTTCAGGAAAGCCAGATCATTTGTGGAGCAGAAGAAGCAATTGAAGTGAGAGACAAAATAAATAATTATGTGGTGAAATAGTTATGCAGAGCTTCATGGTGAAAGCAAAGACCTCTGAGCCCCTGAGAACTATGTTTGAGTGAAGTGTTGGGGTGATGTCTACAAGATACCTTAGCAGCTTTCGGGCTGGTATTCGCTTTTTGTGAATAGGGTGGAAGAGATGCCTTATCAACAGTAAAGGCTGGTGAAACAGCTGAGGTTGTCAGCTGCTTTACCTTTCAGGCTGGTGCTTAAGGAAGCTAGTTGACTAATAAAAACTTGGAATGTTTCGATGTACAAACTGACGACAAAGACAAGCAAGCTTTGTTGCAGCTTGCTGTCCTAAAGAAAATAAAATTAGCTTTTATTAGTACATTAGTACTTTGATTGCTCAATAAAGAGTTGAGGATTAAGCTGACTTTGATTTAAATGCTATATCCAGACCTCTCTGAGTAAGTAGCAATTATTTTCTAAGTTTCACTTCAATTTTTTTTGGTTTGGTTTTTGTGTTGTTTGTTTGGGGGCTGGGGTGTTTGGTTTGGGGGTTTTTTTGTTTTGTTTTGGGAGGGTTGGTTGTTTATTTGTTTTTAATTAGAACAGACTGCTAGGAGTAGTTCTTGGTCTGGAAATAGTGACTTCTCCTTGTGTGTTTGGCACTATGAAACCAGAATGCAAAACCAAAAAAATTAAATAGTAAAGTTTTACTCCAGTTTAAGGAGAACAATGGTGCTTGTATTTGGTTACACTTCAGCTTTTTCAAAGTGTTCATCAGACATGGACCATATCATTACAAGATGGAGAGTATCCTCTCCTGTCTATCTTCAGGTGAAGAAGCACTAAGGGGGGTGACTGCAAAACTGGCTAAACACAAGTATTTTCACGTCATTAAGGTGCAACTGAAGCTGACGAGGGCAGAAGTCCACGCATAGGGTGGGACGCTCTCCAGATCTGATCCAGGCCATAGAAGATACAGCTCGTAGGTTTGAAGGAGGAGGAATCATACAAATAAGATATGATTAATCTGTTTTTATATATAATTATGGAACGTTATCTGGCCATGACAAAGATGATAATATCAAAAGTCAGCTTTGATTTGCCTAGCTAAAACAATAAAGTGCTTCTGAGAGCTTGTCCTTGCTTTTTAATGGAACTAGCTTCGTGCTTGAAGGCTTAGGGACTTAGCGAGGTGCCTGCTGCACTTCGCACGCAGTTCCTGCTCCCTGCCGGACTGTTACCACCTAATAGCTACACGGAGAGAAGCACTGCCTTGTGGCCTTTCACCAAACTCGCTTCTGCCTCCAGGGGACCCTCTGGAGGTCTGAGTATGAAATAAACAGGGATTTTTCTCCCTGGAAAGGAGCTGCTGGCAGGGCGAAAAAGAGGCATGTCTGTGTGGGAGCTCGCATTGCAGCAGCTTGTTCTTTTGAGAGGTCTGCACAACATCAGTCTGTGATGGTCATCGCAAATACTACGTATTCAGTTAACCAGGCATTCTGGCACATGTTATGTTAACAAAATAATTTATCCCCCTCAAAAAAAATAAAATATCCCCAGTGTAGTAATCTGTCCTTGTATTTCTTGTGCAGGCTCTTTAGGTTTTCTACATGTGGGCATTTTGGGATAATTACACACATAATCTTTTAAGCAAAAAATATTACCTGTTTTACTGCTACCTAGCTAGTTTGCTGCTAATCCATAGGTTCTCTGTAGTGCCCATCTCTGTGCACATCCTCCAGCAGAGCTGGTCTCCTGAAATGCTCCCCAGACTTTTCCAAGCTTCTCTTCCTCCCAGCCTCCATTCCACTTGCCTTCCAAAGGAGCTCTTCGTTACTGATTTAATTCTTCTTCCTCAGAAAGGTTCCAGAGGCTCCTTTCTTCCTGTGTCGCTCTAGCTTGCCGTGTCATTTCTTTATCTCAGATAGACCCTCAGTTAATCTTCTCTTCTCTCTATGTACAAAACCACCATGACGGGCTCCCCATGCCTCTTACTTCTCTGTCATCCTCCTGCTCTGGACTTTCAGCCCTTTGTGCCCACGTGTTGCTACCAGGCAACTCCTCATTTTTCTCTGCCACTGCTTCTCTTCTGTAGCACTTCCACAAGGATCTCTATTCCTGGGCACCTCCTGTCCATAGCAATACCCTGTGATTTGTTCTGATCTAGATGGAGACGTTCCTCGTTCATGTCTTTATGATCTCAAGAAAACTTGGGCCTTCTCCAATAAGTGAATTTGGGTACGTTGGTGTGTTGGTTATGTGCATAGGATTGTCCCATTCTCATACATCTGCTAAATTATAAATTAATCTTCTCTCAATTGCATTTTACATTGCACTGTGCTAATTGCTTTACTAGAGTGCATTGTATAAGTGGACTCCAGTATGCCACAAGCTGTTTGCTGCCTCAGCCTTTCCCAGGAGTGTTGTCAGATTAGTTTTCTTCACAGAGCTGGCAAGCAGAGGACCAAATCCCTCATTCCTTCTAATAGAGAATACAGTATGGATATACATGTAGGCTGGCTTGTGTAGCTGTTGACTTGTCTGTGTTTTAGGAAGCATCTGTGGGATGCTGGGTCAGCAGGTATCAGAGCAGAGGGAAAAAGTTCTTTGATTCTTCCCTAAAGAATTCCCAGTTCAAACGCTGAGGAACAAGGAGATGGGAGAGGTTGGAGGAAAGGTGTGATGCATGTATGACTAGTAATAAGACTAAGTAGTACAGTAAGGATATTCAGTTCCTTGTGTGCCTTGTGCAATGCAAAAAGTCATAAATACAAGTTAACTGCAATGTTGTAGTTACAGGGCCTCTGCCAAATTAGCCTTAAAAATGATTTCTAAATAATTCCTGAATTACTCTTAGGGTATGCTCCCCTGGGTGGGCAAACTTCTCTTGGATTTCAGGCCAGATGCAAATCTTAAGAAAGGATTTGGAAGGGTGGAGCTCTGTGGCTGAAAGTGTACTGTATATATGTGGGTATGTGGGACAGGCGATATTTATACATTTTGCAGTAGGGAATGAAAACCCTGTGAGGATGAATGGCCAAAATACGAGAGGAAGAATTAGGTTGGTTAGTTTGTTTGTTTCCATTGAGCTTCGTTTCTTATTCCATAATAGGGGATGTGTTTGATTTCTGTCCAGCACAGCCGATGCATTAGAGATTCTTCCCTGTTGAATTGTGTTTCCCGTTAAGTGGACTAAAGCTTATGTCTGTCATTGCTTTTGGACACTCAGAGACATTTGGAAAGTGACTTGCTTGCTTGCTTGGTATTGACTGCCTTCAGCTAATGTCACTTCATTTATTACTTGCTGCAGATAACTTCTGATTCAGTTGTCAGTATCATGACCCCTTCCCCTCTCATCCTTATTTTCTTTCACAAAGGGAAAAACGTACCATTACTTAGAACTGCTGTTAGCTTTGTAATGTGTTCTTCAGTGCATCAGAACACTGTGCGTACTTGGGGTCAAACACAGCTCACAGTAAAGCTATTCTGAGGTTGAACTGCACCATGGTATCTCTGCGTTCTCCAGAAGTGTAAAAGCAGCACGACTAAGTTACATGGCTTTTTTTCTCTTGTCTTTTCCATGAGTAATAATGTTGGCTTTGTGAAAGTGATCAGGAAATTCAACTGAAAGTTTCCCACAACCAGTCTGAGGAAGAAAAAAGGCCATCCCATTTCATTTGTATAGGAAGTGGTTTCATGCCATACATACTTGGTACTGCTGGCGTGGTATACTGGCTTACACCAGTCCTTTCAGCTGCAGTGTCTATACAAGTGCACATGTACACTTTTTAGGTACTGTATACAAGAGACAGCAGAAGTTAAGATATGTGTTGCATTTGGAGTTCAAGATTGATGAGGTTTGTGATGGTCCTTAATACTTAATAAAATTAATTCCCCATCTTCAACCATTCCTCATGAAAGCATAGGCAAGTTTTATCTAGAAACTGGACTCGGCAAGGGGCAAAATTCGTCAGCTGCTGTCTTTATGCTACAGCTTTTGCCAAGGTTTTCAGATTCTGTGCCCCAAACTGATGAGCATCTGAACAGTATGATCAAGATCTTGTTTGTCAATGATACCAAGCTGTGTGGTGAGGTAAACATGCTGGAGTGGAGGGATGCCATCCAGAGGGCCCATGCCAACCTCATGAATTTCAACAAGGCCAAGTGCAAGGTCCTACATCTGGGTCGGGGCAATCCCAAGCACAAATACAGGCTCAGCAGAGAACGGATCAAGAGCACCCCTGAGGAGAAGTACCTGGACTTGCTGATTGATGAGAAGCTGAACGTGAGCCAGCAATGCATGATCGCAGCCCAGAAGTATCCTGGGTGGCATAAGAACAAGAGTGGCCAGCAGGTCAAGGGAGGGGATTCTGCCCCTCTACTCCGCTCTGGTGAGACCCCACCCGGAATACTGCATCCATCTCTGGAGCCCCCAACATAGGAAAGACATGGACCTGTTGGAGCGGGTCCAGAGGAGGGCCGCACAGATGATCAGAGGGCTGGAGCATCTCTCCTATGAGGACAGGCTGAGAGAGTTGGGATTGTTCAGCCTGGAGAAGAGAAGGCTCCGGGGAGACCTTATAGCACCCTTCCAGTACCTAACGGGGGCCTACAGGAGAGCTTTTTTTTTTACAAGGGCATGTAGTGATAGGACGAGGGAGAGTGCCTTCCAATTGGAAGAAGGTAGATTTAGATTAGATATTAGGAAGAAATTTTTCATTTTGAGGGTGGTAAGGCACTGGAACAGGTTGCCCAAAGAAGTTGTGGAGGCCCCATCCCTGGAGGTGTTTAAGGCCAGGCTGGATGGGGCTTTAAGCAACGTTGTCAAGTGGGAGGCATCCCTGCCCACGGCAGGGGGGTTGGAACTAGATCATCTTCAAGGTCCCCTCCAACCTAAACCATTCTATGATTCTATTATCTTGGACCTTCATTCAATGCTTCTGAGAGCACCAAGGCAGAAAATGGAGGAATGGTGTGAACTTGGTATCCCAGGCTGATCAGTTTGGGACTAGGAATATCACGTGTGGAAGCCATTTTTGCACATTATCAGTAAGGATGTTGCCCCTGGTGCAAGAGTGCAGAGTAGGTCACATATCCAGAGCAGAAGAAAAACCCAAGACATTTGTGTTAAATGTCTGTCCAGCTGTGTACACTGCAAAGAACCCAAAGTGAAATCCTGTTATGCAATGTACCAGACTTTCAAATATCATGCCAAAAATACCATGTGTTTTATGGGCTGTAACATCCAGACCAAGACAGAAGATGTAGAAGGACTCAGAAATGCTTCTGCACTCTAGATCTACTGAGATGGGATATAATTTAGTTTCCCTGTATGGGAAAACAGCTCATGAATTTTTCAGAGAGCATGCACTAGACAGGCTGTCTCCATTGGTACAGGAAACCCAAATCATCTTTCTAACATGAAATAATAAGAGGAACTCTTTTTTCAGTATCAGTGATGTATTCAAAAAACTGCAAGCTAACAAATTTACTTTTTTTCCTGAGTGATTCACTTCTAACTTTCGTATGGTTAGCTATATTGCTTCTGTATATTAAGAAATGTGTTGTCTCTTGTCCTAAGCCCCAAACAGAATCAAGACTCCTGTGTTTGATACAGATATGGTAAAGACCGCTTGCTTATCTTTCTGTGTGCTTCCCAGCACTAGGCTTATGAGCGTGTTACAAATGTTACTGATGCGAAAAAACACATAAAAGAAATTATTCTCACAAAAATTGTTACGCGCGTGCCCAGGTTCCTGTTAGTCATCATCATAATCTCTGGACTGTCTTCCTTAAAAGCATGAATGTTCCTAGCTTTTTTCCTTTTTTATGGTCCAGTAATGCTTCAGGATAAAGCATAAGGATTACATGAGCGTGTATAATGAGAATGTTCCTATTCTGAGATCTTTGAGAAGAGGAGGCAGAGCCATCAGGATGCCGCTGCAGCAGAAGAGGATGTGAAAGCATGGCAACTGCATGGCAAGGAGATGTGGTTTTCATCTGAGTTGCATGGTGGGAACCACTTCTTTCAATAAGTTTTCTGTTCTCCTCACTTAGAAGCTTTTGAACCTACAGGCTTTTGGGGTAAAGGTGCTTGGAGAACACTCATTAAATACAAGTAAATAAAAAACAAACACAACCAAAAGGACTAAAGTTCTTTCTGAATAAAGTAAGATGCTGAAATGCATCTTACAGTAAGAGACCATCAAGACACAAAGTCAATCAATCTGACTCTAAAAGTCCTGCTTGGCCATTGTATTTTTCAGGTGTTTGTGAGAGGATTTCATGCTTTCCGGTTTGTTCCTACTAAGGGGCATTCAAAAGGAACAGTGTTTGGGAAGCGTAGCTTTCTTTGATAGTGCGGACAGAGACTATTCCTAAGACCTAAGAGAAAACTTTTTGAGAGGAGAGCTGTGCCTGAGTGGCAAGGGGTGATGTGTTTGGTCTTTCAGTCTCCTCCGTGGAGCTGCAACAATACCGATGTCAGGAACCTTTTGACATTTCCTGAGGAATAGTTTGTCCTTCCAAGCAGAGCAAAACCAGTATTTTGTCTCTGTGGAAGACAGTAAAAAGATCAGAAGAAAAAAGAGCTTTCACAAATACGTACGGTGGTGATTTATCTACTTCGTAACAGATAGGGTGAGGAAGAGACAGCACTGACATTTAATGTGGACTGTGGCACCTGCTACAAATTAGCACCATAAAGCATTTTTTCCCCATGATCCTCAACACACGTTCTTTCAGGAGACTTTATTTGTTCTTTTCCTTTGTCATTTATTTAAATAAATTCTCACCAGCTTCTGTGACTCATTTTCCCCCAAAGGGCTGGCTATGCTGCCCATAAAAGAAGATTGAAAGATTAATAAACTAGCTGTCTTGTATTGAGAAAACCCCACAGGTAGTTTACCTGCCATTGCTTTGTCTGAGGACACTTACTTGAATATGTGAAAGGTAATAATAATAATTGAGTTTTACTTTTGGTTGTAGCCAGTTTGACCAAGCAGAGCATTTCCTTCCCCCTCGCACACCCCAGTGGGCTGTTGTGCGTTCTGGGTGGCCCTGCAGGGATTTCAGAGGCATAGACGAGCAGATTAACTAGTACTCCTGAAAACCCCTTAGCGCTGTGTCACGGCCCACTAATGAGCTGCAAAGTTAGTCTGGTGCCATGGAGTACTGATGGAGTACTAGTTGGGATACTTTTTAATTCTTCGTCAACCTTTGGCCTCTAGTTTTAGCGAGAGAGCTTTTCCTGGGAGGTCCACCTGCCTTCCTCCTGTTCACCCTCTGCAAACAGCCTGCTTCCCAGCTCAACCCTGTTTCCCACCCAGTCCCCTTCTGGTTTTGGGCAGTCTGGTTTTTGCTATAGAAAAAAGGGAGCCAGGGAAGTGGGGAACCTTCTTCCCCGGAAATCTGTCACTATTCTTTTAGAGCTGTACACCGTTAATCTGGTGAGCAGCCACACGGCAGAAAAATGACAACAGCAATTTGGAAGCTGAGAGGAGCAGCCGCATGCAGGCATTGCCACAGTGTAAGTATCTTTAACTTGGATAAGGCGACAGCAAAATGTGTTCAGTGAAGCTGAAAGAGATGTTGCCAGCAGGAGGAAGAGTAGAATTGGGAAAATAGATGCTATGGACACGGTGATTATTATTTACCCTGTGAGGAAGCATGAAAAATACTACACGTAACACATGCAGGAAGATGTGAAAAAGATAGATATTTCCTGATGGATACGTTAAAAAAAACAAAGGTAGAAACAGATGAAGAGTGGAGAAACTCTACATCCTACTTGGATGTAGGCCTCAGCAAATACTATCATAAGACAGCATCAGAATGAAAATGAAAAAAATTCCTGAGAAGATTAAAGAATGAAAAGCCATCTATCTAAAGTACAGCAGCAAGCTGTTTTGAATACGGTCAGTCATACGTTTGGAGGTGGACTTAAGTTTTGATTTACATGGACCTAAATGGACTTAAGTTTTGATTTGTAATGTCAATTCTAAGCCCAGTACGCTAGTCCTTGTCTTTCAAATATACTTAGAGAACATTCTGTGCTGGTGCAGTGGGTAGCCCTTAACTTTGGAACTCAGTCTTCTCCTCAGCCTCTGATACCTTAAGTGTAGTATAGAAAAAACAAAGGTGAAAACGTAATGGTAACTGCTACGTATATAAAGGATGTGTACCTTTATTATTTTTAGATAGCTACGTTTGAGTTATGGCCACAGGACTGATGGATAATGATCAGCTGATTTTCTGTCTGACGGATGTTCTAAATTTATCTGTGCACGCTTTTTTAATCAAGGGCATAAATCAAAATTCACATACGTGAAAGTGTGTCGGACTCTGTCCTTCATCTTCCTGGGTTGTCTGGTATTAGGCAATGAAGGGAGATTACATCAGGGGAGAAAGAGATGAGCTGGAGAGGAAAGAGAGGGATTTGAAACAAGCGCACAAGGTGGGTAAGATGAAACTGTACTATAGAAGAGAGTAGTTTCATATAGCATGAGTTGTAGAGCAGATTTTTCCATTTTAAAAGTAACCATTTAGGAACCAAAACATCCATGCAGGAGAGAAAAGAGAAATAAACAAATACACAAGATGGGTTTGAAAGTGTCTTTGGTGTGTTTTGATGTCATTCTGTCGATCTTTATGTGAACAGCAGTCAGCTCACAGCACTATTATAGTCTCACCAGCTAAATGGCTGAACTGAAATGGGCAGGAACTGCAGCAACTGCAGTATTTTGGCATTGGGAACAGATTTTAACAGCTTTACCAAGCAAAAGCAGATCCTGAGTATTTTCTATTCTAACGTGTAATTTACAGTCTCTTTACTTGCTCTGGTGAGGATGTGGAGAAATATATTTAGGATTCTTACACTTAAGTAAATATGAACACCCACAAAAAGCCATGAGACCGTGTCTGTAAATATAGATTCATTCTCCTTATGTTGATACTTCTTGTCANACCCCCCCCCCCCCGTTTTAATGAATACATAGTATAATGCTGTATCTAACCAAGATTGTTGATACACATACATTGTATATTTTCTCAAAGTTGCATTCTTGAATATCCATGTATAGGTTTTTTATTTTTGCTACTTATGGAAAAGATTCATTTGGACTTGACCTGATTGTTTTCATGCAAGACAGGGACTTTCTGCTAAATCTCCAGGTCAGAACTGTCAGTTACTGACTGGTTAAAGAAAGTGGTTTATTTGCATGGTCAAGTCATCTTTCAGACTTGCAGTTTTTACTCATGCCTTCGTTTCCTGCCAAGAAGGATTAATTTCTTTTATTACAAAGTATTCAGAGATACAGAGAAGATTAAGAACATTTATTCTTGTTCTTGGAATGACACAGCTGAAAGGCACTCAGAGGAAGAAAAGGAAAATGTTCTTTGTGGTGGAAACACCAGGTCAGCATCAGTAATCAAATTTCTACCCCTCCCTTCCTGCACATCAGAGCAAGTCATGTCTGATCTCTATCTGCCTCAGTTTTTCTATCCATGAAATGAGAGCACTGATCTTTCCCAACCTTAGCAGAATTTTCAAAAGGGGACTATGATGTTTTGCTTCTTATATGAAGAACACCAAAACGATTAAGACTTTCCTTATCCAATTCCTATGCTAAATACAGCCGGTTGTCAACCGAAAGCTGAGACCCTTCCATCAGGTCGGTCTCCAGCCCCATCTGTATNCATCAGGTTGGTCTCCAGCCCCATCTGTATCCCTTCCCACACAAAGCACTGACCATATTTACACAGAGAGACATCATGCCTGTTCCCACATTGCACACAGAACACAAAATACTGTTTTTATGGAACAATTCATCTCTAATTATTAGAAATTACTCTGTTAATTATCAGAAAAGTAGTGTACAATTCTGGTAGCGTAGTCTTTTGTGATTCTTAATAATACAGTTGCTAATGGCAGTTTTCACACGCTATCCCTGTGTGCCACTTGCCGCTAAGTATCACCTCCTTCTGCTGCAGGTATTCTCACTTAAGCTGGTGCCCTGCGGTGTGATCCTGATCAACACCTCTGTGCCCGATCCGAGGCCCGTTTTGGTCAGCAGGAGTTTTTCCATTCAATGCGATGGGCTTTGAGACAGGGGTGGAGGTAGCAGTGCGCTGTTTGTTCTGTTATTTCCAGGATTCAATTATTTATTAGATAAAAGTCATATGCACAAGCTGAGGTTAAACCAAGCTAACAAGGAACAGAGGAAAACAAATGGTTTGTTGTCTGCAAGATAAAGAAATTTTATGAAGAGTTTTAGTTTGGTTTTTGAGAGGGTTTTTTTTGTATAATTTGCTCTATAGTTTGTTCTAACAAGATTCTAGAGAAGAATCTAAACAAGATTCATAATAAAGAAAACATGCTTTGCGTCATAGAGGCAGGATGACAAAATAGCCTTTCAGTTCCCTTCTGAGTGGTTGTACGGCAAAAACCACTTAAGAAGAGGGATCAGGTCATAAAAAGACATACAAGTGGCTGGCAGAAGGGGCTGTTGCTGACCCCATCCACAGGTTTCCTGTAGGTACAGAGCTGCTCATTGTGCTAGTCTGATGTGCAAATGGGCATGTAAGGAAATGCACAAAGGTTCTTTTCTCTTCTTCTGGGTCACAAATAAAGCTCCAGCACTCAGTATTGAAATATATGGCTTTTAATAACAAAACACCCATTGGGCAAAACCTGTGGCTATTGTATTGTTGAGCAGGTGATTAGCATCCATCTGGGCTACAGCTGTTTCCTTCTTATGTTTGTTCCATATGCAGATGTTGCTATGAGGAAAGGAGTCAGCAATGACTGATGTGGAGCCTGTGGTCACAGATTTTGCAGCATCAGGACGGGCAGGCCGCCGGAACGCCTTACCAGACATTCTGGGCTCTCCTGCTGGTGCTGGGACTTCAGACCTGCCACACAAACTGGCTGAGCTCTCCGTTTCCGAAGGTAATGCCTGCACATTCAAGAAATGGACATTTTTATGCAGTCGTCCTTTGCTTTCTCCTTAAGACGACTGCCACCGTGCAGTTCTGATGTCAATACTAACACTTCTTTCTTCATTTATGATTAAATTCAACCTTCCAAAGGAGTTACCACTGATGAGGCAAATGAATTTTAACCCAGACTAAGTCAGCCGTATCCACCCAGAGAGTCAGTGTTCAGCAGCCTGGGGAAAGGTGCTGGGAACTGAATTCCAGTTCCCCTGAGGCAGAGAAAGCACAGTTGCATTGAAGGGCAGCTTGGAAAACCAGCACTCCGGCTATAAATTAGGCTCTACTCCTGCACAGAGATAACTTAGCCCAAGACAGCAAGCTGCACTGTTAATCAGATTACAGCTATCATTCTAACTCAGGCATATACATTAAGAGTAGGGTTTACAGTGATTTACTGCTGCTATTAGGCTTTCAACTTTGCTATCTGAGACCAGTGTCGTATTTTGGCCTGTCCTTTAGATTGTTATGGTGCTCTGTTGATTAGCACAGGTTTAATCAACACCAGCTTTACATCTGAGTTCTTTTTACTTTCAGGGGGATTTTCAGATTTGGAAAAATCTGGTTTCTAATGCCTATGAAGTGAGAATTATAGGTTGGCCCTGAGCATGGGTTGCCCCTACTTTTTTAGGTTCTGATTTGGAAGTAACTTTCTTCTCATGCCCATCACTGTTGCTGCTGTGACAAATGCCACTGCAACTGGTGGTCCCATTTCCAGGAGCAGCGATGGCGCAGCACAGGGGGAGGCAGGCCTGTGCTGAGGAGTGGAGGGCCCATGAAACTGAAGTAGATTATAGGAGGGATTCCCAGGCTCCGACGGTGCATGTCTTGCTTGTATGTTGCCCAAACCAATTACTGGATGTAGAGTTTACAGCCTCCAAAAAGCACCACGAAGGCTGGTGGAGGACATGGGACGGGATGGGACGGGGGACAGGACACACACACACAAGGGGGGAGAATTCCTTCAATTACAAGCTGTTCTTGCTTTGATGATTTAATTTATATTAATGTATTTGGGGTTCTGTAATCCAAACCCAACATGGGCCTATCGAAGGGCTGCTGGTGAAGAAGAGGGCAGGTAGAAACAACACTTCCAGGAGTGAGAAGGGACCAAATGACCACGTCCTGGCTTGAACCGGGGAAAGAGGAATAGAAGAATGTGAATGGGTGCTGGAAGGAGGCATTATTTTTGCAAAAGGAAAGGGCAAAGATTTACAAAGGAGAGAGGGTGGACATAAAGAAAAAAAATGGAAAGACAATAATGTCAGATACCCTCAGGCTTCAGGGCAGCAGTGAGAGGAACTGGGGGAATCTGGAAGAGTGAGTGGGAAGGACAATGAGCATTGTGCCAGAGTACCTGCAAAGTAATGCTGGGAGCCCTGTGAGTCCAGGGGCAATGATGGCAGATAAGCCTCAGTTAAAACACCTTTGTTTCAAGGAAACATCTTTCCCTAGGAATATGAAAAGTATGCCCCTACAGATTTTCTCCTTCTGGTGTGTGCAACTGGAGCACTGGAAATCCCTTCCAAAGTACAGACAGACACTTTAATGCTTTGGTTTTCAAATATTATGGCTTTTTTTTATTCCAAATAGCTCTTCTACCTGGAACAAATCATGCACCATGACCAGGGGTCAGGCTCCAGCAGGAGAGAACTGTTCCCCTTATCAAAGGAGAGGTAGATGGGAATTTATATTGTTACTAGTGTCAGGAGCTGTGGAAGTGAAGTGACCAGTCCAAGCCACTGAAATATTCATTGCTACATTATGTGTAACTAACCCTTGTATTCTTTAGAGCAGTGAACCTTGAGGGAAATGCACAAAATCATGTTAAACAAAGCACAAAAGAATACAACGGCTGTAGGTAACTTCCTCATGTTTGTTTCATTTTGGCCTCTGGAAAGTTTAGTAGTTGGAAAGAATATACTTTTTAAAGCATGCAAAATTTCTCTCCTCGATCTTTTTTTTTTTTTTCTCCTGGATAAAAATAAACATGAAAGAGTGAAAGTCTTGTTAAAAGAAATGTTACAGCACAGCATAAAATAAGTACTTAGCCCTCCAGACAGAATAATCCTCTTCTCCTGGTGCCCATCCAATGCATTAAGAAGAAGAAATGAAACACAGCTACATTAGTTTTAGCAAAATGTACTGATGCTTTCTTACAAATGCAAGGACCGGCACTGCCAGGATTTGAAGAACAATTAAGAGCACGGAATTATTCTTTGCTTTTGTCATTGGCATATAGCTGTGCCAGAGCATGCCTGGAAAGAGCACTTGCTGTTATCAGCAGTTTGCAGTAATGATAATAGGAAATGAATACAGGATACAGTTAGGTCCACTCTGACTGCTTGGATGCTTTTTGAGGTTGGGAATTCCACAAGTATCAGATGGGAATTACGGCCTCATTGTGTTGCACGTTATGAGAGCAAGAAAAACGAGGAGCATTCATCAAAATGGAAAGAAAATTTGGAAGCTCAAATGCTGTGACAGGGAAACAGCTTGTGAAACATTGGGGGCTCTAACAGGCGCCTCTTTTTGCCTGTTTCTGGTTTTAACAATAAGTTGTTAAAAAAATGAAAGCCATTTCCAGCTCAGAACAGAGAGATTGGATAAATGAGAAAAGTGGAGAAGATGGAACATGTGGCTATATAAAGCATGCCCTATTTTTTTTCTATTCTGAAAGATTCAATGAAGATTATGGGAAGTGGTGAGGAGGACTCTCTCCATCTTGCTTTAAATGTAGCTAATGCTCATTGGATCATACATTTACTCTCTTTCTAAAATGCCATCAGCTGCTGTCATAGTGAAAGGTCAGGAATAGGATGTGCTGATACCTTTTGTCTGGCTTAGAAGAGAAAAGAGACTTTGCATGTATTTTTTATGAATATACAAGGGTTGTAGCTCTGTGATATAAATTTCCATGTACTCGGTGAGCCACATCAAACTGATGTTCTCATGAGAAGTACAGGAGAGACTTTGGCACCAGCTGTTTATCTCAGAGCCTGACTCTGAAATGAAGACCACCTGTATCCTGTCTGATCATCCTCTGATGGCGTGTAAGTTTTAGAGGGCTGAGACTTTCCAAAGGTGCTGTGGTGCGAGGCCGTACTGGAACCATGTTAAACAATTGATTGGTGCCACTGGTGATCCAGAGATTGAAGAGGAGTCAGCAAGAAGTTTGAGAGCAAAGAGGCAATACTGGCCTCTCATATTTGGTAATTTGCTTTAGGGCACTATTCTGCTAATAACTTTCATTGTTTGCTGATTTTTTACTAGGTGACTGTGTATAACTATCTTGATACACTCAGCAGCTTAGCACCTGTCGCACACCTAAGTGCTACCAACTATGAGGTTAGATTTCCTCTGACAACCTACCTTGGCTGCAGGACTCCACATCCCACCCCACACAGAAACAGCCACTAGAGAAGATCGTTCTGTCTCCTCTCCCTTTCCTCAACAGTTCTGTGCTATGTAATACTGAAGGGTGCCAAATGACTCAGTTCTTAATTTACCAGTATAGAACTCTGAAGCCTCCAAAACTCTGAGCAGACTTACAACATCAAGTGCTTTCTCCCAAGACCTTTAGCTGATGAATTGTATGTAGTGGTACCTATTTGCTGTGGTTTGTAGAGACCAAGATATGTAACTCTTTTGACTGTTTGTGATATTTTGTGGCAAGTCTCCAGGGCAAATAGCTGAAAATGTGCCCCTTAGATTATGACTGATAAAGTGGATAGGACTTGGAAGATGGTACCGCCAGATATGCTGAGCAGACCCCTCCTTGCCCTCAAAAGCTATAGGCTGTCTTATACTTGGGCATAACAAACTGTCGTATTAGCACTAGTAATGCCATGTGGGACTTGAGGGTAGTGTGAAAATTATTATGCTTTGTGAGGAAATCAAGGCAAGAGGAGTTCCTGTTTCTCAGTGAGAAGATTTGGGCATCAAAAGTGACAGGGTGGAACTTTTCATCTAATGGCCATGCATGCTGGGGAGCATTTACTTATACTAGTCGTGTAAGTATTCAACGCTAACCTATGGAAGAGTGAACTTCCAAATCAGAATAACAAAAAAATCCCCTCATCTTGTGAATTCACCGAGGGTGAATTCTCCTCGGTATTTCTTGGCAAAGAAGGTCAGCCAGATAACTGGCATGTTCATAAACTGTGATGTTATCTACCTGAAACCAAGCAATGCTCAGAGGAATACAATATTCTAACTTGACTTTGGAAATGACCCAGAAAAAAAGAATAACAATAATAAAAAGTGATGTTCAATCTGTTTCTTACAACCAAATGCACATTGATCAGCATGTGCAAGGAGCAGGCAAATCCATACCAAAAGGCAATTGCTTTTGGAAGAAGCCTCTGCAAGTTCTTTATCTTTCAAGTTAATCTCTCTGCCTACAGCACCTGTAAGTGTGGTAATAAAGAGCCAATCCAAAGAGGGATGATCAGTGAACCCAAATATTTGGCTGCATAAAAAAAGCTGTGAGAATGTGCGTGGTATAAACGTTTAATTCTGTCTTTTTTTAGATGAAGGAGCAGAAGGTGGAGAAATGCCATCGTCCAAAGCCTTGCTGGAAAGTCAAGAGGCGGAAGGAAAGAGCAGTGATTCCTAACACCTAAGGACTGCTGGATTAATGAAACCCATCGACAGACTTTCCAGTTTCCCTGTGTCACCCATTCTGAAGTGCGGTAGCAACTTTAGCAGCACAGAAAAGATTTTGCAACACACTTGTACCTAGATGACATTAACGTGGAACTACTGTTTTTTCTACTGTCGTCCTTCAAAACCAATGTTCTACACATCCATGGGAAGAGAACTAAAGAATGTATCTCTTGGTTTGGGTTTTGTCATGGTTATAGTATTCACCCTAACTAATGTTTGACAGTTTCAATTAATATACCTAGCAGATGTACCGCCAACTAACGATTGCTTCAAAATAAAAATCCTGTTTCTTAATTTCCCAAAATAGTGTCCTGGTTTGAGGTAAAACAGGACGTATTTTGGTCAG
>RSEF01000003.1:68387957-68428642 GCA_003993805.1 Himantopus leucocephalus | reverse complement strand
CATAAGACTTGTCCCCCAGACCCCTCACCAGTTTTGTTGCCATATATTCTTATACTTCTTGGCTCCTTTCTCTGTGCAGTGCTAAGTAGCAGTGGCTGAGAATGTGTCAGCCTGGAAAACGGTGAGTAGGTAAGGCTGACACACACCTCTCTCTGGTGAGAAGCCCAGTCTCTTTGCTACTGTGGCTGCTGGGGAGAAGAGCCTTGAAATTTTTGCACGCATGGTGTTTCATGCCTTTCTTTCTATGCTGTGATCTTTTATAGTAGCTTCCAGCCAGGGAAGGTCTGGAAAAATAATTAAAATGCAACTCCCTCTCTTTTCAGGTGGAGTGGAGAAGTCCTTCTGTCACCTCCTCTACTCTCCAGTTTCCAGATTGCTATTAATGAAAAGGAGCTGATTTTCCAGTCCCTACCAACCTCCATTGTTTTTTTCTGCTGAATAGCTTAAACCTATGCATCTGCTTCTGTTTTCAGTTTTGCTAAGCAGACTACACGAAGGACTTGTCAGGAATGCAGAGCTTGCCTGCACTTATCATGTGGGCTAATCAACCATTTGTTAAATTTATTCTCCTTTTCAAAACTTGAAAGAGGAATAGCAGTAGACGAACTGGAGCAAACCTGGCATTACCCATGTTTATCCAGTTCAAATGCAAATAATGCATTTTCTTTAATCTTTGTTTTCTGAAAACAGGGCAGTTCTGGCATGTATCTGACCTACATTTAGATCCGACTTACCACATTACCCCTGATCGCACCAAAGTTTGTTCTTCTTCCAAAGGAGCCAATGCCTCCAACCCAGGCCCTTTTGGAGACTTTTTGTGTGATTCTCCATATGAGCTTATTTTGTCAGCATTTGCATTCATGAAGGATTCAAAACAGCAGGTTTCATTCATGATTTGGACGGGGTAAGTGTTCAAGTCACTTTGCAGTTAAAGCTTTTGACAGCTGGATAACCATGTAGTGCAGTAATTCATAAGTTTATATTTGCACCAACAGATCCGAGTTTAGTATCTCACAAATGCTACTGTTAAATAGCCACTTTAATTGTCCAAATGGCTAGTAAGTGGAAGTCTTGAGTGAGAATATATGGCCTGGGGAAGAGATTGCGATTTCTGTAGCAGTTTCTGGATATTGTTGGACTTGTTAATTGGGACATTTACCACATGACTGTATTAGTGTAAGTTAATAGAAATGGTGTGGGAAGTGGAAAAAGCAAAAAGAAAGGTCAGAGGAATAACTGACTGGAATAAATTATTATGGGAGGTATTGGATTTTGTAGGTCTTAAGGTCATTAAATCTAAAGTGCATCCCTTGTTAGAAGATACCCTTTAACTATGTTTTATTTGGTTCTGTAAGAGGTAACTAGAATGAAGCAATACTTTAGCTTATGTATTTTTTTTGTTAAAGTGTATAAAGTTACTATTTAGGTTCGACGCCTGTATGAATTCTAGACCAGGGGCTAGCAGGGGGATGATAACAGTGTCATGGATGCTGTCTCTCTCTTCATTACTATCATTTATAGCTGCATCTGCTTCTGAAGAAAGTGTGGTTTCACAGTCGCTCATTGCAGTATTTTGGATATGTGTAGTCCCCTGTTGAGTAAACCTTACCTGTGCCGATCTTCCGTATTAGAAAATGGGTGTAATAATACTCTCTTTCTCGCACAGGTGTTACCTGTGAGGCTTTCTGTGCCTTAGCAGTGGGACTGGAGAAGGAAGTGTGAAAGGGAGGCATATGAGTAGCTCAGTAGTACTATGCCCTGTTACTTTCTTGGTATTCATAAAAGATAGCATTAATTTACCCTTCTGCCATAGTAAAATTTTCCATTCTACCATCACATATTTTTTTATGGTATACATCAATGGATAATTTATCAAAGACACTAGTATCTTTTAATGTTTGTGAGAACTACATTTGTTTATCAATAGCGAGGTCTTTTTTGCTGGAAAGGTTATATGTATGTCACTTAATTTTGCTGGGGCAAGGGTGTTAAGAAATACAAATATGTAAAGACAAGTGATTAATTTATTTCGTTTACCTTATTGTACTTCATTTTCAACAGGATGTTGTTAAAAGGGGAAGAATAAACTTACAAGGTTGTGCAGATGATGGAAGTTATATAACCCAAACTGCACAGTAGCTCAAAATAATGGAGTTGGATTAATTTAATTTCTAAGAAATCTTAGTTATGATAAATGTGAATCATAGGATAAATATTAAGTCTACTTGTTTGGTTTAAAAAAAGAAATCCTTTGCGGAGACTTTCAGGCAATTCTATGATTTTAATTAAAGAGTCTATAGTAGTATTACATGCTAGAATGCAGAGGTGTTTGCAGAATTTTTTTCCTTTCCTTATGTTGCTAATAAACCTTTGTTAATAAAGCCTTTTCCTTTTTCAGAGATAGCCCTCCTCACGTTCCTGTAAAAGAACTCTCCACAAAGTTGGTCATTAGCATCATTGGCAATATGAGTTCTACAATTCGTAATTTCTTTCCAGATCTTCAGGTTTTCCCAGCCTTGGGCAATCATGACTACTGGCCACAGGTAAAACAAGTTAGAAATGTGTTTATGTGTCATATTGAGTGTGTTGCTAATCCCTCAGAAAGCAGGTGTGAAAAATAAGAGTTGAATTTATGTAACTATTATTCTGGAAACATTATTCTACAATTCTCCAATTAGCATTTAAAATTATAAATAATTCCAGTCAAGAACAGAAAGTATATTTCTCTCTGTGTGTTAAGTTACCCAAGCAAATGTTGATGCCAGGTAAAATCTGTACATTGCCTGAGGTCATGCAAATTTACTGCTAATCGTTCCTCATGGCTTAGAACCACCACGACTCATACACACTTTTTATTTTTCTTGCTGTGTAAGTCATGCATGTGTGTACAATAACTTAATCTAGGCGAGATGACATCCTTAATGGATCTGTGAGCCTGTGGTAAGATTCAAGGCCTACTGGAAATCTGTCTGCTGGTGTCACTGGATTTTTTTTGTCAGAGTAATGGCAGAAATTTTGTAATGTTCCCACAGTTTTGCCACGATTATTAAAAATAGGTGGGTTTTTTTCTTTCCTTATTGGACACTTAGAAATATTTGCATTGATAATTAACTGGAGATGTGTGTGTGCCATTGCAGCTGAGGACAGTGCTTTTTTACTTCCAGTGTTCTGTGAATATTGTTCTTGGCATAGCTCAAAAGTAAACAGTTGCTTCATGTGTCCTTTAAAGCATATTGTGGGTTGATCTGGCAAGCACACAGGACTGAGAAGCAAATTCTGTCATTGGATCTGAGGGGATCAGAAGGGATGTGGAGCAGGTCAACTAACATATTTTCTTTGAAATATCTGATGGGAATTCAGTAACACCCCTTCACACCCCCAAAGACTTTTATTGCAGCTTTCTGTGTTATTCATTAGGCCTACCACGGTATAACTTGGTGTAGTACGTGATTGTATTATTGCCTGTATCATTGCTGGAGTTAGTGATTCCCAAATCAGGGAGTAACAGAGGTGCTCAGAGAGGGGAAGGGGAAATGTGAGAGGCAAAATTAGAGCTAAACATAGCTCGGAAATGTGAGTGCACAAACCAAGCTGGGACTTCAGTCTCTTGTGTTCTTACTCTGGTAGCGTAGCTTCAGCTTGTCATACGCACTGACAGGGGCCAGGTTGGTTCACCAGAAACCACTGGTAAAGTATTTTGATAAATAACGCCTTAACTGAAGTCTCACTCAATGTTTTGTTTTCATATTGTTTTGTTTTTTAAAAAGTCCTAACAGAAAATAGTTGTCATTCAGCAGTCTCCTTTGATATAGATGAAAAAAAAAGTGTGCTGTAACCTTGTAGACAAAGAATGTAGTCACTTTTCCAACAAATATGAGTTTTGTTTGTGAAATTAAATCTGAAGACAGAAAAAAGATGGTCAAGAGGGGCATAGGGGCAGCAAATAATATTTTGAAGCAGGCTGCTGATTGGAATAACTGTTGTAGTTCTCTCTGCACAAAACTGCACAGGAGTGTTTCTGTGATGCTGTGCTTTGAAATGGCAGGCTTCACCAACGCACAGAACTGACATACTTTTCTGTTACTGTTTGGAAAAGACCATGGGATCAGAAATTCCCCACTATGGGGTCATTTCAGGTTGCTGGAGTGGTTTTTTTTTTTGGCTGTTGGTGACATTTCTGTTTTTCATATGCTTGGCAAATGTCCCGTAGAAGACTGGAAGCAATGTGGAGCAAGCCACACACTGCAGGCTGTTCCACAGCAAGTGTGAAAGCTGCGTGCTCACCATGCACCGAGGAATTTTATTGCTCTTTATTGTGTTCTGACCTGTCCGTCTTAACAATTTAACAGTCTTGGGTGATTTTTCTTGCAGAGCCCATTAAAAGTACTACTCAGGTTAATCAAGCATTGGGGTACCTTTCAGATCGTATATTGTGACCTCGGTCTTTCTGCATAGTCTTATTTGTTTCACGTCCTTGCCCCCGCTTAAAACAAATTCCCAAACTGCTGTCTAATCCTCAAGTTCACAGAGCACTGACTGGCCTGGGTCCAAACCACCTTCAGTCCATAACATGGCCTCTTATCTGATGTGAGGTTTTGCTGTGTCTGTTAGTGACTGTTAGCTCTGGCTGAACTGGTATGGCTCAAAGCTTTCTTAATGACTAGTATCTGTGCACTGCAAGCAGCAAATGTCTGAACAGACTTCTGATTGCACTACTCCTAGACAGAGACTTAGTGGCTAAGCCTCTAATAGCGTAGGTTTAGTTTCAAAGATCTCAGAAAGGTCAGATTTTATGTTTAAGAAAACATGCACTGTAATACTGTTCCTATTTTTTGACCTCTGTTTTTTTTTCTTCTAGCACCAAGAATCCAAGCAGATATTTTAGGAAAGGCAAGGACAGGCTGGGATCTTCCTGTCAGGGCTAGATGAGAGCATGGCTCTTAGCAGGCTGTGGCGCTTGGGCATTGCTTGGCTCAGACTGAAGAGTGCTACAGTCCTAATTAGAGCCGGTGGGAGAAAACATTGACAAAATTTTTCTTTTATGGTTTACTAGAACTACAGGATATCATGGAATATTTGTGAATTTCACCAGAATGTTTCTGAGGGCCGTAGCGGAGTTTTGGAGAGCTGCTATGAACCCCAAGTTGCTTGAAAAATTCACCTTCTATAAAAGAAACTTATTCCAAGCTTTTCCTCCAAGAGACTTCATTTTTAGACTTTGAATCTTCAGTTATATATTTATTAATTTTGCAGAATGTATGGTTTTCTACTCTGTTGTGCTCCTAAGGCTTGAAATATTTCTGGCATTAGTTTACCAGTGCATTAACAAGGCCCTGCCGTCGGTTCTGACTAAGTTCAGGCATTTGTTCCTGATCAGCAATACTGGATATTCAGAAGGTTTTTTTCCTTTCTTGAGTTCCTCCTGGTAATGACTGGGTACACTTGCGTTATGCAAGAGGTCAGGTGGGATAATTTAGTGATTTTTTTGTCTGTGTGTCTGAATGCTAAAACTTAGGCAGGTTCTGCTTTTGCACAGGATCAGCTTCCTGTAACTACCAGTGAAGTTTACAATGCTGTAGCAGATTTCTGGAAACCCTGGCTAACTGATGAAGCAATCAATACCTTCAGAAAAGGTAAAACATGCCAGTAATGCATTATAAAGCTAGGGCTTAGGAACTAAGGTTTCTATAGATTTGTCCTGTTTGTTTAGCTACGTCTCATAGGATGGATCAACACAATGGATTATCTGTAATGCTTCTCCTGGAAGAAGTTACTTGTCTTTTTGAATAGCAATGCTTATTTGCAGGGTATGTTTATTCTTTTCTGATGCAATAATTACTGCTTCTTGTAACATGTGCAGTATTATTGGCTTTGTACCAATGCATGTGAAATATCTTACTGCCTTCAAGACCTCATAATACTTTTTAGATAAAGGCATGTGATGCACAGAAGACTTAAATTTGGTTGTAAAAAAATTGATGAAATGTTGATTCTGTTTTGGTAATATATGTATCTAAGAGCATATTGATAGGCACGTATTTTCGAGTTATGATAGAACATAGTCTCGGTGATTATACTGTTAATTGCATCATGTTTGTGTCCAAATCACAACACTGGGAGAATATTGATATCCTAATTATGATTTTTCTTTTTAGCAAAGGACTGAAAAGTTCAACCCAATTTCTAATCCACTGAAACATTAGGGATTTGACAGTTTAATTTGTGGTCTTGTGTCCTGAATGAGAAGGAGCTCTGGGTAAGAGTGGAAGTAGAAGCTCCAACAAGAAAAATAAAACTCTAAGGGGCAGACCTTAAGTTAAGTTATATTGTTGTAGCTCTGTTGCCATGGCTCCAGTGAAGTCCATGAACTATTAAATTGCACCCATTGAAGAAGCTCTATATGCCATGAGGAGTTTCAGGAGCTTGGACTGAAAAACATAAGCTTTATTTTTCATCACATTCCAGTCTGAAGTTAAATGACTTTCAAAGTACAAGGCTACTAAACTCAAAACAGTCCTTCCTGGAGGAACCTATTTATTTGCAGTATTTCAAAAAATGTGGACTTTTAAAAATTACTGCATCTCTCAGTGTGGAAGAAAGGTTACGGAGCACTTCTTGCATGTCAGTCGGATAACTGCATCTGAAAACTGTCAGCTAAACACAAAGACAATTACAGGCAAGAATTCATAAGAAATTCAGTGTCAACTCCTCCTACTGAAGTGTTGCTAAAAACAAATTCTTAAGATGTTGTCTTGTGATAAGGTGATGCATGGCTTGAATAAACATCCCATGTTCTATTTTATTAGAAAGAGTAAGGCAGGGTATTTTGTCAGTGCTGTATTTTCATTCTAAAGTTGTGCTTTTAAGCTTTTAATTTTTCAGATGATGTTGGTCTTATTTTCACAGGTGGCTTTTACACACAGCTGTTTGAATCCAGTGATAGCTCTCAACCACTCAGGATAATCAGTCTGAACACAAATTTATATTACAGCCCCAACAGTGTAACTGTGAATATCACTGACCCAGCCAACCAGTTTGCCTGGCTGGAGGGGATACTAGAAACCTCTTCACAAAAGAAGGAAAAGGTAGGGGCTGTGAACAGAACCCATCAGTATTATCTGTTTAAACATCGAAAAGAAAAAAAAAGGGAGTAAGAAGTAGAGACAATGAAAATATGAACATGATTCTAGGAGAATACTAATGCTGCCAAAGATACTGCAAAATCAAAATTTTATCTTTTTAAATAATTCTTCCTTGAATATGGACATTATACTACAACAATTAATAAAATAGTTGAATGCAGTTTCTCAAATTATACAGTAAAATGCCTTTTCTTTCCTAGTATGTAAAATACTGTAGCAGCCAGGATGAGAATACTTAATATTTTCACTTTTGTTTATGACTCTTTTTACTCATAGCCTTTAATTTTAAAATGTGCACCCTTGGCCTGAGACAAAAGCTAGCATATTTCATTTACATTTTAATGCAATTACAAGTATCAAAAATAGAAATTAGAAAGGAGTTTGTTGATGACAAAACTTAGTCAAGCTGCAGCAATTGCTATGATTTGAGTGTTATAATAAATTGTCGTATGATAGATTTTAAAGCGAAGTTATAAATTGTAGTCTCGTGTTTGATTGATTGGTGCAGGGATTGGATCATCATCTGACCAGAAAAAGTGTTTCATTTGAAACATGTTTACATTTTGCTACGGTGTTGTAATTTAAAAAATGTTGTATTACAGTCGGGAGAAGGGAGAGATTTCCCTTCCTCATAAAACCCTGCAACATATCAGTTGGTGTGTGCAGTTGGAACCAAGTCTCAACCTCAGACAGAGGGGTTTTTAACCAGTTCTTCCATGTTTCTGGTGACTCTCTGACCATGCAGGCTCTATAATATTCTAACATAAGTTTTTCTTACTATCCACTTGAGACGCCAAATCATAAGTCTTGCCCTAGTAGCTTATTTTTTCATTTGAAATGATTCATTTTCCTTTGACCTAAAATTACACACAGATTTATTGGAACTTTTTTCCCCAAGAATATACTGAGTTAACTAAAAAAAAAATCTATTTTTTTTCTGATTATGAATTTAAACATTCTTACTGTTTATATTTTGTATAACAAAACTGCCATGATTTAAAGCTTTCAGAATGCCATTTCTGAGATAGCATTATTATGAAATTGTGGTAACCATTTCTAAGTTACAGCTAAAAGTAGGTTTCAAATGAAGGTGCTAATTTTGCTTTCTGTGTCTAATTCCTTAGGTATATATAATAGGACATGTACCAATAGGATACTTGCCATATGCAAGGAATACTACCGCTATCAGGGAGTATTACAATGAGAGACTGGTAAAGATTTTTCGCAAATACAGTAGTGTTATTGCGGGGCAGTTTTTTGGACATACACATAGAGATAGTATCATGGTCCTCCTGGATGAAGAAGGTAATGATGCTTGTTGAATCCTTCATCTTTTTCTTCTTGATTAAAAGCAAATTAATACTTTCTTGCATGTTCTTACTAGTCAACCTCTGTTATAAATAATTGGAAAAGGGAATTGGGAAATACTGCTATTTGTCTACAAGAGTTCAAGCCTTACATGCTTCCATTTTTTTTTCCAAAGAGAACCTTGCAAAGCAGACTCTTCTTTTTTTTATTGAAGTCAGAAGAGACTCCCCAAGCTTCCTGGTTTTTTTAATGAATGCTTATGCGTAGACAACAATTTCTAGTCTTTCCTCTCTGCTCTCTCAGTGACATGGGCAAATTATACTAGCCAGTTGCTATTGTGTAATGTGTCAAAGGGAATGTTCTCAGGCCAACCAGACATGCTCTATGTTCTTGTGTTTCCTGCATCATTACTGTGCCTCTCTGCTGAGTTCCCTGCTGCTTCAAAGTTAATTAAGATAAGGGTAAGCAGGAGGCAGGGCAAAGAAAGTCTCTGCCTGTTGCATCTCTTAGATCAGCTAATTTCCCTTCAATAAAAGCACCCAGGTTTGAAAGTTTTGTTTATTGCTTTGAAATCCCTTATTTTTAAGCATGAGCATGGCCGTATGGAGAACTCTAACATCTCTAACAGATCTCTAACAAGTAACTGGTTAAATATTTGTGTCTGTACCATGGAACAGTTGAGAGGTCCATTGCTTTGGTTTATGTAAAATACCCAAATATTAATTGGCTCTTTATTTATTTTTATATGAACTCATAAAAGCAATGCCCAAAATGCTGACTGGGGTAACAGTGTTCTAAACAATTTACCTTTTTACATGGCTTTATCATGGAATTAATTTAAACAGTGAAATTGCATGTAGCTAAATACAGGGGTTTTTTATCTGTACAGTTTTAGGCTGCCTTCCATTCATGCCATTTTCCTCTTGACAAAATTCCAGAGAATTCAAGATAAATGTAATATTGTAGCCAACATCAGTGTACTGAGATACAGAGCTCAGTTTTACCTTCCCCAGAAGAATCTACTGATTTCCAAGCTTTCAAAGCTTCCACTCATATCTGGAGACTGACCTTGTGATTTCACTGCTGTGATATTGTCAGGCAAAGGAATAGTTAGGGCTTATTTTTTGTTCCGCAGAGAACCTCTCAATGTACTTACCTGCATATTCTGTCTAATTAAAATCAGTGTACGTCCTCATGTTTCAGTTGCTGTAAAGATCACCATTCAAATACTAGGTGCTGGGCTAGTCTAGATGAGTGAAGTCAGGGTTAGGTGGCGATACCCTAGTGTTTCTAATAACATCACGAATACATAAAGCAAAAAATACATAAAGCAACATGTAAAATACGGCATGGAGACAGCAACTAAAAGTTTTGAGTATTTCTTCAGTAGAAATATGCAAAACAGAGACCTTACATATAGGCAATGCCGTTTTGCACAGGTAGTTGAATTGGTGGGAAGCCTCTAGTATAGACAAACTTAACTGGTACACACTGAGGTCTGTACTATGGTATTTTACACAGATTTTGGTCTATCTGGTGGAAGTATAGGAGGAGTTCACAGTGCTATAGTTAATCCAGGGGAAAAAAATGCTGACGTACTTAAGCCAGTTACTCTGGTTCTTGCTGTGTTGGTTCTCTACAAAAACATTTGAGAAATAAATGATTGAAAGGAAACTTCCCTCACCTTCCCTCTTCCTGCAGAAAAACCAGTAAATTCCTTGTTTGTGGCACCCGCTGTAACCCCAGTGAAGAATGTATGGCAAATGGAATCCAATAACCCTGGTGTCAGATTGTATCAATATGATCTTCTTGATTATAGCTTGCTGGTAAGTAAAGATTTTGAAGCATTGTATAGTGTCATTAAAAATTACAGTGAGACGTCAGCCTTTGTAGTATTATGGCTATTGGTGGAACTGAGTGCTTACTCTTATTTTTCTTCCTGGGCAAAAGAAATGAAATCTCAAAGAGAACTTGGTCAGACTTTCTGTGCCTGCAGGACTACCTAGTACTTCCTGTTCTCTTGGGAATATTCTTACAACATAGAATCAAAGTCAGAAATTTTCTGGGCAGAATTCTAAAACTGTTTGCAGGGATCTCTGCAACAGTGAAAAGGGTTCACCTAAATCCTGAGCTTGTTTACATACCAATGTTGTTTGCTGGTGGTAGCCTGAGCCTTGGGATGCAGTCCATGAAATGCTTCTAAAGGGGGTAGAGGAGCAGATAAAGAAAAGCACTTTTAACCATGTGATATCTTTTGTAATCATGCACTTTCCTGTGTAGAGTGTATACTTTTAATGGGAAATTATAGATAAATTTAGAAGGAAAAAAGTAGAACACTTCTGTAGTCTCATGTGATTTTTGGAGATAAAGTGAATCCTGTATAATTATTTTTGGCTCTGAATAACTTGGATATTCTCTCTGTAATTCAGGGTAAAATCTTGACCTCGCTGAGTTCAGTGACAATGCATCCTGCAGCTTGACTGGGACTGGGGTTTCTCTCTGGAGACCCATGCTAATACAGGCTGCTCCTTTCTTGTGCAGATTTCACTCCTGCATCTCCATCTCTCTCTTTCCCCTAAGTTCTCCCTGGGCCGTTCTTTTTCTGTCCATTCTGCCTCTCAAGCAGTGCCCTCACAAAAGAAACTTCTGGTTCTCACCCTTTTGCCCCACTCCTAAAGCAGACATGAGCATAGTGGAGTTTGGTTTACAGTTTGGACAGGAAAGACCTCTAACACTGCCACTGCTGCCTTTTGTGGCTCCTTTTTCTTCTTCTCCCCATCCCCCCACCATTACCGCACTGCAAGTACCAGCTTTGGGTGTAAGCCCAGCTCTTGGGGTGGGACGTGACCTTCTATTCAGTTGTGAATAATGAGGAGTGACAGCTTCCTAATCAATATATCACTGTAGAGACTTAATGAAGCAGGGAAGAAAGCAATACAGCCATGCCTGTTTTTTCTTTCTTTCTTTTTTTTTTTTTTTTAAACTGTAGGATCTTTGGCAGTTTTACTTGGACCTCAGAGATGCCAACAAGAAAAATGAATCAAACTGGAAATTAGAATACATCTTTACTAAAGCTTACGGCATTGAAGACTTGAAGCCAGAAAGCCTATATGAAGTGGCCAAGCAGTTGTCTGTGCCACACAGTACCCTGTTTGAGCAGTATTACAGTAACTTCATTGTGAGTTATGACAAAACCATTGTCTGTGAAGAGGGGTGCAAGACCTGCCAAATATGCGCAATCCAATATTTGGATTACTCCTCATACACAGATTGTGTCAATCGGGAAGCAACGTGGAGATGAAGTCTCCGTGCAATTTATGCTGATACTGACTTTAGTGTGTGATGTAAAGAACCTGCTCATCCTTTTGCTCGAGCACTGATGTGCTGACTGGGAGCCTGTGGGACTTCTCTGAATTTCAGGGGAGCAATAAATCTCCCTAGGTCTTTCTTCATGTAAGCATATTTTCCTTCCACATCTAAATAAAAGTTTATTGGCTATGTAATAATGGCCAGATACTTTGCTGTTGTTTCAAGTGTCCTGTACCCTCTGTAACAAGCATCCAAGTATGTGGTATTAGAATTTACTCACTCAGTTCTTTGGAAATCCAAGTCTCTTTTCTCAGGGTGTGTAAATGTAGGCAATGCCATTTCAGGCATGGGATTTGTGTGGGGGCAGGTTTCAACCATCTGCTGTCACAATTTGCAAACTGAAATCTGCAAAACCTGCATTTGCTGAGACTGGAGTGCAGTTATGTTGTTGATGCGATGCCAGTATGAGGTATCTCCCTATGCCCAGTTTCCTTTTCCTTCTTAACCCCTTAAATCTGCCTCTGTTTAGGGGCATATTCTAACCACAGCATCAAAGTGACTTAATGGAACACAAACCTCCATCCTGTAAATACTTACTGTATTTTTTCAGAATGTGTATGTTTGCTCAGCACAAAGAGCTTTTTTCCTGTGATAGAGCTATGTATGCTGCTATCAAGAAGACTCCTGGTATGAGATTTTGAAGCAGAACATACATCAGGTTTAAACTGATCACCATCACTAATTGGATATAGCTTACACATTGTGCAGCACAGGTAAACATGCACTTGACATGGTGTTTCTCAGGTTTCTTTTTTCATAGAGCAGTCTAGTACTTAATGTGGAAATTATCACATGTATGAATTTACAGTTGCACAGACCACTTGTGATTAAATGTGTGCACAAGATGATAATATTAAGAAGGCCATTTATCTGGTGTGTATTACCAAGAAGGACTTTTACCCATTTTTCTGTCACTTCAAGAGCTATGCTTTTGGAATCTGTGGTCAATATAATACCATACGGACCCTGCTGTTGATAATATTATTCCAGAGTTAACTGGAGCTGTAGAAGTGGTTATGTGACAAATCCAATTGCTAACTGTTTATTTTCATGAGATTACAGCCTTTACTGTAGCTGTTCAGGAACTTTCTGGTTTTGTTGCCACCCAAGCTTGAAATATTTAGCAGAATATTTCCGGACAAATTTTCTAAGTCTGTAGTATTCACAACTGTAGATGCTGATACCTCAGATTTGTCATGCATCAGTCATCCACAGAGGAAATGGTTGGTTTGTTAAATTTGCATTTAGAAACAAATCCTCCAGTGGTACTAATGTTTAGAAATGCCATTAATAATGCACTGTAGGCAGTCCTGTATTTTAAATTCTGTGCTTGGAGAGGCAACGGTGGGCATGTAGACTCTTCAGAGCTATTTGATTTGGCTGATCTCAAATGTATCTGGATATGTAAATAACCTGAATTAATGTGGGTTCTGTACAGGCTGTTACTGTGAGGAAGTACCGTGAAGTTTCAGTGCTGAAAGCTGATGATTCCCTTTGTGTTGGATGTGTTTCTTGGTTGTGTTTCACATGGGTTTGTTCATGAAAAAATGCCTCTGTTACCAGTATCTGTTCTCCAAGGGCAAGCAAGCAAAGTTGTGGGCGGATAGCATAAGGGCAATTGCAGCTGATAGCTGAGCTTCCTCCAATTTGCCAGATGGGTTTTGTTCAATTCACTCTTGTGCTTTGAACAACTGTCTCTTTTCTCATACTGGTTTGTTTCTGTGAGTTCTGTCACTTCTGTTTAAGCTTAATACCTACAAGACATCCTGGAAACACTGTAAAAATGATCTAGTTATATTCTTCTGTTAAGGACTTCTTTATTGCTGAACCTCAGGGAGAGCTGAACCACATGGCAGATTAGTAGCTACAGAACTCTGGGAAGAGTGGTATGCTGATGATGGGTTGTTGGGCATCTTGCTTCCTAGATTTCTTTTTTTGTGTATATGCGTCCGTAGATGTTCCTTAGTGAGCATGAAGAAATAAGTGCCTACAAACGTCTAAATAGCAAGCTATGATCCAGTCTCTTAACGTGGATTTCAGTTGAAGTCAAGAGTTGAATGACATCAGCCAAGGAGGTTGTTTTTGTTGCAGTCAGATGGATATATCCACCGGGGTTACATTTAGGCAGGGTATATCCTCGAAGGTACACCCTGTTACGCAGGCTAGCATTCTCTGTTGCTCCTGTGTGTAACTATACTCACACAAGTGCAAGCCAAGAAAGATGCAGGAGTATGTTTGACTGCATCATCTTGTCACTCAGACATAAGCCGAGGAGAGAGCTTCTAGGAATGTTACACTGTAAAAAAACATGAGATAAATCACATGAACAGCTTAGATGGCACTTGGGTGTAAGGGGAAATAGAAGACGACAGCAATATTTTTGGTTCAGATTCCTACTTTATTCTTTCATGGATCTAGGAACGTTATAGAGGTAAGTTATCCCTTCCCAACAGAAGCTTTTTTAAGGAATCATAGAAAACACCAAAGACGCATGACCTGATAAAGGTACTGACTTCTACCAGATTCCCGTTTCACTCTTCGTATGTTTTGTGGCCCCATCTTGAATGAAGGATTAGGGGGAATATTTGTAAGGCCACATTTGACAGAAAGACAAATTACACCACCTAGTGGAGTAAAAAGCTTTTCATTTATCTACAATTAAACTTGAGGCATATAGACAAAGAGTGTCATTTCTCAAATATTCTAGGATTTAACTTCTAGTTTTTGAAGGTAGGTGTTTCTTGAAGGAAGCAGTACTGCCATGTAGCTCACTTTCTCTGGGTATTAAATGGTTGTTGGCTCCTAAAGGCCATGTCACTTGATGGATCCTGAACCCTGCGGTAGGTGCAGGTCTCAGCCCACATCCAGGGAAGACCTGGAGCCTAGGGAAGGGATCCTCAGAGTCCAGCTCAGCTAGCCAGCAGAAAAGGGATGTGACACAAAAGATCTATCCCTAAGCAGGCTGGTGTATCCTTCCAATTAGTTTCTGTGCTTTAATTCTCTCCTGGGGTTAACTGAGCTTATGTCTACATTAACAGGTACTGCAGCCTAATGGAAGTGCCGCCTTTGACAGGAGAGTCGGTGCTGAGGAGCTGATGTGACTGCTGCACTTTTCATTAGCAGTTGGAGGACATTGGATGCACCCTTGAAGTGCAGCTGCCAACTGTGTTGCATCTGAAAGAGCACTTTCCAAGAGCACTCTGCAACATGAATAAAAGCACAGTAAGTGGGGATGATCAGTAAACTCTATTTGTTCAAAGGTGTGCTCCTGATCCAAGCTAAAGTGAAGGTGCATCCAGAGGCCAACGTTAATTGCTTTAGATTGGGGCACTCCTAAGCGTCTGGATGTGATCTCATTGTTTCTATTGTTTTTCACTTGCCAGCCTGAAGAAATTGAAATGACTGCAGGAGATGGGCAGTGAGTGAACATATTGTTAGTAAAATTGAAGTGATGAACTTAAGTTGTCTAAAGACAAATAAGTAACTGAGTGAGTCCCTTGTGGTCCATTTCCTGTGTGGACAAATGATGAACATGTAGCATCTTCAAGGATAAGTGTCTAGCTTAACACTGTCATGTAAGTTTCCTCTGTGGAAACAGTAATCTCAAGAAGGTGAGTTGTCACATCGGTCTAAGAATAAAACCTCTTGGAAGTCCATCTCATGCTCGGTCAAGAGGAACTATGACAATGTCAATGAAGAAAGAGACTTTTACTGTCTAAACAAGATTAGTTGCTTTCCTTCCTTATTTTCCAAAAGCTGAAGGCTAGCTTTTATCTGCTTATCACTACAGCTTTCAACAAGAAAATATTGCTTTAGATAATTCACTTGTCATCTGTCACCCCCAGCTTTCTTGTTCTGCTGAAGGAACATCCTACCTAGGAATTCTACCAGTGTTGTTACTTGCTGGTCTGCAAAGAAGCCTAGTGTAAAATGAATGTTGTTTTCATACTGTGTGTGAAATGTCACAACCATAGAAATTCAGAGAAAAAAACCCCAAAAATGTTATTCATCTTAATGGTTATGCATAATGCTTATGCTTAATTAGTTTCTGATGGTTGTGGGAATGGCAAAAGCAGTGTACTTGAATGAACATTGCCAGGGTGCTACTGAATGCTGTACATCAGTTCCTGCAAAAGTAGGTATCGGGACAGTGGTCACAGGTAGGATGGAACACGCAGTAGCTGGATGACTGAAATTATAACAAGGCAATTGCTTAAAGCCAAAAATGTTGAAAGGAAAACCACTGGAAATGTGGCAAACCCCAGCCCCAAGCACTTAGTGAAGCAGTGGAAAGAGCATGGATGTGCTAACAGATGTGGCCAAATTAAAGTTTTTCAAGCGTAATTTATGTTGCCTTCAGTGGTAGAGCTATATTGAACGACTGTCTGGAAAATTCCGTCTGTTATCTGCATTTCTATCAAGTTGTGATCTGAATCTACCTGTCAAGTGTTTTACAGCGAATTACTGAAATATTCCTCCATCGCATCTCCAGCTTGCATTGGGTAAGAAAATTGGACACTTCGTTGTTGTACCCTATAAACTCTTTGTTGGATTTTAAAGCAACCACTCAGACATCAGGAATAATCAAGCTGGAGAAGGTTCAAATGTGGAGCTGGGCAAAAAAAGTTTCTCCCATCCTGAAAAGCACCCCAAGATTTCAATATTTCCCACTGGAATAAAACCAAGACCTTGTTGAGGTTTTAGGCCTCAACAAGAGATATGCAAAATGGTGATTTGCACCTGAGCCTCCCACCTTCCCCCTCAAGCACTTGCTGTGCATCTGTCGAGGTGTTGACTATGCTTTCTCCTTCTACCCTGGAACTGAACAACTTTCTAAATTAAAATTTTCATTGGAACTGTTACATTTATATGAAAAGTTCTGGTATTGACACAGCATTTTCCACGGAAAGCTGTTAAGGAATTCTCAAGAACTTCTCCCACATGCTATAAAGTTTGACACCTTGCCTGTCCAACACAGTACATGCCAATGGATATACTGCAGCAGCTTTTTTTGTCCTATATAATCTATGATTTTTGACAGTTTGTGTGGGCCAGGTGATCAGCTGCTAAAAACTGACTTTGGAGCAGTGAAATTAGTGAAGCAATGAATTAGTTAATAAAGTAATGAATAATCCTACTTGAGATTCAGGAATGGGTTTTCAAAAATACCTAAAAAATATTTCTGTGTGACATAATGCAGTAACACAAGTATCCTGCTTCCCCTTCCAAGCTACCCTGGATGTTTGCCTGTATAGCATTGATTTATGGCACATAAATCAATGGCACATATGGTACATATGTGCCATAAATATGGCACATATACATACTGACAGACTTAAGCACGCAAACCCAAATGAATTTTGCTCCCAGGTCTTCTGGTTTGATGTTTGTTGACTATAGATGGTCAGTCCTTGTACAGTGTTTGTAGGGAGGTGGGGCAGTCTGCATCTCGTGGGTTTTGGAGCTTACAAGACAATTTAGAAATGGCTGAGGCTGCTAAGGATGGCAGTTTCTCCAGGCTCTTGTATAAGCATTGAACCCAAAATCTCCAGTGTTCAGTCTAGCAGGATCTCCCTCAAGTGGGGGTGGTGATAAAAGCCTATAGTTGTGTCGCTCAAAATACATGCAGAAAGACTCTTCTTCCAGATGGGTAGGGTACCTTAAAACTCTTGCATGCTGCTCTGGCTTTTTTATGCCTTACAAAATGGGGAGCATTCATTTTTAGACACTTTGAAAAGCATTCCCTGGCCAACTTCTCATTCCTATTTTCTTGGATGTTTCAGGCAGAACTTGTCCCATGTATTAGAATATTTTACACCTGTGAAAACTACTATCTGCCACAAAGCATTTTTAAACCAGTTGAAACTTGAGACTTTGGTAAAATATCCCGCTAAAAGATTCTGATGTTGTTGCAGCTGATTGCAATGAAGTGTGCATTTTACCTAACCTTAATTGAGTCACTGCAAAGAACATTTAACTTAGTCTCACAGGAGGGGATATTTGATGTTGTTTTTACATCAACCTAGCTGAAACCTTCCAACATTTCTAACAGACTTTGTTGATAGCTAACAAGGCATGTTTCAAGCTGTCTGTTCTTAACAAAGTCTCCTCATTTGGGTTTTTTTTTGTTGTTTTTTTTTTTTTAAATCTAATTGAAAGTATTTATACAGAGCTTGAAATTCTAGACAGGCACAGGATTTTGCTCAGAATAATTGCTAGTGTACAATGGAGGATTTTTCTATAGTATTTTTTGTGTTTCTCCCCTCCTCCAAGCTGTCGCCCCAAGCGAATTTCTGCTAAGCGGTGTCAAAAAACCATAGCAACTATCTTGTGACAGAGCTGAGGAGGTTTTGTTTTGCAGAGGACCCATTAATCACTTATATTGCCCCCAGCCCACAGTCCCATCCAGTGTGATTCTGGGAATTTTCTGCTGAAAACTGTTGCTAAATATTTATATGGGTGAAGCACTCCCATCAGAGCAACCCCCGAGGGAAGCGGAGTGTGTTATTCATAGTGTGTGTGGCCGTGTGAGGCTCTAGGGATGGATGGAGGGATTCCTATTAGCAGGAGACGGGAGTTTTCTCTTGGGTCCCATCTAGGGCTGGAGGAGCAGGAGCAGGGCGTTTGCCTGGGGAGCGGGTTGACGGCAGGCTGGTGGAGCAGCAGGGGACAGCAGAACACGTTTAGTGGGCTTGTTAGGGTGCAGATGCGGGTGGTTTTCCATGGGGTGTGGGCGCTGGTGCTGGAGACCCGCTGGTTGCTCAGTAGGTGCCTCTGCTCATTGCAGTAACTCACTGCAGTGACGGCCACCAGCCCTCTCCTCAGCCCATCTCTCTACTCAGGATTTTTAAGTTACCCCTCTAAGGCCCAATGTTTTTTTCCTGTCACCAAATCATATTTCCTCTTTTATTTAATTGCTAAATGTCAGCTATTACTTGTATTTTCCATGGTATCACTTCAAATCAAGTTTTAAGTGGAGTCAGTTGTTCAGAATATGGCAGCAATTAAGCTTTGACCCATCAAAACCATCAAAAAGTTCCCACTCGCTCACTGCATTTACTTACTCACTTAGTCCATAAGATCTCCCTGCTGCAGCAGAAATCTAGCCCATTGGAGTTTTTATTCTTGAATATATTAGCTGCCTACTACACAAACAGTGCCTCAAATATTTTTTGGGAACTTAAGAGTCCAGAAAAATGAATCATTGGGAAATCTGAACGTGGCTCTTCCTGTATCCTGACTGTCAGGATTTACCCCAGATACACAAACAATAAACACCTTAGAACATAAAGTATTTCTAGATCCTAATTGTGTTTGCTGCTTTTGTGTAACTATACAGAAAAGCAATTGCAGTGTGATCAGCTGGATAGAGGCAAAAGTGGTTGTTTGTACAGGGAAGAGGGGTGGCCCTCAGCTCCCCCTGTCTTCTAGAGTGCTGTTTGGATGGAAAATAGGATGCTGTCTTACCTAATGATTTATGTGAAAACATGTCAGTGCTTCTCAATGCCTGCGAGGGGATGTTTTCCCACAGAAATTTGCATATCTGCCCTAGTGCTGTCTTCACATCTTTACACCAGGCTGTGTTTTGCCGCCACTTCTCTTCACGGGACAAAGATAGTATTAACAGCCAGGGCCTCATAGTGTGCCATTTCCTTTGCAGATACGTTCATTCCCTTTTGAGGCCCCTAACCACATTCAGGGTCTCTTTGCCTTGCTTTCCCCTCCCGAAGGAGAGCCAAGGCTTTGTGAGAGAGACCCTGCCCCTTCGCCTCTAAGCTGGGGTAAGTCATATCATGACCAGGGGAGGTGGAAATCTCTTGCTTCAGCTGCAGTAAGATGAATGTTACTATACTGCTGCTAAACAACACCTCGTGATAGGTTTTTTCGGACTGTGTCTCTGAAACCCCTCTTCTGAAGTTTGTTTTCAAGCGATAAATTTTTCTAATACCTTGTATGATTGTAGGCGGGGTGACAGACCAGTGTCCTGTCCTTAAGTTGCCAAAGGTTTAGCGCTGTGTGGTGTATTGCATGTTTAGCTTGAAGAATAATCGCCACGCTTTTCCTTTGTTTAGGCATAAAAACCACCTTTCCATTTACGCCAGCATAAGAAGTGTTTAGTCCGAACTCAGGATTCTTGTTTTGTTCACATATATGAGCAATGAGAGTGTACTCTTGAAGACATAGTTCCTGGGAAAGAAAGCAAGGTGTGGTGAAAAATGTGAATTAACGGGTGCTAATTGGCCAGGTTGACGCTTAGGTTGGCATGCTTAGCATTTGGTGCAACTCCAGTGAGGTCCGTGTTAAGTCTGCATGTACATCATTTAACCCAGGGTATGAGAAAGCAAATAATACATAGACTGCAAACTACATTTTCCATTCATTTGCTAGGGTGGAAAAAAGCCTTCACATATATGCCAAACGTGGAACTAGAAATAGCAGTTTTATTTTAAACTTTTTCATTGTGTAACTAGACAGGTCCTATACTTGTTAAATTCATTGCTTCGTTCGCTGCCTGCCGTTGTGGCTTTCAGCGTCTGGCCAACTTTTATTTCAAGAATATCCTCTTATTTTTGTCTATCCAAACTTAGTGAGACTTTGTCATCCACTGGCATGCAAAATTATAAACCACATGAATTTAGTGGTTAGGGAATAGATTCTAAACTTTATATATACCATGTGCAATGCATGTAAAATCATGAAAAAATTCCTTCTCTTTTCCATCGCAGGTCTCGGGGTGCTCAGAATTGGTAAGAACTTCAGTTTCTCTGTACAGCTGTTATTAATTACCTGATCTCACTTTTTTACTCTTCCTCGCTCTATTCTGCCTTCATCCCTCTCCCAGTTATGAATTACTAGCGTTATGAAGAAGGCGCACTCTTGGTTTTGTTGAATGTTGTAAAATATTCACTAGAATCATATAAGAATTTGTCCTGCTGCTGGCAGAAAGCGGCTCTATAAACAATGTGCTCCTTTGTTTGCCTGAAGCATAGTAACAAATGGATTATGTGTAACAGCCATCTATAGGGCTTTTATTTCATCTCCATTCAGGCTCTGCGTGTTTTGCACTGCTTTTAATGAGGCTGCCTGAACTATGGTAACCCCGCAGTACATTTGTAAGCAAGAGATATTAGATGAATCAACCCCTTCCAGCACCGCATTATGAGGTGATCTGCTTTCGTTACAGGATTTATTTTATAGGTGGTAGACCTCAGCGAGAGGACACTGCAGGCACAATCAGCACTTATCTGCTCTGGAAGGCCAAGTTCAGGGTCCGCATGAATGTGAATCTCCTTTCCCACAGTCAAATCTCCATTCGTTGCGTGGCTTGAAACACAACCTTTTTTGTGCATGACCTCTCCTTTGCTCCCCTTCTGCTTCAGCCTCATACTGGAATGATTGATAGTCCTTTATAAAATACTCCATAAAGAACTATTTTACTTCCCCATCAGCATGAAAGCTTGGGTCCCCACACAAAACAAGTACAAAACCCAGCATCTTGCAGTGGAATGAAAAGCCTCTTCTTCCTTCTGCCTTTCTGAAGTGTGAAGGTTTCCTCTCTGGAACTGGAAATGTTTATTCCCCAGCAACAGAAAACACTGTTGTCAAAACCAACCAAACACATATTCATGTAAGTGTAGATAGATGCCGCCTTTTTTTCTGTGGAGGCCTATGAAGGTTTTACTTTTTTCTCTTTTTTTTTTTTTTTTTTNTTTTTTTTTAACATCATTTACGAATTTTACCGGAGCAAACCAGGATTCACAAGTAGCATAGTGCCCTATTTATGTCTTTTGTGGTTTCTTTGAACGTAATCTGTTCTCAAGATCTTCCGTTTGTTCTGCTGCACTTCAGTCACTAACGGAATCAAAACTGGGTAGTTTTTGCATAGGAAATACTGTTACAATACAGGAGACAATTGTAAGCACGATAACAAGGTAGATAAAGCTGCGTGGCAGCTCGCAGGCCTCATCTTCCTCCTCTCTGGACACATTTTCTGTATGTTGCTTGAAGTGTTTACTTGTTAAAAATTATAGCTCAAGCAGTTCTTGACTTTGTAAATAGGGGACCCAGTGAAAAACTGGGGGTGGTGGAAGAAACACAAGAGGTGCCGTTGCTTTGGATAGCCCCCAGAACAGGACTAGAGATTCAAGTCTTGAAGAAGTCGCTGTTGTTAAGTTTTCAGATTTCATGGCTGGGAGTTGGCTTTGGCAAGGAATTACTGGCAGTAAGGTAAAATCAGGTTGAACTGTGAATTGCTAAGTCTTAACGAGGGAGAATCCTAACAGCTGCAGGCAACCCTGTGTGCTAATTGTAGTCTTTGCTAGCTAGCAGCAGTGAAGAGCAAAGCCCTGAGATTAAAAGTACCGTGAACTAAAAGGGAGAGGTCTTATAACACAGCTTGATGTTATAGGAAAAGAAAAAAGTCTAATGATGAAGACAAATGAATTAGAAAAGAAAACTGCTTGGGGGAGGACTTTCCAATTTTCTGGGTTGTTATTTTTTAAATTTCCTTTCAATAACAAATCAAGGCCTCTCCCCAGCTCCATTTTGTGTAAAAACATACAGTGGCAGGCCTACGGAATTCTCCAGCTATCTTATTTTTAGTTTTACTTTTTAATAGAGAAATCCTTTCCATTTTCTAAGCACTTCTAATTTCTGATTTTACTAGTGCAATTGTAGTCCCTCTGCTGCATACAATTCCTGCTGTCATAAACACATGTGCATGTATGAGATATACCAAGGTAAAGAGAGACAGACCCTGAATGTACTAGTGGATGCATGGGTTTGCTGTAATATCTCAGTTTTGGCTTCATCATTTTTTATGTGTCAATCTCCAGATGCCAATTCCTGGAAATGAGAGACTGAGCTGCCCGGGAGGCAACTTCTGAGCTCCCGAATGAAAATGTTCATTACACTTTATGTGCATGCACTTTGTGTCATTGAGCTGCAGAAGTAGGCAGCACCTGCATACTCTTGGGAAATGGCCTGTAATGGAAAGAAGATTACATATGTATTTGGAGGCACTTAAAAAGGCTGATGGAAAACTTGAGGGGAAGGCTTTTTTTAATGAATATTTGTGTTGCTGCGTGATAAGCACGGGTTTACTTAGTAGGGCTTTACTGTTTATTTGTACTTTGACTCTATGTTTTAATGAGTATAAAGGCATGCAGATCAAGTATCTGGGCACTTATTTCCATTATAATTAACAATTAATGAATTAATTTCCAACCTTTAATTAGACTGAATTTAAATACAGCACTTTTCAAACTCAAGACTCTGGAAGGCATTTAAAAGGAAGAAACTGCATGCTGTCAGACACCTATTATGCCGGTTTAAATGATACCACATCTTGGGAAGTTGCATCTGAAAAGTAAGTTAACTGTTACTTCAGAAGCTGATCCAGTTTTAAGGTCAGAGGTGTTTAAGATAACATGGAGTGCTTAATCCTTTCCATTCATCCTCCTCCCCTTTCACTTAAGGTCTAATATTTTCTTGGAAATATCTGGTTATATGCTTTCAGTGTCTTGCCCCTCTGAAAACAAGCTGCAAGCTTCCATTGCTTTTCATTCCCCTCCCACCCCCGGTCTGTCAAGAGGCTGTAACTCTTGTGAGCAACAACAAAGTGTTTGGATGTGTCACCCCAGGAGTCAGTCTTTGATGGGCTGAGTGAAGGCAGAACGAAGACTGAAAATGTAAAGCGACTTAACAGGTTAGTTAACAAACACAAATCCTGTGTTTACTACCTTCTATGGTGAAGGAACTTCAAATATTTAGTAAGACCTTTCTATGTCAGGTGTCTGGCGAGATCACACAACAAGCCTAATAATTATTAAGTGTCTTTCTGTGGTATCCTACCTCTAGTTTTAAGAATGTAACTCTTTTACTCATTTTCAAAATTAAAACTGAAAAGCCGATTATAAGCAATCACCAAAGGATTGACTAAGGATTATTTTTTTCTGAATTTGAGAATGACAAATACTTTTTAGGCAAAATGAAATGTCATAAGATGACAAAAAAGGGCAAACTAGATTTGAACACACTGCCTAAATGTTTCTGTTTGAATAGGTGTTAGTAGACATTTAGCTTACTAATTGTCCAACAAGGAAATGTGCAACAGCTGTGGAGATAAACTGCCTTCAGTTATCCGACATCATGGACCACCTTTTGTGCTGATATATATTTGAATGTATCCGCCCCTGAGGGCGATGAGACTGTGCTGATTTACATCAGCTGAGATCTGGCCTTGCACCCCACGGAACAAAACGAATTTTGTTTCCTTCCTTCTGCCCTTACTTTCCTCGCCAGCCCCAATTTCACAAAACCCTGTTCCACCAGCTAATAATAATCCCCATCCTCCTCTCCACGGCCCCGGGCGGGCGCCCCGGCCTGAGCCAGGAAGCGGCGCTGGATCGCGGGCTGGGAGCCATCTCCGTGCCGCCGAGGGGGACATCCCCTTCAGCTTCATGCTTGGCTGGAGCTTTGTTCGCCCTTGGATGCTCCCCCCACTCGTCCCAGCCTTTGTGCGGCGGCGGCAGGGGCCGAGGTGTGAGGTGGCCGGTGGCCGGTGGCCGCGCCATGCCTGGACGGAGCATGACCAGTTTGGCTACAGCCAGTCACCGCCGGGCTCGGCGTGACATCACCGTCAGCCCACAGCTCGGCCAGACAGAGCCGAACAGGCTCCTCGTTGTTTTTTTTCCTCTTTTCATGGGCAAGAAGAAAGCCTGGGAAAAAGAGCGGGGATCCCAGACCTTCCTTGAGAACAGCCGAATATTGTCTGCATGGTAATGAAGGGAACAAACCCACCACATGCGTGCAGCTTTCTCCCCCCCCAACCCCGGCAAGCCGGGGCGCACAAAAGCGGGGTGTTTAATGGGAAGGTGTGGGCCAGGGCAGCACAGCCCCCCGTGAGGAGATAACCCGCAGCATCCCCCCCTCCCAGCGCCGGGGGGCGGCTCGCCTGGAGACCCTGCTGCGGCTGCCGGCATGGCCAAGCAGCCAGAGCCCTTCCCTCCGTCCTGTTTTTCATGGCGATGTCCGGACGATTGATATGGGGAGTCTGTGCCGATAGGGTAGCGCAGCAGCCGGATCTCTGCCAACAAAATTATTGTAACACACGGTGTGCGTTTGTGATTCCGGTTTTTGTGTTCCACCCACAGAGTCAAGATGGGTACATACGCACAGCTCATCCCTGTTTTTGCAGGCTTCTGATATTATCTTAAGTGAAAGTGATAGCTTGTTTGTTCTGCTTTGAAATTCAAAAGAAGTTTAATTTTTCTGTTTGCAATGAGTCTTGATTGTTGCTTCTTTCAAATGTGGAAAAATGGGCTGGGGAAAGTGAAGGCTTTGTATATACTTTGGACACCATCAGCACCCGAACCATTCCCATCTGCTGGGGGCAGGTCCAGCTCCTGTGAAATTTCTGTACTCACAAACATCCATCTCTTGGCAGCCAAACATAGTATACCTGTGGAGAAACACGGTTGTCATGGGAAACTGCGATCATGGAGAGAAAAAAGTTTCAGGAGCGATTAGGGGACTTGTTTGTCTGTACCATGAAGGCAGGCAACATCCTTATACTCCTCTGGAAACCAGAGCAGAGCTTGGCCACGGGGCAGTGAGCTCTTGGAAGGCTTCTGCTGCTGGATTGTGTTCTGCCACACCTTTGCATGGGCTGGGGTCTTTTCAGACTCTCCAGGCAGACATGCTCTTCTATGCCTCACATTGTTCCCTAGCTCCATTTTCGCTGCATGTGATATTCCTTCTAAAACATCAGTAAGGAGGATGTCATCTGGGCGGCTGGGAGGAACCCCAGCTACCCTTGAGTATCTGTTGTTGCTGTCATGTGGTTGTGCTGGTGACGGTGACAATGTAACCAGTTATTTGGGAATTGAGATCTCACACTGCACGCCTCTGAGAATTATCAAACACTGTGTTCTAATTTGCAGCCACATTTTCTTTATCATCCGTCTTTTACCATTTATTTTTTTGTGACAACGTTGTCACATAAGTTATATTAGTCTTTCCCTTTTCCAGTATTTAGCCTCTATTGTATTTATAGGAGGCAATCATTCCTTCCCAGTCTTCTCTTGGAGACATCCAAAAAGCCAGCCTCTTCCTGAAGCACCGTGTAATGTGGTTCCTGTCTAGCCTATGCACATGGGTTTCCTTTTAGAGAAAACTATGATGTGGAGAAGAGTTGGATCTCACATCAAGATCAGGCCCAAGGATGGAGTATATATGTATTCATTACATACAAGACATTCAGCAGCTCAAGTGTTTCAGGGCTCTTTGATAGTCTTCCTTTGATCTGCTCCACTTTTATGTCATCTTTTTGATCAGGGCCGACCAGGACAGTGGACCAGAACTGTATCAGTGGCCTGTAAGATGGCATTCAGACCTCTCTATCTCTGTTAGATGTGTCCTAAAACTAGCAGGCGCTGCATACCATTGCCTCATAACTATCCTGTCATTGACCAACACATCCAGGTTTACTCCATCTTTATTTCATGTTGTGTGGTATGAAAACTAGCGTGAAAGGTCTCTAGAGAAATACAGAACTTTGTACATCCATTGAGTATCTATTTGTAAAGCCTTCCTCATCTCTGCAGTGATAAATTTTTCTACTAATGCATGACATCTGATTATAGCCTGCATCATTACAAATGTTACCACTGGTTACAGAATTATACACTACTTAGAAAAAAAAAGTTGCTATAATTAAAACAGAGCCTTCATTCAGATGTGTTTTTGTAAAGAAAGACCACAGCGCACGTTCTCAGTTGTGGTAGTACACTCTGACAGGCAGAAAATGGGAAGAATTGTCTCAGCTTCTTATGCTACTGTGAGCTTGATGGTAATTAATTATGTAAATAGATGTGTGTTGTTCATTTCTGTTGACAAAACACACTCCCTTTGCACTTGAAGATGAATCGTTGCTTCCCATAAGGAGTCAAATCCTGAGCAAGTGTAGCAAATTTGCAAATAACCTTGCAGCAGATTTCTTGGAAGTGCAATGAGGATTGCAATCCGTTATCTAAACACGTCAGTTCTTCAGTGGCATTAGCCCAGTTAAAGCAAGGACCTTAGAGTCTTTTTTTTTTTACAGTAAAACTTAATTTGACAGAACTAGAAACATACTAGTCTGATTCACACCATGTCTCTACATCTCTCAGAGACCAACATGCTCTTAGAAAACTATTGACAAGGATATATTTTTCCTTCCTTGGCTGAAAGATGGTAAAACACAAAAGCAAGGCTTGGCTTCAGCAGCTTTTCCCAAAGATTAAGGAAATGGTTCAACCAAAATAGGCTGTATCAAAGCTTCTTTTTCATCCAAGAAGTATACATGGTGAGCCTGGAATAATTTTACAGCCAATTTACACGTGGGACAAAGCATTTCTTCATCTTTCAGATTCATGTGTAACTCTTTAGTGCCCTCCCCTGTCCCGCTTTGGAAATGCCTACGTCTGGTAGGGAAACTGTCTATGGTTAAGAAATAATCTTGAGACTTTATTCCTAAAATGAAATATTACTGTTGGCTGTTTTCTCTCCAAATTCAATATATTTGTTTCAGAAGTGGGGAACAGGGTATTTGATTCATTTGGAGCAAGAGAAATCAAAGAGCACTAAAGGAGTGTGCACGTGCCATCCTTCTATTTTGGACATTTTTTCCCAGTGCTCATAACGATAGTGACTTCTCAGTGAAATAGGTCTGAGAATGGCAAGTGGAAAAAAAAGCTCAAGTTAAAGGTTAAGCTCACCACTCTCTAGGCCAGTCAGAAATTCTTCCATCTGGGTCATTTAGCATCGAACATGCTGTGCATTTCATGTGGATGAGAGAGAAGATGGGTGTGCTACCTAAATCGATGCATTAATCAAGGAAAGAAGGAGCATAAGGGTGGTGGAGGCAACATGCAGGAGAATGAAGACAAAGATCTATTGTTTTGGCAGATGCAAGAGACTCACCTCATCCGTACTTTAAGACAGCTTCACTGGCACTGTGGACAGCCAGGACACCATCCCTGCTCTGCTGCCTGTCTGCCCGGGGAGGGTATGCCTGAGCCTCACTGCGTGCCACTGCCTGTCAGTCCCACGCAGGGGCAAGAAGGTCTGGTGCACAGTCACGAGGCTCAGATTTCCTTAGAGTTTTGGGAGAGGTTATCTGGGGTAGCTGTGGGTCCTTGGTTGCAAAAGGATCATCACCTCACATCTTTGGACGAGCACTTCAATAATATTTACTTACACAACGTTGATCTCTTTTCCTTCCTAGGAAAGAACAATTTCCCCATGTGTTACTTTCTCATCTGCCTGTCACGTCCTCCCTACAGGAAGTGGAATTCACTGATAAATTAAGCTGCCACATTCTGGTCTGTCCTTTCCCCTTGGTAATATGTTAAGTTCATAGCTTTAATGAGCATTTTAACCAACACTGATATGAGAGGTATCAGTATAAGAAGCATGAAGGGGTTTTTTTTTTTGTTTGTTTGTTTTGTCTCTTTCTTATTTCATCATAATTTTCTGGGATAATTCTGTGATTGTAATTTTCTGAGGTAGAGAGAAATTTGAGTCCTGCTTTCCACTAGCTTGCTTCTGCCGTGCAAAGTGTGCTAAAATAAGAATCTGTCCATCTGTCTTCCTTTGATACACAGGTACTTTTTGCATGACTAAAATTGGATCTTATATCCCGCAAGACATTTATATGGGTTAGCTTGTCTTAATATGCTTTAAAGACAAGTAAATGGAAGAAAGACAGACAGTAACTAGAATATATAGGTCAAAGATTTCTTCATCCTTCAGATAATCCATTTATTTTAAAAAGAAGCAGAAAGTAATCCTAAAAGCTGAGCTTATCCAAATCAATTATAAACATTGCTTCAAAATCCCTCATGGGTTTTATTTTATATTTCAAAATATTTTTGTAAATATTACATATCTTGGTTAAAAAAACCCACAACACGACAAAAATGCATAGCTTGTTTGTTGGCTGCTGGAAGTGAATGTTTTCAAATGGTGATTTGAAAATGTTCTGTTTCCAAGTATGTGGATTGTTTGTGCCAAGCCTGAGCCGAAGATTTGCAGCATTTGTCAGAACATCCAAAACAACCAGCAGCTAGTTTATATTTTGGCATTGAGTATATCACGACCATCTCTACAGGTGAATCTGTGCAGAGTTCATTTTAAGATCAAGGCTTCAAGATATTCACACACACTGCAGACATACTTGGAGACATCTTGATAGATGTCTGCACATAGTAGTTCAAAACTAGAAGGAACAGTGGATTCCCTTCTCAGATAAGGCAAATTATGAAAAGCATTTTTTTTTTAATTACAGAACAAAGAAAACACTATTCCAGCAATGCACCATGAAAGACAAGTAATGTCATGTTTCAAGGTTTTGCCAAGCATGAATCAATACTATTATTCCTTGTATATTTTATGACATTTACCCATTGATAGGATTTCCAAAGACAGCAGCACTAGTGAGCTTGCCTTCCTCCAGCACCCGCCTTGTCCGGTTGTGCTGTCTGCCCGTGGCCATTCTGAGTTGATTCCTTTTATCACCACACCACTGTGAAGCTGATGCGCTAAAACATATAAGAACTATTATGCTGCTGTTTCTTTATCTCCAATGACCAGGATAATTTATCTTTATCTGCCTTTTGCTGAAGATAAATGTCGGGACACAGGGCAGTATATGGCTGCTGTTCGCAGCAATGAGAAATTCTGTAGCTGTTGCTAAGTGTTCAACACCAAGATGTTGTTATAGTTGGCTAAATGTCATTAAAAGCTTCTGTGTTTAACAATAGGTCTTTGCGAGGGACAAAAGTAAGAAATGATTATGCTTCTGTAGGTATTCAGAGAGCTGAAACGAAAACAGCTTCTGTCTAAAATAAAGACACAGCACGAATGGGTTTTGCTATATGATGTTTTTCAGATCTGTGGGACACAGAATGACTGAAATAGCTGAGAGAAAAGTCTACAAGAGGCAATTAGAAACAGGCATGGGTGAAAACAGAGAGAGATTTTTGGTCTAAGTGTTGTTCAGAAAGGGATGTTGACCCATGTGCTGAGAAACCTGCCCTTGCTGTTTCATTCCTCTTGCATTCAGGAAAGGTGACTTTGAACACTTTCTGTAACAAATTAATTTGTATCCAAGATATGCTGGACTCTGCCAGTTTACCTCCATTTGAAGTAACTTGCAAGACCCCAGATTCTTGGCTACATTCTCAGGTCAAAAAGAGGTACCATCATCTTTTCTTTGAAAGAAAGAGATCAATTATAATGCTGCATTTATTATTAAATACTATGAATTGTGTAGTATTAGAGCGTTCACTTGCTGAGCTGGAGTGAGTTTCTGTACCGCATGCTAAGTGGGTGGCTCAGCACACAGAAAACAGAATCACTGTGTTGGGGGGGGTGGAACTAGATGATTTTTAAGGTCCCTTCCAACCCAAACCATTCTATGATTCTATAATTCTATGATCACTGTTATCTTCTCTAATTCCAACTGAAAGTAGGAAAGATTAACCAAAGTCTCCCAGCAGATGACTACAATGTATTCTAAAGAAGCGTAGAAAACACTGTGGATTTCTAAGTGTGCAAATATCTTGCTGTTATGATTTACAAATCAGTTTCCTCAGTTCTGCTGGGAGCAGGCATATTTCCAGCTGTAGGGTTCTTAGGCAGGTTATCTCACTTCTACAATCTCTTTGAATTTTTAGCAGGAATAAGTTTTCAAATCGTGGTTGATTTATTTCGGCAAAATACAGTTTTACTTTCTTTTCTGGCAAGAAGTGCTTCTGACTTGTTGGATTGCAGCCTGAAGCTAGGAAATTTCACGCAGGCTCTTAAACAAATCTAATTTAACAATGTTCCATCAGTGGCTGTGAAAGGGCAAGGTTTTTATCAGTTGCTAAATTTCTCTGCTTTGCTCAGATTTTTGCTTTCCTAGACAATTATTTTTGAGGCATTGTTTTTGAAGCATGTGCTTGGGGAAACCCAATCTTTGTTTCATGAAGCAGAAGCCCCCAAAGATCTCTGATGACATTCAGATCCATGCTTGCCCTCGAATTTGGTCTATTTCCCATTCATCACTTGATACTTGTGTGGTTGACATCAGCTGAAACTGCCAGCTTTTTGGGATCTTCAGCTGCTCTTCCTCACAAAGGCGTAGAGCCTAATGCCACTAACTTTGTTTCACCCTTTTCCTAGGAAAGCTCTTTACTTTTCCAGATGACATTGCTGCTTGTCCTAGGTTATTGACTAATGGTATATTCAACAACATAAATATAGATTAAAAAAAGAGTTCAAGCAACTACGTCTACGTTGGAGCCTTTGAATTGGAGAATATTTTACTCCATAAAATGCACAGAATTCCCCCCCCCCCGACGTATTTATTCTTAATTATTTAAAGTCCCAGACCACGGGGATTTATTTTTCCTCAAAACCTAAAAGCTGTATTTTATATCTAGCATGCTGTGAATGATACAGTAATTCAACTTTTCAAAATGAAAATTAAACATACTTCAAAAAATAATTTACCGAAACTCAATATAAATTATATAATAAGAAAATACCATTGCAATGAGTCATGTAATTCACTGACCCAACTCTTTATAAAACTAAATTTCACTTCAGATTGTGTATTATCTAGCTACTTGTTAGATTAAATATAATTGCATTTTTGTTTTAGGACGACTAATTCTTCTAGTTTGAGAAAGGACCTGGACATATTTCTGTATTATGTTAATGCTGCATTAGTAGTATATGTTGCACTATCGAAGCAAAACCGGCCCACCTACATGACAGATATAAGTGATTCATTCTCCTCAAAGCTGCAAAAGTAAATAATGAGTAAGAATTACTTGTGAAAAGATACCCATTTATTACATATGGAAACCAGTTTATCTAATACAATTTCACTAAATATATTTGAAATGTATTTTAATTGCATGTATTTAACATGTATTTAATTATAAATTATTTATAAATTAAATTGTATTTAATGGGAATGTCATACAAAATATACCTGTCTAAAAAGGAGATATTAGCAGCATATGAGGGGGTTTGAGCCACTTTGGAAGTAGGTGGTACAGAAGCACAGTTCCTCTTTGTGTTTCATTTGCCTGTGCCGCACTGGATGTTCAAAGGGGGGGTCCCTCTACACATCATGCAACCAAAGCTATGAGGAGTAAGTGGGTAGTGTTGATCATGCAACAGGCCCGAATGGGGAACCCCAACTACCCAGGAGTCCTGGAAGGGATCATGGCCTGTCCAGAAAGAAGAGATTTTGGAGCACTGCCCAAGGAAGTAGCTTGTGCTGAGGCCCCATGGTTGGACACGATAAACTTAAAAGTCCCTTCCAACCTAGATGATTCTATGATTCTGTGAAAAGCAATATGCTGTGTTTACTGATGGATCCTGTCATGTTGTGGGAAACCATCAGAAGTGGAAAGCTGCCGTGTGGAGTCTCGCACAGCGAGTTGCAGAAGCCACTGAAGGAAAAGACGAGTCAAGTCAGTTGGAAGAAGTGAAAGCCATCCATCTGGCCCTAGGGATTGCTGAATGAGAAACATGGCCATTACTCTCTCTGTATACTGACTCTTGGATGGTGGCAAATGCCCTGTGGATGTGGCTACAGCAATGGAATCGGACCAACTGGCAGTGCTGAAGTAAACTCACCTGTGCTGCTGCATTGTGGCAAGACATTGCTACCTGGGTAGAGAACATTGCTATAAAGGTATGGCATATTAATGCTCGCATGCCCAAGTGGTGTGTCACTGAAGAACATCACAACAACAAGCAGGTAGACCAGGCTGCCAGGAGTGAAGTGGCTCAGGTGGTGATTGACATATCCATTGGATGCAGCAAAGTTAAAATGAAACCATTTTAGTGCAATACAGCCCAGAGCTCTTGCCAAATCACAAAAAGAATAAACTGCATGCTATCTTTTGGGCACAAAAATGGCTGAAGTCTTTCTATAAGTCTTAAGAATACCTACACTGTAAGAGCCATCTGAAGCCATCTAGTCATTTGCTCAGCTATTCATCAGTTCTCTCACTTATTTTTTGTCTCAGGCTGTAAGCTGCTCTGGGTATTTTTTCTAGCTTTTTCTGCAACAGATTCCTTATCTCTTAACACTAAATTGCTTCTCTGATCTCTTCTGATTGCTTCTTTTATTTCCTGTAGTTGACATTTTCCACCATCATCAAGTTTTGTCTTTGAGAGCGGTGGTTTCTTTCTTTCAAACAGTTAATTTCCTTGATGTGTTTTACTTTCTGTTGAATAGTTTTGGCCAGCATTTCTGGGGATTGCTGAATTTTCCTCTCAGCCATATTTAGCAACATACTTTTATGTCTTCTTTTCTCTTCCTCTTTCTGTTTTGCTCTAAATTTGTCCCTAAAACTTCATTCTTCTTCCTTTGATACCCTAATTCTTTCCTCCATCAGCTGAACAAGGATTTCTTGAGATGTCTGAAGCTTTTGCTCCATGGCAAATCTCTTGCTAAAGCTCATCAACTCTGACCTGCTGATTAACTCACTTCAGGTGTCTGTGTCTTGTTTTTTTGTACTGGATCAACTCTTTTCTCTTTGTCTTCCCTTCAATTTCTTTCAAACACTTTTATCTCAAAAGCCCATGCAACCTTGCCTCTGAATACATTATGGTTCAAGTCTGTATTATCCTTTTGCATAAACTGCTTCTCTCTCAGCTGTTCTTCATGAAAACGTTTCCTGTACTCACCTTAGAGCTTTATCTTTCAAGTTTTGCATTGCGCTTGGTTTCTTCCTCCTGCCCCAGTCTTTGCCATCTCTTCCCTCGCAACACCATTTCTCTTGGCCTGGCCTCCAGAGGTTGCTCCCCTTCCAGCCTGTGTTTCATCTTCCCTTCATGCCACCTCTCCAGGCTTTCTGCCAGCAGCTGCCACCTTTCTTTCTCCACTTGGGATTTGAGTTTCTTATCCTGCCTTCTCCCTGCATCCCAAACCCTGGAGGCCTGCAGATGCAACCTCCACGGGAAGGTCCATGAGAGCCTCACCCAGAGCTGAGGCCCGAGTTGGGTGGGTGGGAAGATCCCCGTTGCAGAGGAGCACTGCAGCACTTGCAGTGGACAGCACAAGGAAGCACCCTGCTCTGTCCTCCACCCCACCTTGCGAAGAGGCTGATGCTGTCTGAGCTGGTCACCAGGCCCATGGGATGCACCTTGCCGCAGGGATGGGACAGCTGGGCTAGGACTCCTGTACACCTTAGGGGAGCAGGTCACAGGCGGTACTGTGCTGTTGGCATTTCACAGGCCCACTGCTGTATGGTCTACAGGATTTTGCTAGTGCTACAACCCTCCCCCCTCCTCCTTTTCTAAAAAGGAGAGGGTATAGTTGAGGAAAATAAGTTATTTGGGATAGTAAGGGTAGCATCATATAGTAAGCATAGTTGATACTAAGGACAATCTTAATATGGTGCATTTCTTTTAGAGGTACCAGTTGAGGTGAAGTTTGTTTTGCAGCAACCACCCCAGGGAGTCCACCCACAGTGTTTCAGGAAAATCTGTTTGTGCGGAGCTTGGACCTAGTGTTAGTCACAGATGTGAATGCCGGTGGTGCTTAAGTCCCATGACTTAAGGACCTGAAGAGAAATTTCCGATCTTAAATCCCTTTGTGAATATAGCCTGTAGTTCTGCCAGTGTGATGAACAGTTCTTCCAACAAGGAGCTCTTGGACCATCTGCTGAGAAAGCTCACCAGATAGCTCAGCCCTGTACCACAGAAGGCCAGCTGGCTTCTTTGTTCGCTTTGGAGTCATTCTACAGAGCAGAGTGCTAGGGGGTCATGTTCTTGGTGGCTAGTGACATTAAAAGAGATTGCTGGGATTTACATCAGCTGAAGGTCTTTTTATTCTCAGCATGTGCATTAGGCAGTACAATGAGGAGTACTAATCCACCCTGGATGTTAAGAAGATGTAGATTGCTGTGACTATGTCTTTAATCAAAAATTAAGAGGCATAGCGTTCTCAGAGACCTCTTAAATCCCCACTGAAAGAAACTGTGTTTTTGTCAGTTCCATAGATGACTTTTAACTGATTTTGGAAACAATAAGTGCTTTATATTTATTTTCAATATTGTTGTAATGTAGGGGTTTTAGTCAGTTTGTTGTCATCTGACAATCAATGTATTGAATACATTTTCTTCAATTTGTTACCTTTATTTCCTAGCTTTTTCAGCATAAGTTCTGTTTGGTGGCTGAGAAGTCTCCATTGGGCATTTTCTTAAACCTGTCTTCAACATTGAATAAATACTGTATAGTCTCTTTGAAACTTTGGTCTGAGTTTTCTTAGGTAATACTCCATTCTTTAAAATTTGACTCAGAAATCTTGCTTACTTCAGTACTCTGATACAGTTACTTTGCACATGAAGTTTCTTTAAATATGAACATAACTCCCTAAACCTTTGAGTGAACAATAATGGAAGCTCATTGCCCACCTTGTGTATATCTGCCACTCTCCTGTATTGTAACAGGGATAATGTTTCATAATAAAAAGAGTTCATATCCTCCTTTAAAGTGACAGAGATAATTCAGTCTTGGGATTAGTATTTAAGCAGCTGCTAAACATAACGTATCTCAGAGCAGAGAGCACATGGAGAATGATGCAAATGAAAGCAGACGGCCTTCTCAAACTATTTGTCTCTGAATTCATAAAATAATTTATGAAAATGCAATGTGTGGAGACAAATTACAGAGGGACCAGTTGTGTCATGTAAAAATCATGCTGATGGAAACAAGGGCAAGAAAACACAATCCTACTAATCAAAATGCTGTAAAGATGTTGAAAACTGGTGCATCTTTATGCTTAAACAACAGCATTCCTTGTAGAAAAACAATTTCAATTCAAACCCCCCAAAATCAACCTATTGAAGGTATTTATCCCTATAGGATTAATATTATTTCTAAAGACCTCACACATCTCTGTGATGTAAAGAAATACAGTCATCCTGACTTTAGAGATGAGGAACACAGCAAATCTCTGTTGAGCAAAGAATTGAACCTGTCTTTTCTGACACGTTACCACCGATCTGCTCTTCCTCTCTGATACGCTATCTACATATGCATGCATTTGTAGCATAGTTATGACATATATTGACATAAGTGCACTTGGAGTTCCTTACCATGCAAATGGGTTACATTATCAGTGGTGGCTCTTATGCAGAACTGTACTGTACTTAGCCTCCGTTGCTTCATGTTGTGGCAGGTGATGGGGAAATTGGGCTTAAGAATGACTTAAGCTGTACATAGTTTCTTTGCACAATATTTTTGTCTGAAATACTGAAGGATCAACATTTTGCTGAGGGAGGACCTTTAAAAAAAGGGTGAACATCAGATCCTTGGCCCCTCACATAGTTTAGAGTCGACAGCTTTGGAGAGGATGCTGGACTGACACAGAGGACACACCGTGACCTCTGGCCATTTGTGAGAGAGCACAAAACTCCTCTGCATCTCTTTCTTTAGCCAGGACATATGGTCCACTGATATTCCCAGATATTTCTTCCAGAGTTTGCGTGCTGTGTCCTTTCAGTAAACTTACAGCCCTATATAAAATAGGCAAGAACATGTTATTTGAAGGTGTTTTTATTAATAGGAATAATATAATTGATATAATGGTAGCATTCATTAAGGCATATAAAAGTGCCACCGTGTTACCTATTTCGTCTGTTAGAGCATAAAAGGGAAATGGTCTTATGCTGGTAATCAAAACGCACTCTTTAAAAGTTCATCAAACTGCTGTCTTTGTAGTCTTCTTTTTTGTGGGCATGGTGCCAGATTTTTGAGATGCAGCATAATTGGTGTAGTCAGCCATACAATCAGTCTGTAGGTACTTGAATACTGAAATAACTGTATGAATAAAGTAGCAGTATAAATAACAGCCAAAGCCAAATATTTTATGGTATTTCCCTCCTTGTACCCAGGATAGCTGTGAGACTGGGGACATCTCGCTTTCTTCTCACCTGCCCATGCGTTGCAGCCATTCAAATAAATTTATCACTAACCAGCATCAGTAATATATACACCTATAAGAGCTAAAAGAGAAGTGGTTTATTGTTTCCCACTGTCATTGCTTCTTACTCCTGCAGTTTAGCTACAGCGTTTGGCTGATGATGTTAGGGGTTTGTTCTGCAGGATCTGAAACAGAGAGGTAGGGTTGATGCTTTGGGTTAAATTTAACTGGCCATAAAACTTCATTACAAAACTGGGCCACAGTAAGAATATATCTTACATGATGCAGTCAGATATAGACAGTGGGACTAGAGGGCATCAATGAATTAAGGACACTGAAATACCTTTTTTCTTTTCTCGAGGAAATAAATTAAGTATATGAAACAATGACTATCTGTTATGAGAAATGCTGGAGGTGAAAGTTTTCCAACCTTCTGAGCAGGACAGAAGTTCAAGGTGGATTGCTCATGTCACATGTAGTATACAGCAGATAACTGCAAGGATCATGTAAGAAAAGGTATATTTGACAACCTTATATTAAAACTAAATAGACAGTTCTTCAGCTGGTGTAGAAAGGTGTCTATCTATTGATTCTGATAAAGATTTACTGGTTTACATGTGACTTGTCCTGAGAAAATGTTTCTTTGATTATCACTGGGTGGTAGGAGATTTTACACACAGAGATGGAACTCATCGATAGAACAAATATTTAACCTTCCTCAGAATATTTGCAGCCTGGATGTTGGTTCAACTTATGCCAGAGAAGGAGCTAGCTTTAAGGTTCAGATCTTGGTGCCTGAGGGGTTTGAGTTTGCTATTATAATGGCAGACACTTGAACGCTGTCCTATGTTAGCCTGTCTGCTGAAAGAGAAGATGCCCACCAGAGCAAAATGAAACTTTTGCCCCTTGATGGCAAACAGGTATGACCTGTGAGAGCAAATGCTGTTATTGCTGATACTTACATTTGTTTCAATTAACTCAACGTGCCAAAAAGGATCACAGTGCTGCAAGAAGAGGGTGAAAGCTTTATGGAGCAGGAATTCCTGTTTTCTAGTCTGAGTGGCTCAGCCCATGTGGGCTTTGCCACCGTACCCACCTTTTTCCCATTAAAGCTGCTCCATGGAAGCAGGAGGCAATCTTTAGGGAGTCCAGTAGAGTGCACTAAGAGGCTATTACACATGCAGTTGCCGGGAAATTGCACTGAGATCAAACGACTTTAGGATTAATTTGTTTCTGCTGTTTTTTCTTTTAAAGGTGACTACATTCATTCGGAAAACAACAGTACCTTTTATGAATGATCAAAGCTGTCATGTAAGAAATTGCAAGGAACGTAACATATTCAAGCTATCACTGTGCTGGATTGGACAGCTTTCCTAAGAGAGGTGCTTTAAATACAATTTCATTTTGAGAACACCCTACGGTTGCAGCAGAATCATTCATAACGTGATTGAGGTCAGCGATTTTATCTCAAAGTAGGTCCCGCTAATCACTGGTTTTCATGTGTTATTGCTTGTGAGGAAGACTAATTACGTTTCCGCCCCATGAAGGGACTGGTTAACACAAAGAAATCTCATCTCCTTTTGTGATGTGTTCAGCCCAGCAGTTACTTTTGTTCTAAATTGGGCCTGGCAGCCTCTGGGGGGAATGATTGACATGTCAATGTGCTAACAGAAGCCAGAACCAATTCTCTTGTCTGACACCTCCTTTCCTTCTCCGAATATTAATGATGAGTGACCCAGCTGAATGAATGAAAAATGCACACATCCCTCGTGGCTCTGTGCAGATGCTCAGAGATGACAGCAGGACTTGCCCAGGAGAGGACACAAAACCATAAAGCCATCTGGTATTATGTAGTGAGCTTAATCTGTTCATTGACTTGGCCAAATGCTTGGTAAATCGAAAGTTGACAGGAAAGGATTCATAATATTTATGCTTAAAATACAGTCAAAACATCACAGAGAAAACTGGGAATCCTAGATGAATTCCTAGAGAAACACAGGAAGTGCAGCTCAGATTTTGAGCTGGGAGGATGGGCAAGAAAAATATAAAAATGTTATAGTTAAATAAGAGTCACAAACCAGTAATTTGCTTTAATAGTGCCTTCAATTACCCTGTGATTGGTTTCAAATACCATAGGGTATTGATGATCACCACAGGCTTTTATAGTACTTTTTACTACTTTAGCACAATTTCCCCAAACACCCAAATGAGCCAGCCTTGGAAGCCATTGCAGTCCCTTGATATTTATCAGTTCATAATTAAGATTTGGTTGAATCAAATCTTCTGCTCTTTCTTAGTCTGGATTATGTAATTCTTAGTGTTATATTACAGACAGTATTAAACGTATAGTCAGACTGTTAAGACTAGGTGATATAATGCATAATCAGGGAGCAGATTTCTTTATTTGATCATGTCAATTTTATTTATTCCTTCAATAAAATAGATTCCTTTTGATAGTGTACTACTAAAGATTTCTGGCTTAAATGTTTCTAGTATCTCAGTCAGCAATTCTGCCACAAAAGGCAACCAGAAAAAATCCATACCAACATGCAACAGACTATTTCTCATTGTGAGGTCTAGATTCAGTAAAAAAAGAAAAAAATATCTTTTCTCACTACATTTTGCATATCATATATTTTATCTCCACTACAGTAAAAATACAACCTATTTTCACCTTCAGTGCCTTTCTCATCTTTTGAAGGTACTGTGGTTGAATACCCTTTGTATTTTCACAATATCCCAAAGATTGGTGATTCTTTTGCATCCCTACAGGAGACTCGTGTATTCATGCATTGAGCGACTTTGCACTGATTATTTTTTTCCTAGCCACCTTTTCTGTTTTTCTTCTATACCATATGGCAGCCCAGTCATATTTACCTGGTTGCTGCAAAATCATTTTATCTGCTCCTCAAATCCTTTTGTGTGGCCCCACTTTATTACCTAATTATGTTATTTCCCATCTTCCATCTTTCTTGCTGTTACCAAAGGCCCTTTGCAGTTCTCCTCTCTTTTATTTCTCAGCTGTTGATGGTACGTTACTCCCATTATCACTTTGCATGCCATACTTCTCACCTAACTTTGCTGTCTAAGAGCTAAACGTGTAGTCTGAACCAGGTGTTTAAGTTCCCTTATGGTTAGTGGAGAGAAAGGATACCTTCAGAGCACATTGAGTTTATCCCAGTCTAAGACAGGTATCTAAATTAATTGAGATGAATTTCCCTCTGGGTATTCTTTCCATACACAGGGAGTCTAGACAACTAGTGTGGCTCGTGCCTTTCAAAGTAGATAAAATTAATCCCAGTTTTAATCAGTTTTACCAGACTTTTTCCAAGTACCATATTCCTTCCTGCTTCTGCGGCTTCTTTCTCTGTACCTTATCCTCCTCCCTTGTATACACTTGATACTATTTTCTCCGCTTAAGTGTGCTATTAAAATTTAGGTCTTCAAGAAAATATGTANCCTGCTTCTGCGGCTTCTTTCTCTGTACCTTATCCTCCTCCCTGGTATTCACTTGATACTATTTTCTCTGCTTAAGTGTGCTATTAAAATTTAGGTCTTCAAGAAAATATGTAAACTCTAATTGTAAAGACCCACTTAAAACATTAAATTAATTTTCAAACAAGTTTTTGTTGACTTCTCAGTGCTTCATACACTGAACCTTTGTTTCTAGGGTATTGCCATGTTTCTCTGAGAGAGTGCCTTTCTGCTCATGTTACACATAGGGATTATTAAGGCAAGAATGTTCAAGCTTACAAATTAAAACAACAATTTACAACATAAACCTGAATTACACCTGTTACAACAGCCCCACGGAGACGGTGTGCCTGATGGCCACCCCTGTGGCATGCAGACTGATGATTCAGGCCTGAGGTGGCTACGAGTTATTT
>RSEF01000003.1:68372251-68387857 GCA_003993805.1 Himantopus leucocephalus | reverse complement strand
AAGGGGTTGTGAACTTCCAGCTTAAGCAAGACAAGATGATGAAATCTTTAAATGCTAAAATAATCAATAAACTCCTTTGTTAATATAAGGTTTTTTTCCAGAATTAAAAATATATCATAATAACCTTATTCCAATGGACAAAGGCATTAACTCACTTCAGTAAAAATGTTTGCTTTCTCTTGTGCACACCAAATTCAGCTTTGAGACTCACACAAAAAGCTTAATTTCTTCATAAGGTATTTGTAGGTTCCCTACCTCAACTTACTATACTCCTCTCTTACTGTCTGCCCTTCCATCACAGTGTCCCAAACAAATCTCTGTAGGTACCAACAGATAGGTCTCCAGGGCCTGGATCTAGGAGGACAGTTGTTATTTACATTTTGCATTTGGACGATTATGTCTCTGCAAAACCATTTTACCAGACCATGCTGTAACAATGAAGCCCTCTTTAATTTTTTAAAAGCTGTATTTTTTTTTTTTTTTAACTGGTGACAGTGAGCAGGTTCTCCTGTAGGCTGCGCCTCCCTAACTTTCAGACACGGTAGTACTGGTGCTGGAAAATCAACAGCGGTCACTGAATTTTCTCACACTCATGCGGGTGGATTCTGCCTGTGAAAGAGCAGAGTAGGTGTGTGTANCTTACATTTTGCGTTTGGATGATTATGTCTCTGCAAAACCATTTTACCAGACCATGCTGTAAAAATGAAGCCCTCTTTAATTTTTTAAAAGCTGTATTTTGGTGGTGGTTNTGTACATATCAATTCTTCTGGCTACACCACTCTCAAAAAGGAAAACCAAACAAAAAACCTGGCAGGAGAACAAAGTTCAATCCAGGAAAGCTTTTATCACAACAGAAATTCCAGGCGCCTCCAACAAAGAGAGATAGTATTACATTAGTGCCAAATTATTGAAGGCCCATCTGCATCATTCCCATATTGAATGCTAGGAGAATTTGTCCTATTAGGATTAGATTTAGCGGGGTGGGAGTGGGGAGAGGACAAGTTTCCAGCTGCCAGGGCCCAAGCAGAGAAACTGTGCAGATGGGATAGGTCTCAGATGAATAGTAGGGGGCACGATGATCTGTGATGGATGCATTTACACCATGGGATGCAGTCCACTTAGCTTGTATCTCTGCGATGTTTAGGATAGGATATTAGGTTGTTTACTACACTGCCAGGGCCAGGGCGGGGGGAAATAAGTGTTGCAGTGAGTCAGAGGGGTGCCCCCCAGAATGGAATTAACACAGTTTCAAGTGCTCTGAAGCAGCGGAGAATAGATTCCTCTTCTGCTAAATGAGATCTTAATTTGAACCACTAAATTTGGTCTACTAAATGAGCCCCTCACACAAACAGGACAGACAGGAGCGGTACAGGAATGCAGCTTGGGCCATGGCTCTTCATGTCTGCTGGTGCTGAACTTTGAGACCCATGGGAAGCCTTCCTGTGCCACCAGTACACTCATGGCTCTTAGGAAGATGCCTATCCAGTGGCATCTGCAAGGGCATAGGGAGTCTGTGTGTGCCATGCCTAAAGAAAAGGCAGTCATGACAAATCCACTCAAATATGGGTAAAGGACAGGAAAAAGGAACAAGTATACATTATACATGCTAGAGAGAAATGCTTTCTTCCATACAATTTTCTGCTGCTTAGTAAATATTAATTAGGTTTTGCAGTCTGGGGCCCTTTCAGGATTCAAATGAATACATTAACCATTGACAGCTATGAACAGACTAACTAGAGTTATAAATAAAAATAATTTATTTACTGGCATGATGAAGCCTGGAAACCTTCAATGAAAGACAGCAATTAAGGGACACAGTTCTAAAACCAAAGAAGAGGGGAGGAAAGAAGAAATACTATTTAAAAAACCCTGGTTTTATTCTATTTTTTAAAAGGGGTGAACACGAATGATAAAAAATCTAGCATGGATTTAAGGTTAGGGATCAAAGGGAGATAAGGAGCTTAAGCCCGTTGCATTAGCATCAACTGGTGCTGCGCATATGCTCCTGCGACAGCTGATGTAGCTGAGCTTGTGTAACTGCACGGTAGACCCGGCCACCAGCAAGGAAAAGGAAAGCAATCAATTTTTCAGCTGGGCACACCACAAACTCTGGCTTTCCAGGTTGTCCTACAGGTTAAGTAAAACTAATGAGAGCTTATCAGTGCCTTGATTAGATACAAGGCCAAGCATCATCCTTTTCCTGGCAGAATTAACCTTTCTACCGATGAGGTGGTCCTGCCTTTGCTTACCTAAGTGGGTTGCTTTTATTTGCAACTGAATTAAAATCAGTACAAGAACTACTGTGAATGCAGGTTATTTCAAATATTTAAATTCTGTTTATTTCTAAGTAAAAGAAGTCACACTTCAACCAAAAAGCCCCCAACTCCTACAAAAGCAGTGAACAAAAATTGTTAAAAAAGCACTCTTTTGGTTAAACAGGTGCAATTTGGGAATGGATAGGGTCTTATTCAAGGGAGGGATGTCTCAATTTCTGGTGTCCTCATGCTAGCAAAATTCTTAACAATAAATTCCTCAGAATAGGAGTTCTGCTTGAGTAATGTTTATAGGAGCAGGCTCTGGGTTTCTCTGCTGACTGTGCTAACAGGAGTGTCAGCTGTGATTTTGGTTCTTGTGATATGGATTAGATCCAAGCTGAGTTTGATTTTTTTCCAAGTCAATTATGAATTATGTGACAACCAAAGCAGCCAAACGAAATTGCTCTGAACTTGAAAAAGAAATTAAATTGCTTGCATACTTAAGAAAGAAGACAATCTTGCTATATTTAAGAGGTAGGAAACAAATTTATTTTGTGGTTCTGGTTATTCATAATAAGATGCTCAGATATTACGGTGAAGAAGGGTCAGTTAGAAAAAGAGAAACAGAAGCAGAGAGGAAGAAAATAAGCAGTTGAAACTTTCCCTGGGCCAATTATTGTGTAGCATTTCAAGCTATGTGCTACAAGCATATTTCCTTAGGCAAAAAAAACCCCAACAAACCAGCACCTCTCTGAAAATAGTATTTTGGGGCCTTGAGGTATGAAAGAGATGAGTAGTTTGGGTTTACCGTAGAAGCATAAAGCAACTTCTGAGTCTTTCCCAGCTCTGTGGCATTCTGCTTTCCTAATTCAGGTTTTACTGTCAGTCCAACTGGAATAAATAAAGTGTGAAGCTTAATGTTAACAGATTTGAAGCACGTGCATCTCTGACCAAAATAATTTTAATCTCACCTAGCTACATAAGTAGAATGAGATGAAACAACAACAGATATGTCTTCGTCCTATCTATTGTACAGCTTTCGTTGTCTGCTGCTATGCCACTGCAAAGCAGGGGAAATAGGCTACGGTACTTTCTATTCTGAACATGGGCTAAGTGATTGAAAACTATGTTGAGAGAGCAGTAGATGAATTGTGTGGTGTCAGCCATTTTTTTGCATCCAGAAAGATAAAGATCCAGTTGTAGCAAGAGCTAAGCATAACTGATGATCCATCCCAGCTGAAGGTAGTGATAAAATGCCCTTTGCCTTTAGTGGGGTAAAATTTTTACCTCAGATGTTTTTAATGAATTTGTTTTGGTTTTGTTCTTTCAATGGAAACAAAAATATAAAGGAAACAAACAAATTATAGTCCATCTGCAGTTTAATTTATGAATCCATTGCATCTACTGTATCTTCACTTTATTTCCTCCCTATGATACATATAAGCAGAGTTTTATTGATCTCTTTTTTATCATTCTCTCTGCATTTTCCTGGGAATAGATCTGCTTCTAAATCAGGCAGATATTTCAACTGTCACCAAATATTTAATGATTTTTCCAATCCTTGTGTCTTGAAATAATTCTGAAAAAAGATTTATATGTCCATTAGTACAGTATTGTTTGCTCAGTGGCAAAGGTAAAGTTTAAATAATGCAAGTGTGGCAGAATATTAAGAGATTTTTAAAGCTGTAATTTGTCACAAGTTGAATTACTAAAATGTTATTTTATAAAGCCATATTTATTATAATTCCTTCCACCCCCTTGCATATTGGGCTACGCTACACAGTTTTTCCCTGCTTTGTTATGCACAAAATGTCAAAAAAGTTTATTACTATTTAAATTTTGGTTTTATCATCAAGAAAGTATTACTCTATTTCACTTCTGGCCTTCATATAACCATCTTTTCTTCTCATCAGACTTATTCAGTATTAATGGGGAAAATTCCTAATATTAAAATAAAGGGATTTTGAGCTACTGAATAGTTTATGTCACATGAAATGGATAGAAAATACAGTTCAGGAAGGCTGCATTAAATTAAATCACCCCTGTCCACAGTATGCTTCCTACTAATAGCTACTCATTTACAAATTCATTCTGTGCATTAAAGAAGAACTAATTATTCCAGTAATATCCAGGTAAAGTTGCCAAGATTATGGCAGTGATAATGCTATTAGAAGAGAGGGAGGCAGTACAGACCAGCAGCAGCAGCACTGGTTTATGTGCAGATACCAACTTTCTCTTCAGCATAGCATGTTGTAGAGAAAAGCCAGTTTTCACAGCCCAAACCCCAACCAAGTCCTTCATTGAAAGGGATTTTATGTCTTGGTCATTCAGGACACTCCTTTGATTTCTCTGGAAAACAAAAGGTTTAAGAATAGAAGATTCTTTCATTTCAGAATGCCAGAAAGTTTGCCTATTTCAAAAAGATGAGAAATCTATATGAGGTGGGATCAAATCCTTACAATTTGTGGATTATTTCTGTTTTAAGGGAGGCGAGAGACTCTATCAATAAAGATGGGTTCCTGTTGGGATAAACTTTTTTATTTTGCCTTTAATGTCATCTGTTCAGAGTCTCTTTCACAGTGAGAGCTTCTGAGAGACAATAAAACAAGGCATGAAGTCCCTTACATATCTGTTCTGTTTGGGGTTAATGAACTTTGCAGCATACCTTATAAGTTTTTCTTTGGAGTCCCTCGGTCCTAGTAATGTGATGATCAATTTGGAGAAGCTAAGAAGACCTTACACGGGCTTCTGCTGTTTAGTCCTCGTGCTGAGACATTTGTGTAATGTTTTTCAGATGAACTTGTTCAGTGAACAAGTTTTTCGTACCAACTGTAGGTCACATTGCACACACTCTCCTCTTCCAAACCAAAAGGCAGATGGTAGCCACAAAGATACCCAGAAGAAGCAACCAAAGGCAGTGCCCGACAACCTTGTCTAAGATTTATGGAGCATGAAGTAAGCGATGCTCTGAGTCGAAAGATCCCACTGTAATAATTGTTTGGCTCCTAAAGAGAGCCTTAAAAGGCCTGCACAAACACCAGCCTGCCATTGCTGAGCAAAAGGAACCCAGAAGACATAGTGAGGACTCAGTAGCTGTTGTCCTTTGCCCTCTGTGCTGCACACAAGAAATCCCGGAGAGACAGTCTAGACATGTGTCTTGCTGCCTGTGAGCGTGTTGGTTTAAGAAGATGAGCATGTGCAACCTGTGAAAGAGTATCACTTCTCCTTCCATAAGGTCTCACCCTGAGTCTTGTTACATTAATGTCCCACTTTGGCCCTAGCTGTTGGGTCTAGGGGGGCTCAGTTACCCCATTCTCCGAGGCATCTATAACTGTTTTGAAACAAAGCTGTTGAGACAATCATGAGCATAACCTAGCCAAAGAGTCCATGGAGAGGCAATCATAACGAGGTCGTGCTTCAAACCCAAGAAATTGCTTCACAGCAATTTTATATCTTTTCCTTATTTTTTTTTTTTTTAACTGAATAGGGTGGGGTTTCTTACCTCAAGTTTTATAAACCCAACCCTCAAGCAGACAAGTCCTAAGCAAATGAATGTGGAGGGTTAAAACTCAGCAAAGTGACTATAACAGTTATTTAGCTTGATTACTGACTAGTCTCACTACTGGGCAATGACAGAAACTTGTTAGTTCATTTGCATGAGAATTCTGTGGCTTTAAACTTGATTCTAAAATTTTCTTGAAAGCTGCCACTCATATTTTTAGGCAGCAGAGTTCTAAACAAGAGCCTGTACAGGATAACCTTTATAACTGATTAGGCTGTACACATTCACTGAGTGAACTTTAATTTGAATATCTCAAGTATACTTTTGGCAAAGTCAATAGCAAAGTTAGTAACAGCATGTTCTTCCTAACCAAAAAGTTTTTGTTTCAATTTAGCCACACCATGACACTTCCTAAAATGTATGGGAAATAGGTTCAGATCAGGTTTTGTGGTGTTTTGCAACTGAAAGCTTCCTTGGATAATGTAAGACATATTTAATCAATGAATTAAAAACACAAAATTAACTGGCAAAATATAATACCAGGTATACAGTATGCATACCTTTCTAAAAAAGTATATGGTATAAGAATCAGCATCTCCATACCTTGAACAAAACTATTGATAATATTTCTAATTCATTATCATTAAACAGTCAGCAATCTACAGAGCATGAAAATGAGCGCTATCAAAGACGTCTGTAAATGCACTTCAAATGCTGATAATGCAGTATGTAGATGTTCTTGTTCATCACAAAATGAAGTTTATGTGGGCTATGCTCCACAGAAATTCTGTCTCAGCAGCTGTGAAATTCTAGTTTGAATCAGCAACCAAAAAAGCCATTTCACTGACCCCAAAGAACTTTTCCAAAGATGGGGCACAGGTTGATTTACATTCCTTCCAGCTACAAATGATTTTTTTTTACTGATTTCTTTTAGAAATCAGTACTAAAATACAACTTCAATGCAATAGTCAAGAAAGTTGTAAAAGACTGTCTTGAAATAAACATTCTGGAATATTGGTAGTTTCTGTTGAATATCAAAAGGTTTGCACTGTCTCTGCCTCACCACATTTGCCTATCAGGGCATCAATCTCTACAGCTTCAAAGTGTTTCTGAAAGATCTCAAAGCCATGGACGAGCCATAGCACAAACAAGGAGGGGTGAGGGAGGGAAGGAAAGAAGGAAGGGAGGCACAGAGAAAGGAAGGAGGGACAGAAGGATGGATGGATGCTTTTTCACAATCCACCAGGAAAGAACAAAACGCATCTTAATCCTACGATTTGCTCTTAGACTTTTGGTCTTTCCTATCCAGCGTCCACTTTTTTCCAAACGTGGTCAATCCTTTTTGCTTCGTTGTTTCCCCTGTAAGCATACACGTTTATCCAAACAAAAGTAGTTCAAGGGGCCTGGAGGATTTCTACATCTCTCGTTGCAGAAGCTGCCATCTGAAGCCTTATTTCCAAATCCAAGATTTACTTTCCCTCCCTGTCAGACAGTCTTGATTACCGAGTTAGAGAAATTGATTCATGAGGAAAGGTTAAGAAGCCAAATACAAATAGCTTGGCTGCATGATGACTAAGACAGATGGGAACATCATAATAGGCTGCAGAGTACTATTGCACTGAGAAGGAAGGGCCTCTGGGGAAAGGCATAAAACATAATCTGGCTCATTTTGAGTCTTCCAATTGTCACCAGAATCATTATGGTGAAAAGGGAAGCAGGTGGCTGCTTTACATACTGTTTTGAATTTAAACAAGTCTCAGCAGAAGCACTTTGTCAGTTATGGGTTATCATATTTGCCCTGCTCCTTTAGATCAAAGCTCTATCCAGATGCGAATCCTGGCTCCTTCAAGACCGTGAAGCAGGTGCTGTGGAGCTGAGCAAATGTGCAGTGTTCCTTCCCTTGGTCTTCTCCCAGTTCCCAGCATTTTGTGGCGTAGGGTTTTCTTGAGGTTTTATTAAGACCATTATGTTTAACAGCTACAAATTAAATTAGCGCTCCATTATTCATCTGCTTTTAAGCCCATTAATAATTTTGACATTGGGAGTGATTTTCCCAGTTTAGTTACATGTGAAGTGTGACTGTTGTCTAAAAAGTAGATTGTGTGTTCTTGGCTGTTGTGTTGAAAGATATAATAGCTGTCTTTCCAGTTGTACAGACCTTGAGTTTAGGCTTTATTTCACTTGCCTCTTTTCCAAGCTGAATAGTCATGGTCTATGTGGTCTCTTCTCTTAGACTCTCCCTCTAAACAGCCATTCCACACTTGTCATTATCTTTGTTGCCTTTCTTTGTTGCCTTTTTTTCAAATCAACTATATACTTTTAAGATATTTTAGCCAGAGTGCACTCAGTACTCAATACGTGAGGTTGTCATGAACTGTGATCCTTTTGTTTGTGGATTTTTTGACTACAGCTGAGCAGAGATGACATGTTCTTAGCACTATACTGTGACCCAGGATCTCTTTCCTACATAGCAGTAGTAAACCATATTGTGTTTGTATCGGTGTGGTTATTTTGTCCCAGGTCTCTTACTTTGAGCACTGGATATTGAAAATAGGTTATCCTCTGTCCCAGTGTAATATCTGTACATGTGCAGCAGGGAGAGATAACTCTTTTACTTCTCTCCCACCAAATACAAGGAAAAAGTTTTTTCTTTCCTCCTCCAAAGTTAAAGTTACATGGAGATGCTGGATTTCAAACGGGTAATTATTGCCTTTGTCCAAGATCCAAAACGATGGGATTGCTGGGCAGGCAAGAATTGTTATTTTCTATATTCCTTCTCTGTGTGAAACAGCTTGCTTCATTCAGGAGCAGTTGTAATGTGAGAAAGAGGAAGAGAAGAGCGGAGGATTTGTATGGGTGGAAGAGAGGGAGAGAAGTAGTGGATTTACACAGAGGAAGATGACACCAGGGACAAGACAAGGCATTTCACTGGAGCAATGCTTTTGGTGATGTACTCACAGGTTATTTTAGACCGTGTAGAATGCACACAGCATTGACAGGGTTAGAAGATATTCAGTACAGACATAAAAGCAAAGTTCAGTTAAACCCATGTACAAGTTGCCTGAGCTTGCTAAGAGCTTTGTCAATAAGTGCACAGACCTTTCCATTGTAATGAATATATCTTTAACCTATGGAGTGGCAAATATGATTTCTAAAATCTCTCTGGTAAAGCCTCTTTGAAACTGAAAGCACTCCAAGTTCCATTTATGTCAATACCTTCCTAAACAAGCAGAACCTGTAGAAGAACATGTTCTCTCTAAAAATAAACCTTTTTTGTTCAAAGATATTGGCAAGATTAGAAGAATACAGGAATCTGAGAAAAAGTGCATTAGTATACATACATAGTTTGTGCTATTCAGTAGCTGTCATAGTATATTTAAAAACTGATGTTCAAGCAATTAACATATTAACGTTAACATCTCAAACTATAATTTAACTGAAGCTTTACGGCTGAGACACAATAAAGATAAGAAAATGTCAAGCACTCACTGTTCTTTAGGAAATGCAAAAGGGGGATGCAACTTGAACATGTCACAGTGCTCATTTCACTTTATAATCTTCCAGAGGCTTTCCAGAAAAACCTCAGATACCTGTGTTTTGATCCTTAGGTATGTAAAAGACAGCTCCCATTGTTATCTTTGTGAGCTGCAAAACCATAGCTGTGTGGAAAAGGTTTCCCTAAGTAAACACAAAGCACTGCCTAGGGTAATAGTATGTAAAATTGTTCAGGAAAAGCACATTTCAAATGAAGTCCTAAATATAAGTTATGATTTGAAACAAAATCATGACATGTATAGAAGCACTCACACAGACAAAATAATGCACTTACATTGATAGCATTACAGTGGACACTGTGTGTAACATTCGCAAACTTACTTACAAGCGACTCTGGGTAATTTTGTAAAAACTACTTATCCTAATAGAAATGTACCCTAACATTCATGAAATACATTATAAATACGGATTTTGTCTAAATATTTTGGCTTCCATTTTTTAATGAAAAAAAAAACCCAGTGTAAAAATGCCATTTGTAATCTAAAAAAATAACAGCCTACCAAGAATTTAGTTGCAGAGTATAGCTACCACTTCTAACAGACTGTTTTCTCTAAGTCTCTGTTTTCCTATAATCAAATCACCAATGGAGGCCATGGTTTTCTTCATAATATGTCATTGGATTCAGACAAAGAGTTCCACTGTAATTTGATATGCTCTTAAATTCTGTGCTTTCTGCCACTATCTGGCCTAGTGGGGAAAAACACAAGTGTAACATCAATTCCATCATTTCCAGATTTATTCTTTGTTTAGAAGGAAAGGTACGTCTACAGAGCAGGATGTCTTTAGTATTATGATTTTGATTTGGAACACTGAATTAAGACACTGATGAACGTGAAACTTTTTCTAGATTAAAGAAATGATTTATGAGCTATTTTGCTGTTTTGCTTTATGGAAGCAATTCCAAGCTTTCCTGGTTCATATACAGCATTGTGAAAAAAGACAGTTCAAATGCAGCATGAAAATGCATTCCTTTTGTAGTATGTTGTTTTAGGCATTCCTCATTTTCAGGATTCGTGGTCTTCATGATAAAAGAAAAAGGCTAAATATTGATTTGTAACTTTCATTTAAAAATCACTTGTATTTTTATACATTTCAGAAGGAAGAACTGTGAAGCATCCTTCTAATTACTGTCTTTCATGTTACTGAAACTACAAGACATGATGAAATATAAGTGATATTGGGATACACTTGTGTATGCCATATCTATGAATGGCTTAATTTTTTAACTTGTCTGTTATTTCTTATGTTCTTGCTAACTCTTTTCTGTGTGATGGAATGTCAGCCAGTAAATGAAGTAGAATGAATTGATTCTCCACCATATCACCACAATATTTTGTGTATTTAATTTTTGCTCTAGACAAAACCATGTGCTGTATTACTTCTTTTCTTGTGCATCAGGTTACGCCACTCATCTTTACAGTTAGTCCCTCAGAAGTGTAACCTATTTGTCATCTCTTATTTGGATTGACTAACACCACAGTTACAGCCTCCATAACTTGTTTTTTAAACTTATCTACAAGCATCTTGTGCTGCCCTTTTTCTTGGAATGATACAATTTTGGGGTATTTATAGAATGTATGAGGATTTTGTAAAATTATTTCCAGATCTGTCTGCAAAGCATCTTCACTGTTCTTTTTCAGGCTCTCCTTTGCAAGCGGTGACTACCAAAGCCTACAAAAATGGTTAAGCCACTGCCAGTCTGAGCACCCCGCTTTTTCCATTGACCTTTGCATTGAAACGTTGAATGCCTTCTTTGAGAAGCTCAGGACTTCAGCCTGACTGATGATGACAACCGAAAATCAGTGTCAGAGCAAAGTGACTCCCTTCCTTTAAGAACGAAACACAAAATTGCAGTAAGAGTAAACGTTGGTGAATGTATTGGATCAGACTGAAAGAGCCAAGGGGAAGTACCTCGGGGCACTGCTTTTAAAGCCAAGCTGTTGGACGTGTTATGTTTTCAGTGAAATCTGGGGAATTCAAAACAGAACATGCTGCTGGCATACTGACCTGCAGGCTGGCCCAGCCAAATCACCCTCGAGCTCGGAGGGTCTCATTTAATAACTTGCAGCACTAACAAGTACTAGTTGTGACAAAAAGCATGTGTCTCTAATAAAAGATGCTTATTCTTTCTAGGACCTTCTCATGCTTAAAGACTAGCACTTAAAGACTGAGCACTGTTTTCAGGATTCAGCTTTACCCCAAGCAAGGCTGGGCAGATCCACTTTGGCTTAATGTGTGCTATTTTGGCTGCAGTGTCAGGAAGAGTAATTAGGTTTGCTGCCATAAAAGCATCTCAATGAGCTCCCCTTTTCTGAGATACAGAGAAGCAGATTTTGTCAAGTAAAGGGAACTTACTTGTCCATACTTACGTGCACCTTATTTTTTTCTGAGGTGATCAAAGAAGCATTTGCTAGAAAAAAAAATCATTACTGTTCACAATACCTAAAAGAATCAATAAGGACTTGGATTTTATAATAATTTTTTCTGGCCTCTCTTGAGGCAGTGTGCAATATTCATAACCTGGAGTGAAAGATCCTGACAGCTATTTTGATAGTCGTGGAAGACAAAGGACACAATGTGAACCTGGATGGATGTGCAGTGGTGAGGTTCAGAGCCTGAGGCTGCTTTTCCTGGGGGACCTGAGCAACGAATAGGACTATAGTCAGTGTGATTTCAGTCAGTGGCCTCTTTCCACTGACTTTGATGGAAATCCAAGACAATCTCTGGAAGAATTCCCACAGAAGAAGATGTTTCCATTTGGCCTTCATACTGTACTTACCTGCACAATGACTGTCACACGGAGCAATGTGAAAACCCTGGGAAAGGTGAGACCTTGTGGAGGGGGGATTAATTTCACCTAATGCTAGCTAATCTAAAAGATCAGTATGTGACCTAAGCTTGTTACCTGGGCTCCTTCTTATCGGCAGGAAAGGCAGCGAGAGAGAGAACATTCTCCAAAAGATGATCTATCCTACATACTTTAGACATCTATCTCAGGATGGAGTGGGTGAATTGCCCCAGAGGTGCCTCTCTCTTTTTTTTTAAAGTGATTAGATTGCTATTCTAGGCAAGGTGTTTAACTTCTGATGGGCTAAATTTAAGGAAATTGAACCCTCTGCTATGTGTCTAAGCAGCAGAACATATTTTGTTGGGTTTCCTAGTTATGCATGCATAATAACTTCTTGTACCATGCATTTTGGTTATATTATTGCTTATACAATATTTAAAAACTATTCTTACATTCTGTCAATCCTTCAAATTAAAATGATAGAGAATAAAATAATAATATTGATTGTTAACTATATTTATCTTCTTAGCTTGCTTATGTAGTATGTTTTCATGCAGATCAAAGCTTAACAGGAAGCATGAAATATTGCGATGTGTGGAACCAAGAAAATTATTCTTGCAGGTGTCAAAACATACAGAAGGTTTATTTATAAAGGTAAAGAAAATGTTGCTTTTTCTAAGCAACACATTTTTATTTCCTGCTGTCTTCTCCAATAATTGCAAAGACTCTGGAAGTCTTCAGGCATTTTACAAGCAATATAAAGGGTGCAAAGCATTACAGCAATAGTATTCCCAGGGTTTTTTTGTATTTTCTCAACAAAGCTTATCTCTTTCTTTTTTAAATAGGTGTGATCCTTTCTTAGGCTGACTGTGTTGTACTTGGAGTGGGTTTTGCCATTAACTACAATCGGTCACAATTCTAGATAATCATCAGAGGCAGTCTGTATATAAAGGGTGTCTTGTTTCAGGCAGCCCAATATGGGACGCAACCTTATGAAATCAAATTTACTTTCCCTTGTCATGTGCTGACACATCAAGTCAGGTAAAGAGGCAAGTGATGCATACCTGGATTAAGCAGTGGGAGAGAAGAAAGCGTACTATAAAGCTGGTTGATGAATGGGGTCATGGTTGGGCATAATCATGAGCAACTGGTAAGGCAAATGAACAAAGAAACAATCAAAACCCAAAGGCCAGTGGAGACTGTGCAAGGCCTGCTTAAAATTCTGTAGTTTTTATGCCTTCTAAAGAGTCAAGCTGTAAGCAGGCACTCTCCATGGAGAGGGTATTCGTGGAGTGAACAAGATATGGTTGGAGTCCAACAAGTTAGTACTGGAAGTTTGGCTGGGGTTTCCAGCTCTCAGGTCACAGGGGAAGAGTTTGTCCTGAGACCCCACAGGCAGGAGTACTGATTGGTCTGTACTCAGGTGTGGAGGCCTGGTCTGACTGTGTATCTGGATGTCTTGACAGCTGGGTGGTAAGTAGCCTAGAGCTGGTGCTCAACCATATCATACACATCATAAAATTTATGAGCTATTTTATAACTCAAGAGCTTAATTCAGTGACTGGTACTTCATAGGGCATCTCTGAAGACTCTCAAGTAGCACCATAGGCATGTTACAGATTTGGAGAGGTAAGTGGCGACGTAGAAACTACATCTGAACCAAGAGCATCTATGCTACATAGAAAACTATGGAGTCCTGGACTTTTGAACTTTCAGGTTGAGGGCTGTGACCACAGCACGCGATGGTCTCCAGTCAGCTCTCAGATGTGACATTTCATAAGCATCCAACCAGTCCAAGAACCCAAGTTCAATTGGCTTTAAAGTGCACCTGCCTGTGTCTCTTCCTTGACAGCAGGAAGACTGGGGAGAGAAGGGGCAGCACTGGTGTCTCTGTAAGCATTTTATTTTCTCTATGAAACAGTAGCTATGACTCTTAGAGGGGGATAGTGATTACATTCTTGGAATGTGTAAGTAATAAAAAACCCCTTGTGATCAGTTAAAAAATGTATAAAAAAGCACTTGCCTTCAGGAAAGTTAATGTTCAAGTTTCATTTCCTCTAGAGACAAATATCAATTCAGAGGAGCAGGAGAAGATAGAAAAGAATGAACCAGGTTACTGTAAGAGCGTGGGGTCATCGTCATGTAATTCCAGACATTGTTGCAAAAGCTGGAATATTAAATCTCACTGGGTGGAGAGATGGATGCAGACCAAAAGCAACCTAGAGGGAAATAAGATTGAACTAATGAAAGTTTGCTCTCTCAGTGGTATGTAAAGAATGTCTCCAATATTATGCTCACTAAAATAGTGTCTCTGGGCAATGTGAGAATAATCATAGGTAGAAATTACACTTTCCTCCTAGAATCACATGAACAAGAATAAAAACCGTGGCTGAGAGAACATGATCTGTAGATTTCAGCAAGCTGTCTCACTCTTAATGACATTTGAGTATCTTCTGAGATTTCCTGACATAATGAGATTTTGGACTGGGTTAGAGGATGTCTTTATTTCCTTGAATCCTGCAGAATTGCTGATTACTGTCTGATTTTCTTACCTGTTCATATTTGGTTTTGTGGAGGTTCTGCATTGGAGTTGTTAAAACAATGTATTTGACTACATCTCTTCTGATAAAGCTACGAGATACACTTTCAATGAAAGATTAAACTAAAGTTTACCCAGGTGAAATAACCCCTGAGAATTATCCCTTCAATTTTCAAGACAAGACTGGAACAGTGAATGTTGGGTTTCTCTATAGAAAAGAGAACTTGTGGGTAGTAATGTTATCCTAAGGCCAATGATCACAGAATCACAGAATAATTGATGTTGGAAGGGACCTTTGGATATCATCTACCCCAGCTCAGAGCAGGACCAAATAGACCACATTGCTCAGGGCCATGCCCAGCTAGCTGGGTTTGGATTACCTCCAAGGATGGAGACGCCACAATCTCTCTGGACAACCTGTTCCTGTGTTTGATTACCCTCAGTGTAGAAAAGCTTTTTCTCATGTTTAAATGGAATTTCCTTTATTTCAATTTGTGCTCATTTCCCCTTGTCACCCCCTGACAGAGGGTGCATTCTGTCCCATCATCTAGACGACACCAAGTTGGGTGGGTGTGTTGACCTACTTGAGGGTAGAAAGGCTCTACAGAGGGATCTGGACAGGCTGGATCAATGGGCTGAGGCCAATGGTATGAGGTTGCACAAGGCCAAGTGCTGGGTCCTGCACTGGGGTCACAACAACCCCATGCAGCACTACAGGCTTGGGTGGAGTGGCTGGAAAGCTGCCTGGAGGAAAAGGACCTGGGGGTGTTGGTCGACAGTCAGCTGAATATGAGCCAGCAGTGTGCCCACGTGGCCAAGAAGGCTCATAGCATCCTGGATTGTATCAGGAACAGTGTGGCCAGCATGACTAGGGAAGTGATTGTTCCCCTGCACTTGGCAATGGTGAGGCTGCACCTCAAATAATGTGTTTAGTTTTGGGCCCCTCACTACAGGAGGGACATTGAGG
>RSEF01000003.1:68356427-68372151 GCA_003993805.1 Himantopus leucocephalus | reverse complement strand
CTCTCTACAACCTCCTTTCAGGTAATTGTAGAGACATCATGCCAGCTGGGGGAAGAAGAAGGAAGGGGGGATGTTCAGAGTTATGGTGTTTATCTTCTCAAGGAACCACTAGGCATGATGGAGCCCTGCGTTCCTGGAGATGGCTGAACACCTGCCTGCTGATGGGAAGCAGTGAATGAATTCCTTCTTCTGCTTTGCCTGCATTTGCAGCTTTTTCTTTACCTATTAAACTGTCTTTATCTCAACCCATGAGTTTTTCTCACCTTTACTCTGCTGATTCTCTCCCCCATCTCAACTAGGGTGGTGAGCGAGCAGCTGCATGGTCCTGGTTGTCAGCTAGGGTAAACCACAACACCCATTTACCTTGAGTACAGTTAAGAATCTTGATTATGGACTGCATCAGCCCCTTGCCCTTGCAACATGTACTGCCTTTAAAATAGTGCGTGCTGAGAAAATCCCAAGGATCCTGTACAAATGGAGGACGTTACAGTTGCTCCCTGCCAAATGTTCTGGAGCTTGGGATAACCTACACAGTTTGCCTACTGGGACTTGTAAAGCAATTACCTATGTTAATACAAAAAGAAAGACTTCATGCATCTTATAGGACAACATGAACCAAACAGATAATCTAAAAGTCCAATTTGTAAAAACTTTCTTTTCTACTTGAAGAAGTGGAAACTTGAACAAGATTTTCTTCTTCATAATATTTTAACTTTCTCCCTATTTAACAGACAAGCTGAAATCTCAGTTTGAGGTGGTTAATATCAATTATTGTTTGTAAGACTTGCAAAAGTGACCAAGGCTTAAGTTTGCTATATATTTGCTATATATTTTGTCAATAGATATGGAAACATATTTTTTAAAAACACTAGTTGTGAGGGTCAATTGCTCTTGTTGGTGATCTTTCTATTCATATCATATCACTGCCAAGAGGGAAATAGGTACTTTTTTACTCCAAAGCTACAAAAACAAAAGGAAAATGAAACATAGATCTTGGTGATCTTCAAAAGATAAGCCAAGGACTATTGATGATTAATGGAATAATTGCTGATAGTCTGCAGAGAACTATCTGGTTATTGGGTCTCCTTTTTTCTAAGTGTTCTGCTTCATGACAAGCTCCGAGAAACCTGTAAGTATGAATTTTGTGATAATATTTTTCCATACAGCCCATTGTTCTAATCAGTATGTGGATGCTATGTAAGTACAGAGAAGAGGACAATGCTTTCCCATGTGAGAATGTAGGAATTAATGACTGACAAATACTTATAGATAAGCACCATAAAAAAAGCAAAACAGCTCACCTTTAAAATACATCCTAGAAACTGGTATCACTGAAAAAATCTGCTCTTGCTGCTTTTTTTCATCTCATCCAAGACTGTTGATTTTCAGGGAACTTGCCATTTCACTGTGTGTCAGGAAGCATTTCTTGGGCTCTCAGCTTACGCTTTCCTTCCTGTTCTAAAAACCTCTTCAGTCCTTTTTTAGAGCCTGTTCATGCCTTCCTCCTCGTGCGTACTTACACCCTTCATGTTCCTTCAGATGATTACCATCTCTGATCAATGCCTGCAATTTGTAGTTTTAAACATATGAACAAAACAACATTCTTCTGGGGGGAGGGGAAAGATCTTTCCCAGACTCACTCAGAGAACTGAAAAAAAAAAAAAAAAATAAATAAAATCAAAGAGGTNGAAGATTTTCCAAGGAAAGGTATTTTTTCTGCACAGAGGAAGAGCCTAACTACTCCTCATGCCTTGAAATTCTCTTCCCTCAGTTTTCCACCTACTTCTGTAACCGAGCTGTGCTAAAGGACACCTACAAGAGTCAAGTGTCAGCTTGAGACCGGCTAGCAGAAAAAACATCTAAATGGAAAAGCGCAGTTTTGCAATTAAACTTAAGTCTCTCTTTTTGCGTTGTCTCCTTCATTTCTCTTTCTATAATTCTGCTCGTATTATTCTGACAAGGGCTTCTGTAAACTCCCAAGATGCCAACCTGAAGCTGACAAGAATGGTGGCAAAAATACCTAAAGCACAAATTCTTTTGACAGCCTAACAGGAGTCTGTCGTCTGCTGGAATCACCTTTCATTTTCCCCTTGTGTATTTCTTCTGCTCTGCCCTCGGCACACACCTCAGCGACAGCCCGAGGGTGTCAGGCATAATTCTGCAAAGACATGGAGAAGGAAAAGAAAATGCCAAGTGTCAAGTCTGTCCCATGACCTCCCACTACTATATAAACTGAAAATAGAAATCGTGGGAAAGTGGCCTGTTAGCTACTTAAGTCTTGATAGGTTTAATTAGTTTCCAAGTGTTTTCATAGCTACGCCGGAGAAATATCCGTGTTTAGGATATCATGCAGTGTCCACTGAAATCAATTAGACTCTTTATACTGACTTCAGTGGGTTGAAGGTTGACCCTGGTTTCCATCATGAGAGTTCTGTATAAAAACAACCTACTGACACGCATTTGTAAAGGATCAATATAAAAAATCTCCTTCCAGCACGTAAAAATGAGGCAACAAGGGACATTCTGAAGTTTTGTATCAGAAAGACAAGTTCAGTAAAGCTGGTTAGAAGCGTGAGAGCTCATATATGTGCTGTTATATAACAATAAAAGAAGCTTTTTTACAGTTGCTGCTGTGATGTGATCCAATAGCTCGTCTGAAGAAAACGTTCGCTGGCATCACTAACCCTGATCATTCAGTTATATTGCCAATTAAGTGCAAGCAGTAATGTTCAAAGGAAATATAGATAAGCGCACTGTGAAAAAAGGGTAACTATGCAAAGATAAACCACGGACTTTGATAAAAACTGAATCAAACTGCAGCATTTAGTTAACACATCCCTTTGAATTTTTTCCATTCTGAGTGGTTCTTGTTTTCAAACGGACACTGTCTCTCCATTCCAGAAATGGAGAGCTGACATTCTGCATCTGCATCCACTCAGTTCAATGTTCCTATCATGGATACTTGCCTTCACTGCCATTTGCCACAAATACTGACGTGGATATGTCAGCTGTCTATACAGATATGTCATAGAGACAAAATAAGTGAAATGATGGCAGATGTTAATAGACAAACTGATGATAGTCACTTTTTAATGTGAGCATTGTGTTAAATTAGTTGATGTTATTTCTGCTTACACATCATCAGTAGCTGGAGCTTGCAGGGAAAGGAGTTGTAGTATGATGTTCCACAGGTTTGAAAGGTCAAGTTTAATTTTCCAAACATCTGTAAGTTTATTTTCAACACTTCAATGGCAAATAAAATTCACTTGAACAAACTTGTCATATAAATAACTTGCAGTACTGAAGATACGAATTCAGAGTAAAATTGAGGAAAACATAGTCCCTACCGTGTAAAAAGTGCTACCTTACCCTGGCAGTCAGAAGCAGTTGGTTGTAGTGGCCACTGTTATTAAATGGGAGCTTTTCTAAGTAACTAATAGCAAGCACATATTTTCAGTGGGAATAACGTGATGTGCCTAGTGTTATTCTGTAGTTTAATATTTAATGTTTATATAATATTTAAGAGTTTAATAGTTTATGGCTTTGCAGGAAACTGTACAAAGGAGGAGAAAGTACAGTGAGTCAGATTCCCTGCAAGACTTGGCAGTGGCCCTCACGAAGTAACTGGTCACTTTGGAAAGGAGAACTTTGGAATACTTGGCTGTTGTGCAGTCTGAATGCAAATGGCACAACCCACTCAGGCCGATGCTCAGGGACTCTGGGAGACAGGACACTTCCTTGCGGCAGCTGACTCCAGTTACCTCTAGGTGAGCTCCTCACAGCTGCTGACTTCAGTACAGTTATCACAGTCATGACAATTGTCATAAGCTGGCAGTCCTCTTGCATGGTGTGGTGGGCTTGGTGTGGGATATGCTGCCAAGAAGGGAATGGGACCCATAGCCTAGCCAGCTGCCAGGGAATGCCAGGTCTTCCCCATTTTCCTAATCTAGCACTTACTGCCCTTCATAGTTGATAGTTATGATACTTACAGTGATATCTGTAGAGAAGAAACCAGAGTTAAATCACCTTAGAAAATACAGCTGGCCAATCTTTTCAGAACAATAGGTATTTTATTTAAAAAGATTTTTTTTTTGTAACAACTTATACTATAATGTCTTATGCATTAGCTTTTTCTTTCTTTTCCACTGTCCTTTTCTCATTCTTTTAATTTTCCTTCACTTTCATTCCACCTTTTCCTGTGCCACCTGCCACTCTAACTGGCCAAAAAAAAAAGGGGGGAGGGGGATGACTGAGGTGAAGACAGGGACAGAAAAAAGAAAGAAGTATGGGATAAAAATATGGGAAAGAATAACAGGGAATACGAAACAAGAAAGCAGCATGTTTCAAAATCAACCCTCTGATGAAAAGCACAAAAGAGACTATTACAAAGAAATACAAAATTTGTCGATTTTTAAATGAGCAGAATGCAAATAACAGATTTATTTTTCTTTTTTAAGTTCCTCATCTCCATCTTTTGTACAAGTTTATTGGAGAATGGACACTGCTTTTTGACAAGGTAATTTGTTTAAATAATCAGAATTTAACAAAAGGATCTGTTCCTTTACAACAAGAATGCTAGCGGAGAGAACAAGATTTCTTCCACTTGTGCTTTGTCTGGCTAATGAAGGAATAATTTTCAGCACTGTCCACCGTTTATTATCTTAGACCTTCAGTTAATGCAGCTCATCTTCCCTTGTGTCAGTTTTCAACCAGGACATGTGCTTGGTTGTCTTTAATCTCTATTTATGCTCAAACAGAACATACTGGGTTTTTTTTCCATTCGGTTTGAAATAAGCCCATGAAATAGATGGGGCAAACATCTAACTTAAAGAAAAAATCTTTGGCTTGATTATTATCTCTTACTACTATAAATAAGGGATAATTCTTCTAAGGTTAGTGGAGTTACACGAATGCAAATCCAGATAACAGAAGGAGGTGCTTGCTCCTGTTAAGTGTTTGTGACTTTTTCTAAGCAAGGCTTTGGTAATATAATCAGGAGCAGTGATAAATCCTTAACAGATACCTATTGTTCACAGTCAAATGGCCTTTTAGGTCAGCTGTCAAATTACCATGACTTACTAAGCAGTGGTATCTCTTCCATTCAGTGCCTGGTGTTGAGTGGTATATTCCTGACAAGCAGAAGAAAATCCAATTATCTACTTTTCTTTCTTGCTTCTTCAGGAAATGTTTCAATTTTTAATATGGCATCTGGCCATACAATACAGATGTTGGTAGGGTGTCTTTAAGAGAATTATGTTTTTGTAACTCTTTTTCATAGCAGTTGTGAAAGACAGAACCAATTTGCTGCTGCAGATATCTGAAGAAAACAGCATTAAATCTGTGCCTGGACAGACTCTGTAGGATAATGTTGTGAAAAAGTCAGAGAAAATATGCTGTTGCATTTCTTGTTCCAATCCTTTTGCACCAGCCAGCTCATCTTAGAGGAGGGTTGCTGTGAATTGAATGACACCAAATGGGAGCTACCTGTCATAAAAGAATTGTTTCTCTGAAAAGTAGACTATTTCATGCCTTTCACAACTATTCTGAAGCCGATTTTCAAAAATCCTTCAGAAACAGATAAATGGCCATAGAGTTTTGAGTTATAGGAGACATTCAGCTCCTAAGAGTACAGAGACTTGTGTGTCACCCTTTTCTCTACAAGTCTATCATCTCAGACTGTTTTGGAGGATAAAATAATGTTTTGCATAAAACCACACCCCCATCACATCTCAAACCCACTTAGGTGGTGTCCACACATTCTTTTTATTTTTTTTGCTTCTATGTATGTAATAGCATTAGGGTGTGCATGGGCTTCCTGTCTTTTTGTGTTGTTTTTGCCATTACTTCATGGTAGAAACAAACTTGGCAGGTAGAAACTTGTTCAAAACCACATGTGTATCTCACCCATACTTTGAAGCTTAGAAATACCTTTGAATCACTCATTTTTTGGTACAGTCTCAGTTTGCTTTTGTGGTTATTTCCAGGGTAAAGTGCAGGAGAATCTGGCTGGATTCTTGCTATTTTAACAGCCAGTGTAGTTTTCTGTTCTTTATAAATCATAATAAATGTAACTGGGAGGACTTTTGAGCCTCAACAACTAGATTTTCTGTGGCAGAATAAATAGTGTCCTGAGTATATTTCATTGTCTTCAAATGCCACGGGAACCCTCTGACCTTTAAATGTAAACTTTCAAATTTGCAGGACGAGGCTTAGCCAAAAGATTCTCATTAACATTTGTGGCAGTTAAGAAGCTGAATCCCTTTTTGCTGAACTACAATTTATCTCTATGCCACAGACTATGAAGCCGTATGATGAAAATCAGAGGAACTGCTAATGCCAAATGGGCTTTCAGAACTCATTTTGCAAAGTTCTCTTACAACAGGCACGGGCATATCCTGGACTCATTTCATGTGGTTCTGATGGTTTAAAATCTGATGGTATTCTGACTTGAGATGTTCAAAGATTTACTTAATGCTGCTATGGTGCTGAAATATCAAATGCCTTTTGTCCAATAAGCAGAGCGACTTTTTACAAGATACAGTGCTCATTTTTAAGAGTGTTTCTCTTGAAAGGCAGAGAACCTGTGGAAGTACACCTGCTGCTTCGTCAGTAGCATTTTCTATACATTCAGCTGCGTTCTCTATGAACTTCTGACAAAATGTTCAGACTTTGGAAACACATTTATTTCATCTGATGATTCAGGTTCTGCTTTTCTCTGAATTTTACCAATTCCTTGGCAGTAGGTTTCTTAGTCAGCACTGTGATATATCATTAATTCTTTTTATTTCACTATTAACAGTAAGGCAGTTGACCTTTTCATGAACATTATGCTTTATAGATCCATATATTTTTAATGCCAGGGGGACTGCTGTGTTGGTCTAAGCTGACCTCCTGTGTTGCAAGAAGTATCCTTGCTTACAGAAGTTTGAGAACAGAGTGAATTCCCTTACTTTTCAAGTGCAGTATGAAAACTCCCTCTGACTCTGTGGATTGAGGCTTCATGTCTGCACGACATTTCCCTTGAACTGATGTGTAAAACCAGGTAAATTCATTTCAGGTTTGGTGCTATCACCTCTGTAAGATAATTCACTGGAACAAGCTGTGAGCTTGTCAGAAGAGAATGCCTGTGTTCAAAAGAACTTCCAGAGGTGGAAAAGGGTTTTAGGGCACTTTTTGGCTATACAAGAGACTGGTCAAACACAGATCATATTTTACTTTTATTTACTAGGTGAGGATTCAGGTCCTTTCTAGGCTCTGTTGGTAAACTTGGCGAGACTGAAAGAGAAGGTAGCAAGGTACCTCCCCTCCACTATCACTAGTGTGAAAAGGTTTGGTGAGAGCAAACCCTGCTGTCCCCCGGCCACATCAGGATATTACCTCTTGATTCCATTTTTTTCCCTACATTTCCAACTTGATGACAAGGAAATGAACTCACAATTTCCTCTCTTCAGCCCAGAATATGCTCAGTCCTCTGATATTCTCAGCCATTTGAAAGCGCATCTCTTCTGCCCAGTGGGCTCTCAGTCACCAAGAACAACCGTAACACACGTTGGGGTTTCTCCCTGAGTTGGGTAGGTTCAACAAGCAAAGTTCCCTCTGCTGCTGCAAACATTTCTGTGTGCCTCAGTTCGTGCCTCAGCTCTTCTGCTTTGCTCCTGTCTTCTGAGCAATGTCATTTTGGAGGAAGAAGGTTAGACATGCAACCTATGATTCTTCGGTGGTTGTTTAGCATCTGCTGTGAATCAACCAGTTCCTGGAAAGACCTCAGGAAAGTTCATGAAAAGCGTTTAACAGCTATCCTATTTTGCACTTTTCATTCTTTGGATTTCTCAGTGATAAAGGGACCTAAGACTTAGGCAAAACTAAAAGCAGTCGCTTGCCTCTCTAATTAACAGATCAAGTGTTGGTGTCCTTTTCACCTCCTACCATACCATACCTCCTCAAACACTGTAACAGCCAAAAGACAGCTCAATGTTGAAGCTGGACTGAAAGTAAACATGTAATCCTACACTGCTGCCATTTAATAGGGCTTAATTTGTTTTTCAAAAGGTACCATGTGAGATTCCCCGAGATACCGATGGCACCTGCATAGGGCTGGCAGATGGAACACAAGAGCTACAGGTGACCCATGCCTTCCCGAGCAGCAGCTGAAGACCGGGCCATTACTGAAGGCATCTCAAAAGACTCTAAATGCCTGTGCTTTGCCAACTGGATTGGATCCTAAGTGACTAAATGAAGTTTAAACTTAGCATTTTTAAGGTGCTAAAATCAAATCACCTGCAGCAGTGGCAGAATTAACTTCATTTCCAAACCCAAATGTGTCTACATTTGTCAGCATTGAGCTGTTTCCATCATTGCTTTCAGAGAAAACTGAATTTCTGTTGCCTGCTACCATTACTGTCTGTAAAACGCCATGACAACAAGCTCTCCATGTGCGAAAGTTTAGAAAATAAGGCCACCTTTCTGCCCATTCTGGTTTAATGACTTTCAATGGCTCCATTTATTTTGAAACAAGTTACAGCATAAGGCAATTTTGCTACTCGATAGCTTTTGGGTGCAATCTGGTTTTGACTTTGTAAATAGATGAAGCTCACAAACAGCCTGAATTCTTTAACTGAAAAAAAAAAAAAGGCTAGAGAAAAACTTAAGAGGCAGCAAGCTTCCTCATGCTTCCCGATACTCTCCGAAAAGAAAATCACGAAATATACGGATGATATGCCAAGTTTTTAAAGAAAGGAGAAAACTGAAAAATCCTAATGCAATTATATCACCAAACATAGCCCATGGTAGTTACATTATCTTGCCACATAAGTATTTGTGCTGTGATGGAGTATAAGTACATTTTGCTGAACAAGCTGAAAATGCTGCCTCAGGAGAACAGGCTGACTTCAGCTTTGCTTTGCTTTCAGGCGATTTCTGATATTTCAAAGTGACTGACAGAATCAAGTCAAATTCACAAACTCAGTCATTCAAAATGATATAAATTATGCCCTTTGAGATCACAATGGATATTTCTGGGAAAACTTCAGGAAAGTACTATATAGTTATGGTAGACGAAAATAATTGACTTTTACAGANGTACTATATAGTTATGGTAGATGAAAATAATTGACTTTTACAGAGAGCAGGTGGTTCTATGGCTGCCGTGTGTGGAAAGTGACATGAATGTTCATGAAGAGTTCACCTGCAGGTTGTGCCAAGTAATCTGATCAGTGGCTGTAACCAAGTCAATGATGAAAGATTTGTTATTGTGTCTAGAAGGGGGGATCAACTCTGGCAGAAACAGTGTGGTGATAATGTAGGATGAATACCAGACGTTGCATCCAGCCTGCAGCTGGCAGAGTCACATATATCATTATTGCAGTGGGCATGATTTGAATTAAGCTTGCCCAGAGAACACTGAAAATAACACGGTACTAAAAACTACCTATGAAACTGTTCATGAAACCACGTATCATGGGAAAAGTATCCTAAAGGAGATGCGATGTTAAAGAGAAAAAAGTCCTATGTGTCTTATCAAGAAATAGGATGTGGTACAAAGTGCCACATCTAGAGATAAAACGTGTGATGCTGTGTGCACCGGCAGGCATCAATGCCACACGATGAGTAAAACAGACTTCCAGTGCAGAAGTATAAAGTTACCTGATCACGTGGACAAAGTAGGAGTTAAAAAATATTATAAAGAAGTACCAGGAAATGAGAGCTTGAAAACAGGATATAAGAGTTCAAATAGGAAATTTTTACTTGCTTGGTACAAAATGAGCTCTAAACATGATAAATAGTTAGAAAGACACACAGACAGACAGAAAGATAAGTCAGGGAGAGCAATAAGCCACAGAAAATTTTGTAAAGCCTGGATTTTCAGCAACAGAAGACCATTCTTTATGAAACAAAGCACTGCAATCTTTCCAGTCAGATGAAAGCTGCAACTTATTCTAAAAGCAAATCCACCGAGTGATTTTAAAGCTGGAGACACTGAGGTTCCCAAAGATCACACTTTAAAAGATGAAAACACATCCACAGATTTGGCAAAGGAGTTTCAGAAGTACCTTCACAGCACTGAACACATTCTACAGCTTCTCTCCCATCAGGATTTGAAGGAAATAGCTGATACTGCCGTGGATGGTGCTCAGCTTCCTGAGCTGCAAACTGAATGAGGCTTACTGAAGTCACAAGCACCTTTACTTTGTGAAGCCAAACCAAACATTACCTGGTTTCCAGTGCCGTCAAGTTAGCAGTTATTCCGGCATAGGTCACGCCGGTACCATTAAACAACTGAGATTCGTCGTTCTACATTGCATCCAAATGTGGCTTTCATCCATCTGCTGTATGTGCTGGTCTGTGTTCAAGGACAAAACTGACCACCTTCTACTTAGATATGCAAGTTTGGATATTGACTTCAAGAAAGCCAAGGCACAGATCATCCTTGGGAGCTTTTCAGACTTACATGTCTTTCTCTTACTTGCATTAAAAATGATTTAATGAACAATTTTGTTCCATGACTGCATTCATCCATTTTTAATAAAATGAGCATTTATTCCAAACTTAGCATTCTTCAGCTTTCTGTATTAATTCTGTACTGAAATTTTGGAATGTTTAATGTCCTAGCTCATCATTTGACTAAGCTTACTGAAACTATTGGCGCAGTTATGAATTCATTATCTTTTATTTCCTACATATCTCTGATATGCAAATTTTTATAGCTGTGAAATATGTCTGACTGCTTTGCTCCCAGTTAATGCAGTATTAATATAACAATGAACTTCATTACATTTCCAGATACCTTTTCACTTACACTAAATTAATGTTTGAACTTGATTGATAGAATCCTGCAGTTGCCTAAGTTTTGGGCTGGGTTTATTTTTTTTCCAAATTAATACAGCTGTTAAGATATTTTGTGTTGACACTAATGCTGGGTGAAACTTTCACATGTGTTTGTGAGATGCTGACTCTTTAAAATCATTGGTCAATTCTTTCAACTTAGAATTTCACCTCTGGAAGACTGTCTGTTCCAACAGTAAAAATGGCATGTAATGACCTCATGCAGATAGAAGAGGAAAGCCCATCAAAATACTGTCCCCACGATGCTAATGCCCTGCTCACACCCATCCCTTCATACTGTACATCTGAAGTGTTTTAAATGCCAGAGACTGAAAGAACAGAGGTTGTGCAGCCAAAAGAAAAAAAAAGAGAAGAGAGATTTTACCTGAGACTTTATACCAGTCTCCAAATAAAGAAATAAATTATTCTGTCAGTCTACAGTAGATAAGACAAAAAACAATGGGCTAAATTGCAGCAAGTGACAGGTAGGCCAGACATTGGGAGAAACGTACTGCGTGGATACTGAAGCTCTGGGACAGACTGTCTTGAGAAGCTGTGGAGTATCTGCTACTGGAGGTTTTTAAATACCACTCAGACAAACATCCATCAGGATGGGGGATAGATAAAGCAGGCAATCTGTGAAAATCCCTTCCAATTTTATTTTTTATGATTCTGTGAGTAGGCTTGTCATACTGAAATATTCCTCTGATTAGGCTCTGATGCTATCCCTTGTCTACTGTAAGGCTATTTATCCTTATGTTGTTAGAGACCTATGATGATGAATAAAAGACAGATGACTAGTTTGCTCTCAGAAGTCAATTTTTCAGCTAGTTGGCATCTGAAGTTGCAGACAGATTTCCAACAGAGCTCAGTTCTAGAAGTTCCCTCATTTCAGATATAATGGGACTTTCTAGGTCAAGCATCTGGATATTTTCTACAAATATGCTTAAGTAAAGATCACCATCATTCTCAGACACATGACTGCATTCCTGTAACTCACCTAGTTATAGAATGACATCTGAGGCAAATCCTCAATCTCATGTGGCTTCCACTGAGGTTTAAAACTGAGAAGCTTTACCAGCCACTTGCAACGAGATAAGATCATGCATGACATCAGTTGCCAAGTCTCAGCTGTCACGTGGGAACTTGTTAAGTCACAGCACTGTGGTCAATGAACAACTTCAAAGATTAACTCACACTGAAGAAAATATTTCAGGAGTCTAGGAGCCTAACACTAACCCATACTCTTCCTTAGGCTTCCATGTTAAGTCACTCTAGAGGCACACTATGAACCTACAAAGATGCTTGTTCTGACCACCTACAGTTGTTCTTATGCTCTTAAAATGTTTGAATGAAGCTTCTAAGTAGATTCTTAAAATGGCACCTAGACTTTGAATTTAGCTGCTCTGACTTGGGTGTCACTTATGTGCTTTTGACAAAGTTGTATTTAGCCCTTTTCAGAATCTTCAAGGACACACTTAACTATATGCACCTATATAAACACTGCTAAAGAGGAATGGATGTGAGCGTATCTTCCCGGTTATGTGTACTTTCAAACATATTTCTCATCTCTTTATCTATATTACAGCTAAATAAGACAAAGTCTCTTGCAAATTTGATCCTATATGCACAGCTGTCCTGAAGGAATACCCAGAGCAGGATGCTGAGGACAATGTAACTCTAAGCCAAAAACAACAGCAAGAGCTGTCTAGAGTCTTTAACCACTCCAGAGAAAGTGAGGTACCAACGTTGGTCTTAATACAGTTATTTCTTTATCCACCATCTAGTATTTATTTTGTTTAGTTTTATTGCTGTATTCCATTTTGGCTTCTGAATGCCCTGGTCTATTGCTGATTTTAAACATTTTCATTCTGAATGGGAATTAGCATCTCTGATATCAAACACCTACACAAATACCTTTGTGTCTTATTTGTGTTTTATTTTTATTTCAAATCAGGTGCCTAATTGTAAGGCTTATAAGATTGCACGGTGCTTGGATTTTAATTGTATGAAGTTCAGGCAAAAGTGACTATAAAAGCATCAAAGAAAAATAATAGTTTGTAAGTGCAAGTGCAAAGATGCTGAGATTTACACAATGGATTTAGTCAGACACCCCCACTGTTTTATAGAGGGAAAAGTGTGTGCGCGCAATAAATAAATTACACTGTGCCATCAGTGTGTTGCGTCTAACTGCATTAGTGGCTCCATTTTTCCCCTGATGACTTAGGTAAGATGACATATTGGAAAACACATATTTCTTCATTATACTATTTAAATGGTTTGATGAATCTGCTTATAGATGACAGAAACATTTTTTATTGCTCCTACCAAGTTATTTATATTGAAAACAAATCTTACATGTGTTTACATGCAAGATTTCCAAATACTGAGAAAAGGTTATTGTCATAATAAGCCCCATCTGTGGCTCGGGTAGAACGTGACCAAAATCTTGTTCTTTGACCTCTCTACCTTCAGGCTGCCTGGCTCCATGGGTTTTTATAGTGCCAACTTTCTAAATCTACTCAGTTCAGGAAAGAGTGGTGCAAACCATTTCCTTCACGATGAGGACATTTTGCTCTATGTTTCAACAACTCCCTGCAAAATGATTTTCTTGAGATACTGTTAATATTTGCTGAATTTCATTTTAATGTAGCAAAGTACCGGTTAGAAATTGTTTAATTATTAAATCCATTTTTATGGCGACTGGACCTGGCTTTGAAAAGGAAGCATACAGAAATTGGATTGGTTTTGATGAAATGAATTAATGTATTTGNCGGTTAGAAATTGTTTAATTATTAAATCTATTTTTATGGCGACTGGACCTGGCTTTGAAAAGGAAGCGTACAGAAATTGGATTGGTTTTGATGAAATGAATTAATGTATTTGGCTTCCATATTTTTTTTTATCTTCTTCCTTCACATTTTTCCTTGTGTTTTTTCTGTGCTTTTTTATTTTAAAAAGGGTAAGAACAGGAATGGCTTAAATATGGTCCAAAATGGGGAAAACAAAAAAATGGAACAATACTGAAAGTTTTCAGATAAAATTCCATGTATTTTCTTTTTTTTTTATATATAGTTAAGAACATTTAGAATTAATGTTTTCAAACTTGTTAATATTTTAATTTTGGCCAGCTCACTTCTTTTCTCTGTTCGTGCACCTATGCGCTGGAATGCATGAGAAAATCTAATATATGTTTATATTTCCATTTGCAAAAGAAAAATAAAGCAAATTAAGGAATATGTTACTGGAAGTCATAGGCAGGATATATTATGGACTTCATTTTGCAAGACACTGAATGCTTGCAGGTCGCCTTGCACCGACGGAATTTAAGGGACTTGTCCCATGACCTTCTCTTTTATTAACTTAGTTGCAGTGGAAAAGGCAGAGCAATAGCATCAGAAATGGAAAATGATGGCAGGAAAAGTTTGGTTGTTTGTTCCTTAGGGGTGACAGAAACAGCTATTCTCAGAGGATCTGCTGAGGACTATACATGTAATACAGGGGAAGATAGCAAGAGCAAAGGAAAACGAAGATTTAAGAATAATGGAAATGAGAAAAAAAAAAGCACAAACTATTTCTGGAGTGATAGCTGCTCTAAGGAAAAGTTATCAACCCAGATGAATCACATCTACGTAAGGGGGCTAATTTAAAGGCATTTTATCAGACAAAGAGAAATAAGCATTTCTAGAGAGTAATTCAGTCCTTAGGTAGACTGCATATCCTTTGTGTGAGGCATCTAAAAGCACATTGTGAAATCCAGATGGGATAAAGCTGGGCCACGACGACTGGGCATTATCAGACTGGTCCTTCCAACAGTTTCTGCCTTAAGCTAGGCCACTGGAAGTCTGGTACCCAGCTCAGGAAGGACTGGTGTTTCTGGCTGCCCTTCCAGCCATTCATACTGCAGGTATTTTGAGATCAGGCAGCTATGAAGAAGGAGGTAAAACTTGACCCTTACTTGGCACGAAGAAGGGATCTGGTGAAGAACTACAAAACCCTATAAAGGCCTATAAAACCAAAAACTCCCTTCAGCCCCTAGAAGAATGATGATTTTGCCACCTAGCTACTGCTTGCTGCAGCCTTGCGCTCAGAACGTGCTCATTGCTGAAGGCTCCCTCCTGCTGTGGAGGTCATCTGTTCCTTTCAATGATGGCCTGCAGAAAATGCAGGGTATCATTTAAATGTTTGTACGAGTATCTTTATTTGCCTTAGAACACGTGCTGTACTTCCCACTGGTGTATTCCCCATATATACTCTCTATACGGATCAGTTATCTCAGTGCCTTTTCAATAATTCAGCCTGTGTGCTCTGGCGATGTCATCTCCGGAAAGGAGCCCAATGCAGTACCGAAGAGCTGCGCTTCCTATAGGAAGGAGGAGGAGGAGGTACGTGTTAGAGGCTTCCCATGTTCGTCGTATCTTTCATGTAAGCTTGATTTTCAGGCATATTTGCATTGGAAAGGTCCAGTCCCTCAGACAAAGGTCAAATGTTCTTCAGTGGGAACTTCTCCTGAGAGCAGACTGCAGAATCAAACTTTCCCGCGTGAAAAAAGGCATCTGCCCTCTTTGGAATAGTCAATACACAAAAGCAAGATATTTTTGCCCTTTGTAATATAATGCAACTTACCACACACTGCCTCCAATATGAGGCCAAAAAAAAAGAAGGTTGCCTTATTTTATCCCCAGGTTTTGAAGCTCACAGTGTTTCGCGTTAAGAAATTCAGTCAAAAGAGAGGACTGCAAGTAAAGCCATCGCTCGATGAACAATGTCTCACCCCTGGCGGGACCCCGAGATTTCCACGGGCCCTTGGTCTGACTCCCACGGGATGCTCCGCGGGGGCTTACAGGCGGCCCCGCAGCGGACCGAGGGCGCCGGTAGCCCCCCGGGCCACCGCCCCCCGGCC
>RSEF01000003.1:68309425-68356327 GCA_003993805.1 Himantopus leucocephalus | reverse complement strand
TTTTTTTTACCCCTCCCTCAAACCCGGGGAGACGCTTGTGAAGCGGGGCGAGCGCTGATCTTACGTAAATGGTGCTGCCGCGGGGAGGGCAGCCCCCCCGCCAGCCCCGGGCCGGGGGAGCACCCCCGGGCGCCGCTCGCCCTGCCTAGCGGCCGGGCCCCTCGCTGCCGCCGCAGCCCGGCCTGAGATCCGCACCGGCACCGGCACCGGCACCGGCGGGGGCGGGCGGTGAGCGGCAGCCCCGTCCCCGGCGGGTTTCGGCTCCTCCGCGGACCGGGCTGCGGGGATGATGCGGCGCGTCGGACCCCGCGGCGGGGCGGGCGCTATGTCAGAGAGATAACGCGCCTCCGCCAGCAGCCCGGGGCCAGTCTCGGTGCCAGCTCCCCCCTCGCCCCCCCCCCCACCCCCCCGGGACCTGGCTGCCTGGGAGCCGCCGGCTTCTCGGTGGCCGGACTGGCAGCGGCGGCGGGGCCGGGGAGCGGCGGGGCGAGGCCCGGCGGGGCGGGGGAGCGGCCGCCGGCCGTGCCGGGGCAGCCCGCCTCCCGGGGGCAAGCGGCCGGGAGGCTGAGGAGCGCAGGCAGCAGAGACGGGGAGGAGGAGGAGGAGGAGGAGGGCAGCGCCATGACTCATTTGCAGGCAGGTCTCTCCCCGGAGACTCTGGAGAAAGCCCGGCTGGAGCTGAACGAGAACCCCGACACCTTGCATCAGGACATCCAGGAGGTGCGGGACATGGTGATCACCCGGCCGGACATCGGCTTCCTCCGCACCGACGATGCCTTCATCCTGCGGTTCCTGCGGGCCAGGAAGTTTCAGCACTTCGAGGCTTTTCGCCTCCTGGCCCAGTACTTTGAATATCGCCAGCAGAACCTGGACATGTTCAAGAGCTTCAAGGCCACGGACCCGGGCATCAAGCAGGCGCTGAAGGATGGCTTCCCCGGCGGGCTGGCCAACCTGGACCACTACGGCAGGAAGATCCTCGTCCTTTTTGCTGCCAACTGGGACCAGAGCAGGTAAATGCAGAGCCACCCACTCGCCTTAACCCCTTTTTCCCCCCCCCGGGTAATGCGTGGGAAAAGCTGTGCCAGAGCAGAGGATGGGTGGGCAGCTGGGACACACCCGGCTCTGCCCCCAGGGGGTGGGCAGCAGCCTGGAAGGCAGAGGGAGAAGAGAAAGAAGAAATGTATTTTGTGGCTTAGGGCCTTTTCAACCTTCTCATCTTTTAGGCTCCGAATTTTGGGAGGGAAGTAGGAACTGCTCGGGTGCTCTTCTCAGCTGATAGGAGCTTTACGGTCTTCTGCCTCCCCTTAGCCGAAGTGAGCTGGCACAGTAGATGATGTGCTTATCCCCCTGACAAAGGCTGGTTGCAATCCCTGTGCTGGTCTTTCTGCTTCAGCACGTACACAGTTGCTTAGGTGCCATAGGAGAAAGTGGGAGATGCTGTGTGTAGAACAGGCGTATCCATCATGGCTTTTGAACTGAAAAGTTTGCTTGTGCAAGAAACTGAGGCTCCGAATCCTTTCCCACAGCAAAAGAAGGCTCTTCCTGAGCCACCTGGAAACGTCAGGGTGGAACTTACCACTTCTTTTTCCCACTCACGGTGTTCCAGGTGTGAATTCCCTGCATAATAAGATCCAAGCACACAAAGCTTTGGCAGCAAATTGAGGTAGGCTAATGCAGTCCCCAGAACAGTTTCTGATCCTTTTTGGGACGACTCTAGCCTGAAGATGACTTAGCAGGCTGACCCAAGAGCTGTCTCCCATCAAGGCCCTTTCTTTTAGCAATCGGCTTGATACTATGTGACGCGATTTGGTTATTCTAAATACCTCACTGGGTGTCATGCCCAGTTTCTCCTGCAGTCTAAAATTATATCCACAAAATTTGCTTGATTTTCAGCACATGTAAATGAATAAATCCATTAAGAGTGAACTCTAAAGCCTACTCCTGTGAGCGCTGCATGGCTTCCCTGGGCTCCCAGCCTGAGAGCAGGTTTAGGATCTGAGGCAGTTCTTAGTGAGAAAACTTAAAATCTTGCAGGTTGCCTTCGCGTGAACCCAAACCGTCTTTTGTGCAGTCAGCAGGGGCCGGGCACAGGCAGTGCTGAGTGCTCAGTGCGGATACCCCAAGCTCAGCTATTGTGAAACATGGGGAGTGTTTCAACAGCTTGCGGTGTGGATACAAAGGACAGAAAATGGGGGGACTGGCATGCTTAAGCTTGTCCTTTACGTGTTTGTGTAGCTGTCCTCTTGCAGGCTGTGTGGATAGCCACTGCAGGGAGCGATCCCACAGCTCCCTACAGCAGTGGGTGTTACAGCTAGGGGATAAGCTGCTGCCCGGACGGCCGCTGGCCCACCATGGCTTTCATCCTCTCCAGACAGTGTGGCCACATCCACACTGCCTATGGGCAGAGTTTCCTGGCCCTTGCTAACCCATGAATTGTGGCCAGGGACTGGGGGAAAGCTGCCCAGCGCAAATCAAAACTGCCCGCGACCACACTAACAACTAGAAAGTGTGGGTGAACACACGCAGAGCTGGGGCCAGCGTCCTTTCCCTGCTCTGGTTTTCTGGAAGATGGAGCCAAAGAAGCTGAGTGAGGAAGCAGCGGTGATGAGGCTAACGACTCTCTGAGTGGGCTTCATTTCCCACGTAAGGACCAGGTCAACTTTTTATTTTAACAACAGCTCCACAAACTCTTAAAGATCCCCAAGCGAAGAATTAACAAAGAAATGGATGTTTAGGCCTTTTATTAAGTCATGTGTCTACCATGAAGAGTTCCCTTGTTAAAGGTAGGGTGGCCTACTCTATACTGTTACTTCTCATTGATGGAAAAAACCCCCAAAGCTTTACGTGATGTTTTTCAGATCATTAGTTCCTAGTCAAAAGAACACCAAGAATTTGAATTCAGAGACCAAGTAGCATTTAAAAAAATAATTGCTGTGTGAAAATAATAGGTTTATTTTCTTCTTAATTTTGGATGAGCTGATATTTAAACTACATGAGACCAGCTGTCACAACAGTAAATTTATTGTGATCTTTTTCATGAAGTCCCGTTGGAACANTCAGAGACCAAGTAGCATTTAAAAAAATAATTGCTGTGTGAAAAGAATAGGTTTATTTTCTTCTTAATTTTGTATGTGCTGATATTTAAACTACATGAGACCAGCTGTCACAACGGTAAATTTATTGTGATCTTTTTCATGAAGTCCTGTTGGAACAATTATTATTATTTACGTTATAATAGCGAAGTGAGTGGGGCACACCAGAGTACCTAATGGCCGTGTTTGCAGTCGGGTGCCTATTGCGCTTCAGCGCTGCCCGCCCACAGTCCGCCTCTCCTCCAGAGCGAGGGATTTGTTTTCAGATAGACCACTCAGACAAAAGGGAGAGACTTGAAGGCCAGCTGCGGGGAGTGGCTTGCTCCAAGGCACATGACAAGTCAGTGACAGATCTGGGAATGGAGCTAGGTCACTTTCTTTTCTAATTAATTTAGGGTCTTCCATTATCTGGTGTTCAGCAACTGAACCTGGGGAGCACTGTGTATGGAACTTACACTGGAGCCGCTGCACAATACGTCTCAAGCTTATGCCTTAACTGACTTGAGATCTTACAGCGCAGAAACTAGTGCTCCTCTGGCAGCAGCACTGGAGGGATTACTTCTCGAAGTCTGTCTTGCTAGGGCCTCTTCATATGCTTCATAAACTAAGTTAATAGAGCACAGCAAGCCTCCAAATTTATCATGTGTCTACGACTTCTTATGGCCAGCATGTAACAATTAGAAATAAAAAGTTCCAATTTGTTATTTAAATGAATAGCAGACATACTATAGATGATTTATATAGCACCGGCAGCCTATGATTTACATAGTTCCAATTAGAAAGAAAAGTGTGGGAGGCAAAAAAATCCTATGGTAAAACAAGCCTGTGTACTAGATGTTAAATCATTAAATTAAAGCAGGGCCTGAAAACTGTACCAGATGTCCTACCATCTGAACAACTAAATCAGACATGTATTTAAAACAAACAAANAAAAAAAAAAAAAAAAAAAAAAAAAAAAGGAAAGGTGAAGGATGACGTCTTGAGTAGCCCGGCAGGTTTTCAATGGGACCCTGCCTAATTCTCCACCCTGTCTCTACTATGAGGAAAGCGAAGAGGGTGGCATTCCTGCCAGGAGGCTGGATAGCACTCGGGGAGGGATCAGCCTTCCCTCTTAGCTTCTAGATTGTTGATGCATAACTACATTTGGCTTGTAGGTGTATACGTGCATTTGAAGACTCCCTTTTTCTTAATGTGTCCAGCTGGTGAAGTTTTTTTTCAGTTAATGTTACGATTAACTTCAACACAGCGGCAAGGGATCTGTTGTCATGCATGTTCTTTTATGTGCTTTGTGGCACCTGGACACAAATNGTTCTTTTATGTGCTTCGTGGCACCTGGACACAAATTCCCTAGGAAAATCAGTCCATTTTGATGCTATTTATTTGAAATCTTCCCTTGTATTAATTATCTCAGAACTTTTCCTAGAAAGTGCAGTAGAAAAGTGAGGTAGAACAGTGCAGTGATACGTAGTGCCTGTCTGTGTCACAGTGACCCAGTCAGCTCACGCTGTCCTCTGTGAACACGGAAATCCACTGCACTCCTTACCGTTAGCTCGGCTGTTGCATCAGATGAGTTACAGCAAAAGCAAAGAGAGAGTCCACTGATTTGCTTTCAAAACTATGCTTTCATGTGCAAAAGTGCTAGAAACTTTTCCTCCTGTTAAATACAAATTTAAATTCTGTAGCTATTAGGAGGCTGGTCTGCTCCTCAGCTCACTATTAACCACAGATGAGTTAGCAGGGTATTTTTCAAGCTCTGATGGAGGCAGTGTGACAAAATAAATAGCAATGTTAACAATAATAACAGATTAGCAATAACAAAATACTGGGCTAATAGAGTAAATTTTTTGTTTGGAAGTAGTATCTTTCAAATAATAATAATAATTATTAACTAGTGCAAACACTTGTCATTTTTTCTGCTGTTTCTCTTGCTGACTGATGCTGTCCTATTGTTTCCTAGCTTTTCCCCAGGTATCTATATCTGCCTATTATGGCTTGTATTTAGACTGTGAGTGTTGTGGCTAGGGATCTCTTTGATTAATGCTAATGTAGAATTTAGATCAGCTGAATCTTCGTCTGTGGCTGTGACTCTTAAACACTGGGCTAACATAAGGAGTAATGAATGGTATTAAATCTGAATCTAAAAGCTAATCTGGTAAAATATTTGAAGCAGTTTCTATTTTTTCTGTGCATTTTTGTCACACTGGTGGTGCTTTTTGTTTTTAGAATAAGGGCCTCTAGGGCACGCTGCCACTATTTAAGGAGAATAGCTGTAAGAGGAGTTTCGATCCCCCGTCTTTTCAGCGTTCAAATCTGTACCCAGACTGACAAACCAAGGAGATCTGAGGCATCATTTCTAGGTACTCCTTTGTGCATCATGAGGGCTCTTGTTTCACTGAAATTCTAAAAATATAAAGCCAGAGCAGTAGGTTAGAAATGGGATGGTGGCTCAGAGACTTGACCAGCTTTCTCTTTTAAACCACAGTGGCACAAGAGCTCATTTGACAGAAACCTTTATTTGTCCAAATGGTGATAAGCTTAAAATACAGATTGTGTGTTCCTTACATGTTTGGGACCTTCAGGAGGCATGTGGCTTTAATTCCAGCAAAGAAGAATTACCATTTATCTCTTCTAGCTAACAGTTTGCATCCTGAAAGGCAGAGTCATGCCACTCAGTTCTAATTCTCAAAATAACTTCAGATTTCTTGATATCGGGGGAGATGACAAATAGCAATAGAGATAGTAGGGCAACTCTGCCAAATCAGGTTATCTGTTATTCAGTGCAAATGTGAATTGACTGGAACCAGAATCTGGTTAAACAGATGATACGGTGGATGCCACCCATCATCATGAACATAAAATACTGAAAACAGCTGACACAGCTGGATTTGACACGAGACATCTGTAACCTGCATTCTCCCTCTCTTATCTTTGTGTTGGGAGTTACAGTGGCCTCTGGGAGTGAGGAGGATGCATAGATCACATAACCAAGAGGTAAAGGTGAAAGACCATAGTGAAGTCCTACCAAGAATCGATAGCAGTGTCTGCCAGACTGTTTTTCCCAGAAATCCTTGATTCTGTTCATGTCCCATAGAAAATTCTCAAAGACATTTTCTTTTTTGTAAAGGGGAAATTGCTGTCACTGTTAAATTATAAGAGAGCGGGTTGCTCAGTTAATTGTTTGAGCTTTTCTGTTCTTGACAAATCAAGACCTCGGTGAGGCATTACCCTAGAAAGCTCTGTCACTGTCGTGGTAGAAATGGTAGCCATCCCGAAGCATTTGAAAGAATCGCTGTCAGCGTGGCTATTAACTTGTCAAGCCTTCCCAGGCTCATTGCTTTAAAGTCAACCTGAATGAAAAATTTCAAGAGGTAGCAGAGTGTGTCTGCACACCAGTCCCCACCTCGTTTGAACTCAAGCTGGGACTCACACAGAAAAGGAACATTAAGAGTGCATTATATATGTGATAACATATTTCCAGCATTTTTTATTCACATTAATGACTGGGCTAAAAAAGTTGTCTAAGCTCTCCATTGAATTAAGCATGGTTCTATAAATAGAGGGCATTAAATAAATTTAAATTAACTGTGAGTTCTCGATTATCCTAGCAATTAGTGATACCTTGCTAGCTACACTATGTCCCATAAGAGTCTGTTTAAACAAGTGAATGCAACTGAATTTAGCCATAAATAAATAAGGATTTATTTCTGCACAGCCTAACTCCAGGTTACTACAGCCACAGCAGCACATCAGGCCCAGCACACTCTGTGTACCTGACAGCACTGGAGCAGTCATTGTGAGACTGGGGCCAGGGCAAAATAAACGGCTTGCTGTCCCCTAAATACATGCTGTTACTTAACACAGATTGGTAAGAATAAAACAATGCCATCTTCCCCTCAGAGTCAACACCATGGTCTCTTAAAATTAAAGGCTAATATGTTCATTTTTTTCTTTTTTTTTTCTTTTCTTTAAAGTTGAAAGGCACTCAAAGCCATCTTGGACCAAACATTTCACACTCACTAGCTTATCCCATTTTTCTCATGTGTGATTGGTTATATTTCTGTATCTACATGGAAAGAAATTTCAGTGTGGAATAAAAGTTTCAGTGACACAATCCAGAGTAATTTTTCCCACCTTCTTTGTATGTAGGATTTTAATTTTCCTAAAGTTCAGCTGAGGATGGAGCATATTTTATGGCAGAGCCTGTGCATCCTGGTGCTGACATGAACAGTAGTAGCAGTGAGGTGAAACGCTGGACAACATGGGGCTGGAGTGGATTAAAGATGAGTCTTTATGCAAATAACTCCGTGCTGTGTGAAAGCTTCAGTATAGTTTCTTTAATCACGTTTCAGTTGCTTGGGCTGTTCAGCTGATACTTTCAATACACAACTTGCCATTTGCAGCACCTAAAATTTCATCTGTCACACCGGGTTTCCATTTCTGGCTTGCCTCAGCATGTGTCTGGAGTAAAAGCTGCTTTAAATATCCACTAATGGATTTGCCTTTCTTGTCTGGTTTTCTGTACTGTACTTAAGTAAGGTATCAGAACCAAGAGAAGAGGTCCATTACAGAATGCAGGGTAGCTCCTACTTTCAGCTAATTGCCCTGAAGGGTATTTGAGGTGGGAAGCTTGGTTGTTAGTGACATGTCCCTGTATACTCCTAATGTGGCTTGTTAGACTTAAAGAGTACATCAGATACCTTCCTCTGGCAGAAAGTGTTCGTGCTTGCTTTTAGCTAGACCTGTGTTCTTCAGGACTTGTTTTCACTGAGAGGACAACCTTTTGTCTTTTTCAGTGAGTAAACATACAATATTGTCGTTGTCGTTGTGAGCTGTATTTCTTACACTAAGCAAACCTGCACTAGGAGTTACTGTGATGGTGAATATGCCACAGATTTGTGGAGGCCCAGCGCTGCGACCATTGGTTACTCTCTGTGGTGGATGAAATCCTGGTCTCATTGATGCCTGACAGTTTTCCCATTGACTTGAATGAATTCAGGATATAATTAGATGTATTTGTATTTATAGGTATACATCTGTATATTTATCACTTAGATATATATAAAAGCATTTTATGGCCAGTCTTAGAGATCTGATTGGCCTGATAAACAAAGAATCTTTATGTCTAATGCACCAGATTTCTAGCAGCCTTGTGCCACTAGGGAGCCGTTAATCCAAGGCGTGTGAAGTCTTCTTGAACCTCCCTAGGGAGGACATTAGAGATCTACATCAGGAACTTGGGACCCATCTTTTTGGGCTGGATGTAGGGTGCTTGCAGCTGCCTTCAGCTTCGTGGAGTTCTTCTCCTGGAGAATAAGATCCTCTCAATGGGGCAGCATAAATGTCAAGTGAGGTTGAGGCTAATTTTAAGATTTGAGTATTTCTAATGTCTGTTTCTTGTATGAGCTCTGATAGATGATCTTCCTCAGACTGAGGCATGTCTCACCTGATATAATTCCCTTGCAGTGCAATATTTCCTCTGGGAAGGCCTCTTACAGGATGTATCTCCATCTAATTTCATGAAGCGATAAAAAAAACCCCAGTATTCTGAGACTTCCACCACCTTGTGGAGGTAACCAGGGGTTTGAAGGCGGTTGGCCATGCTCTGAGCCCAGCCCTGGCCCTGAACACAACTCTGTAAGCCTCCTTCCCTCAGGCTAAGCGCGTGTTTTAATCCCGATGCCGGCAGTTGTACAAAATGCATGTGGTACAGGGGATTTTTAGTTCCCATGTTGATTAGGTGCCCTCCACTGTCCATGCACCAGTGTTGTACAGGATAGGTAAACTGCTCTGCAGATACGCTGGCTGAACTAAGACCATTTTAGTGCCAGTAAAACCATCTATAGTCTTCAGGCTGCCAAACGCTCCCTACACATCCCATTATACATGCGCAAACTTGTTTGGAAAAGAGCCGATGAATGATTTCATTTTTCCTCAGGTCGCTCTTCGCACTGCGGCGCTGGGGGTGTGTGTTTGTTTTGCTTATTCAGAGGCCTCAGCAGCAACGGTGGCATTTTCCCCACGCGTCCAGCAGTCGGGCTTGGGGGAGCTGCTGTCCCTGGGGAGAGAGGGAGCATCAGCCGTGGTGTGCCCGAGGTGTTGGCTCTGCCACCCCAGCCCCTGTGTCCCTGGGCAGGCTGGCTCAGGGCAGGCAGAGCGCTCCAGGTTTGCTTCCCCGTGCCTGCTGCAAAAACGGGGTCCTGGCCTGACAGTTCTTTGATGATCAAATTGCACTAACAATTTTAAGGATCCAGGTTTTGAACGTTTTCCTTCAAAATAGGTTTTAAGTCATGTCCTTTTTTTTCACCATGGACAAAATTCTGTTTACAGAAATGGTCTTTATTTTCTTTTTTCTGCCAAAAGGGAACAGAAAATTTTAGCGTTTTGAAGATTTCCATAGGGAAATTACAGAGAAGAATTTTTCTTGTGCTGTTTCTTCCCCCAGTTGAAAAAACGTGAACAAAAAAGAGGGAGCATGCCAAACTCCCTGTAAACCTTAGATCTCAGAAAAGTGAAGCCTTAGGAAAAAAGTTAAATCTCAGAAAAGTAAAAAGGAGAGAAGTGAGTGTGAAAACTTTTACCTTAATCAACCAAACCAAACTCAAAATGAAGTAAGGGTCTCCAAAATTAAGAGAAGAATTGCATAAAACAATGCTTCCTCTATGTTTTCTGGGGAAAACACACTTTGTCATGTTCACTTGTGTTAGGCTGACATGAAGAGAGTCCTTTTCTAGTTCCTTTCCTAGGAATGCATAGTTGGGAAGTTCACTGAGTTTTAGTTGGCTAAAAAAAAAAAAGATGGAAAGATGCGAGGAGTCAGCTAGAGCAGATTAATTTCATTTGTGTTATTTCCTTTTGCAGATATTTTCAAAATATGGTTATGTACACAACGGAACAGTGTACTCATTGTATTAAAGCAAGTAGAAGTCAGTATAATTTAAAGTAATTTCTAAATATGCACACATGCTCTTTGCTACATATGCAGTATGGTGAAGATTTCTCTGGGGAGTCATAATTTTGAGAACTTCTATGTTTGATGCCATCATGGGAGACTTTTAAAGGGCCTTATTTAAAAATAACTGCACAAACACTGAAGATTTAACTCTTTCTTTTGTTCCTGGAATATTTGCTTATCTGATATTTTTCTGGTTTAGCTTTCTAATGCTGCATCTGATACTGTGGTGCGGACTAGCAAGTTTACATCTGTTTCAGTAACTATTTATCTTACTTTTAAAAAAGACTTTTAGATAGCTAAGCCTGGAAAAAAATCAAAACTTAAACTACTACTTTCATATCTCTTAAAAAAGCTCAGATAATTCAGGTGTTTTGCCTTTTTTTAAAGAAACCCAGTAAGCTAAACTGCAAGTTTATTAATAACTCTATTATATGGCAGTCTAAAGATGACATTGCTGTATATATTTAAGCTAATGAGCTGCTGTATTAGGTGCTTTAGCTTCAAAAAAGAAAGATTATACTCCACAGGGCTTGGCAATATGGAATTATGTCTTCTTTTACAAGATCATCAATCTAAGAAAAGATTATGTGCATATATGTAAACCACGTAATTGCATATTGTAGGTGGCATCTTTGTAAAACCAATTTTAACACAGAAGGATCTAGGACTGATGAATACTGCATTCCAGACTGACTCCTGAAACCACATCATTTGGGTATACAAAGTACTTAATACTCAGAAGGCAGTTAAGTAACTCTTACAGGGTTGCTATGGCTCTTAACCAGAAACACCTCAAAGCCCAAGTGTGTGTTACTTTCTGCTTTCAAGGTGCTTGAGCAATCAGCCTTCTGTAATACCCTTTGTAGATTTAAGAGAAAACATTACCCAGAGAGAGGGATGAGGGGAGCATGTGGAAATCCGTTTTTTAGCTGATAATTTTGTAGAAGCTTTTATTTCAATCCTCTGCAAAAATATAGGAAGAAACTTTGGGTCAAGGTTTCTGGTGTTAGACTCTGGTTTTGGTATCATTATGATTTTAGAAAAATAAAATTTGCATGGGTATGTTTGTACAGACATTTAATAAAATGCATAGATAATAAAGCAGCTTAGGAGACTACGGAAAAGTTCAAATTTGCTTTTGGTGTGTTATAGTCTTGTAGTTTGTTCTGGCTGGCTGATTGTCTAGTTGTACATTATCCTGCTCCAGAGGATGAGTTCATGTAATCGAGCTTTTGAGACTGTGCCAGCTTTACACAGTCAAGACTTCTGAGGATATGTTTGCACTCCTTTGATTTAACCTCTTGACATGCAGTGCAAAAGAAGAATGCTCAGAACTTCTCCAAGTCTATGGTCGTTGCTCCTTTCCTCACCGAGTCTCCCCTTAATGTTCACAGGTACACACTGGTGGATATTTTGCGCGCTATACTTCTTTCTTTAGAAGCCATGATAGAAGACCCCGAGCTTCAAGTGAATGGATTTGTTTTGATTATAGACTGGAGCAACTTCACCTTCAAGCAGGCCTCCAAGCTCACACCAAGCATGCTTCGATTAGCCATAGAGGGCCTTCAGGTAATATTCATCTTTTATTTCTTTTCCTAATTCTCGTTCGTTTTGCAGTTCATTACAAATCTGAGTGGCTAAAAAAAAACCAAACAGAACAAAAATCCAAGAACTTCTGAACAGGAAGGCTATTAACACCTTCAGGTATGGGTGAACAGGCAAGCTACAGTGGCACAGGCTAGTGCGTGGGCTCAGCCAGCTGACTGCAGTAACTCCTGGTCTGTAGGCTCCTTCTTTGCCATAAATAAGAGGTAACTTTTCTGTCTTTATTCCAAAGTGGCTGGCTTCCTGTAAATTCAGGCCGTAGCTTCTGCAGCAGCAAGTTAGAAATAATCAGTTTATCTTGTCATTTTGCACAGGGCTAATGAAATATGGGTTGCTGNTTTTTTTCCTTTTTTTTTTTTTTTTTTTTTTTTTTTTTGTTGATTCCACTGGAGACAGGCTCTACATCATTTGTCCTGAAAAGTGTGGGGCACTGTGATTAGATGGTTAGCTCGGACTATTTACTTACTCAAAGTTGAGCGTGTGCTTGGCTCTTTTGCTGGGTCAGGATTAATTTGAGCAGCAGCTTCTGCGACTGAGTATAGAGTGATTTACATTTCTTTCTGCTCATTGTAAATGCACTTTACGTGGCACAGGCACACTGGTGGAAAGGATACTACATAACTCTTGGCTGTCTCCTATGATCTTTAATGCTTATTAAAATGAAAAACTAGAATCTGTAAAATAGTTGTTTTCTGTGCAAGCTTGAGTTGCTGTGTTAAAAGTACCAGTAATTCACTCCTGTGGCAGTGTGCCTTGGTTTTACAAGGACATATATTCCTTTTCTGTGATGTTTTTATCATTTATACATTTTTATTACTCATAAAACAAAATAACAGCCTTATCTTTGAACTTTCTTCGCTTTGATAGTGCTATTTTTGAAGAAACTTGTATAGCAGTAGTATGGAGTTTTGATATAAATCTTGAAATGGCTTAACCAGTATTCAGCCTGCTGTTGCACACAGAAGGGTGGTGACAGTCATGAGACAAAGATCTCCGTCTTCATTTTGTTATGTTTCCTTATGCAATGGTGTGGTTCCATGGTCTTGAGAGCTACATTAGAAGGCAGCAGTGAGACCTGTGCTCTGTTAGTGCTGCATTTGCTTTTCTTTTTCATGCTATTTTTCAAAGTTAGCCATTGTTTTCTTGTTTAGTGTTCTAAAATAAATACTTTAGTAGTCTTTGTTGTTAAATGGTGGTGTTTCTTCTTGGACATTAATCAGACATGGTTAATTTGAGGAGAGCTGCACTGGATAATTGCATCTGAAAATGTGATGGATGACCTACCAAACTTCAGGTGGGCTCTGGGTCTCTGTGTTCTTCTGCTATTGATTAGTTCATTACTGAGTTGAGGTGAAGTCCATTGGCTTAGTTCACCCATGCCCCCAGTTTTGTATGTTTGAATATTCTGACTGTGACGGTGGCCAGCATCCAGGGCATCATTTTGTGCCCACTGTCTTCAGTCCTGTTGACTCCAAAGATGTAAAACTGGGCATAATGCTCCAGAAGAGGGAATGAGAAGGCACTGAAATGGCAAATGTGAGCTAAAACTCTCCCAGTGCTCGAGGAATCTGTCCTGATCTGAGATAGGTATTGTTATCTGTAAGCAGCAACTTTTACAGGGCCTTTTACCACAAGTCTTTTGAAGAAATCAATTAGTTGGGCTCTCATAATACAGTTTTTAATTTTATTTGGAGAACCACTGAGGGAATGAGGGCTAACATTCTTATACTGGAAAAATTGACTGGCTCTCTAGTGATATTTTCTCAGTAGTTATACTACCTGGGGGGTTGTTTATATTTAATTTCTTTTTTTTTTCCTTTTACTTAGACATTTTTCTATGTAAAGATATATTAGAATCAATGGAAAGGACTAAATACAACTGTACTGAGCATGTTGGAGGGAGAAGCTCACTTCAAAAACAATTGCGATCAGGAAGGAAATAAGAGGAAAGCATGGTGGAAAGGTGGTACAGAGAGACCTTGGGCAAGGCACAGGTTTATTTGCACCTTCTTGCAAGATTTCCTGCCTGAAATGTTACATTCCCTTACCCTCAACAGGCACTGCCTTTTCTTTCATTTTGGACAAAAATGCATCGTGGAAACATCATTCTGAATGATGTCAAAGTAAAAAGTGCTTAGTCAGGTGGTATGAAAAAGAACTAGAACAACTCACACACTGTTTATTTTTGATCTTTACAAATACTCTCTGTTTAATCAGAGAAATGGAATTTACTTTGGCTTATAAGATTTAACAGGGCTCAAGATGCTGAACTTTACCATTTGGGGAATTTAAATATTTGTGTTACTTGGGTGGAAAGGGACAGGGAAAGTGGGATTAGTGACCACTGAATTTGATGTTAACCAAATCCCTTTGCCTCCTGAATGAAATCTACTAAATTTGTGTTATATTTGCCTAGCTTCCATGGTGAGCAGAATATTCAATATGGTACGTACCAACGAGGGTTGACTACAAACTGGCGTTTCTGGGCTCTTCACGACTGGTTATTTTTTAGGAAATTGCTTTTGAAAGCAATATAAATAAATATATACAGTTTTCTACTGAAGACAAATTCTGCTATAGACTTTTTCTGCATAAGTATGTTAAATGGGAGTATGAAAAGAATCATACCCCTAACTGACTTGTATACATTAGACAAACCTCCTAGGTAGTTGTTTTCAGAACAAAAGCCTTTTGGCCATGGAATTTTTAATGTTAAAGGACAGTGATTATCTGTAAACTAATGCGAATTTCCAGCGTATCCATCCCAACACTGCTGTACCAACCAACAGGTGCAGTGTAGGTCAGTGCTGATTTTTAGACCAAATGGTTTTGCTAGCCAAGAAGCAGAAGCCTCCTGTGGAGGCTGGGGCACTCAGCTGGGACTCTTGATGCTGCCTTTCTAGCTCATACACTGGCCTTGCGCTTCTGGAAAATAGGAGCAATACTCGTCCCTGCGGATGCTGGTGGCTACAGCATTTATGTTGCTCCTCATCAGTGAGAAGGAGGATTTGCACTTAGAGCCCCTACACCTTCCATGTAGTGAAGAATAAGGACAGAAGCAAATGCAACATGTAATATTTTTCATTTTCTGAGAAGGGTCTGTCTAGATTAGGTGCCCAGGAGTACCTAGGAGCTCAGAGCTGTGAAACCTGAGCAGAAGGGAAACATTCTTTGAGAGGTGAGACTGAAATCCATGCCCTGACTTTAGCACCTTGGGTTGGCTTTCCCCAGTGTATTCAATGCACGGGTGTTTGTGAATCCTAGTTTTTAGGTGCCCACTTCTCCCCATTCATTGATTTCTGTAGTCAAGCACTGATTTTGAGCTTGTGAAGGAGCTCATGTTATTCAGCAGCTGGGTTCCTGAAAGCAGGGGGTGTTACAGCGTTGTGTGCTGCAACACAGAGTGCTTTGAATAAATCCCTTTCAAAAACTTCGAAAAACTTTACAAATTTTTCCCCTTTTCACCAGCAAGGAGTTACAATCTGTGTGCTTCAGCTACTTTTCCCGTATTAAGGAGAACTCTTGAGAGCTCAGAAGAAAACTGGTCCTAATTTTCCATGGTGATGAACTCCAAGCTCTTACCACAAAAGAATGACCGACACCTTTATGTTACGGTCTGATAAATAGCTCTATGAAAATATCATTTCAATACATTATGTCGGTTGAAAAAGCAGATCAAATGTTAGGAATTGTAAGGAAAGGAATGGAGATCAGGGAACATGGTGAAGCCAGTGCGAAAATCTGTGCCATCACTTCCATCTCGAATGTTGTGGATGCTTCTGATTTTCTGTCTCAGAAAGACTACTGTAGGACTGGAGAAGGGCAAAAAACCCCAAAAGGTATGGGCTGGTTTCTGTATAAGGAACAACTAAGTTGGCTGGGATTCTTCTGGACGGAAGAAGAAAGACTGTGGAGGGAAATTGCAGGTATCTATAACACCATAGGATCACAGGATAATTCAGACCTTATGAGGTCAGACCAGGATACAAACAAGGTCATGGGTGGCTGGAAAGAGTGGACAAGCTGCAGATGTTTTTTGTTACCTCCATTTTAAGAAATGGGCATCATCAGATGATACTAGCAAGAGGCCTGGCTCTTTATATGGCACAGTGATTCTTTGTACAATATCCAGGTAATTGGCGTAACTCCTTGCCATTGGAAATTCTGAGTGCTAAAAATTTAGTTGTGTTGAGGGGAAATGGGTAAGTTTGTGGAAGAGAAATGAACTGAGGATTACTAACTATGTAAAATTCACATCAAAGTTCAGAATTCCTCAGGCTGCACATAGTTGGAGATAAGGTGAACACTGAGTGGAAATACCACATGTGCTGTCTGCATTGTATATGCCCTAGGCTCTCATTTTTCGCCTTTGTTAAAGACAGGATATGGGGTTAGATGGACTTTTGGTGGTGGGACAAAATTAAACCAAGTGTATATTCCACCCTTCTCCCCCCGCTTTTTAATACCCTTTCTTTCATTTTACTGCTCCTGACTCTCCCATGGCCCCTTCTGCCCGAACGCTGAGCTGGGAACTCTTGAACAGACAGAGGAAGGGGGTTCTGGGTATGATTCTTTTCTTTGTGTTAGTCATTTTATATATAGCTACGTATATAGGCTATGTATATGGGCTTTTTATTGGGTATCAAGAGAGCATTGTTTTCACAAAGCAGGTAAAAACAGTGTCAAAGACTGAAAATTCAATTTGAAAATTATATTCAAAGTTGGGGTTTATTATTAACTCCGACAGATGGCTTTGGGGGTAATTATAAGTGAGCTTTGCAAAATGGAAAGTTGTGGGTATGCATAAGACACTATAACTGATTAGCTGATATTCAGGATTCTAAAACCTGGAACACTAAATCTTTCTTAAATACTTGATTTCTATTTAGCTCATAATAGTAGTTGCATACATGACAGATTTGTTTTGCATGTTGTCACTCAGGCAGGCTGTACCTCCAAATGCTTTGCAAAACTGCATCGTTATTGGTGGCTGAATATTAATGCTTTTCCTCTAGGTAAAAAGCTGGGGAAAAAGAGATGATACACATTTAAACTGGGAGCTGAACATATGTGGACAGTCAGCGTTGTTGCAGAAGACAGAAGACTTTTGCTTTTGGGTTGAGGATGTTTACAGGAAGAGAGAGTGATAGTGTTGTGGGGGACAAGGCAGGTCTTTCAACAGATTGTGACTTTTTTTTTGTAACAAAGGAAGGCTTCATAAGCTAAAACAAACTCATTACTGTGAACATGAAAGCAAAACAGAAAGAACACGAAGACAGCATGCTTGCAGCTACTATTGCTATCCAAAACGTCTTTCAAACAGCTGGTCTTGTGAATTGTAAGGGCAATATTCCCAGTCAGATTTGCTGCAGCAGTGTAAGGTGGAAGTAACAAAGACCAGAGCATGCACAGTTTGGTGATGAAAGGGACAGGACTTGCTACGCCTATTTTCTTTAAGTGTGAACTTCATCAGTATCTTACAGGGAATGTTATCTGGACATCATGGTTGGTTCTTTCTATTTAGATACCCAAAGCCAGTGCTTAAGTTTCGCCACCTAATTCGGGACTACAGCCAGAACTAAGGATGCCTCTGAAAACAGTATTTTAACTTCATATAATTACATGATCACATGCTCTGTGCAGTGCATGATTGTTAATAATGAGCTTAAGGAACAGTTACTCAGTACTAGCAATGAGTATCAGTGAGCAGCAGACCACAAAAAAGAGCTTTAAGTGTCTTTGCATCCAAACTTAAAACCATAAAAAACATTCATTCAGTGCTTGAGTTTTCCGCCAGTTTTTGAGAATAGGGTCCTGACATGTCACGTTGTGTTTGGGAAGATATTAAAAAGTAGCAGGCTCAAGCTTTTGATGGCAGTATCATCTGCTTTCAGGAGGGCTAGTAAATCGTGTAACTGCTTTCATTCATTTTTTTTAATCAAAGAATTAAGCTATTTGTAAATGGTAGAGTCCCCTGAGCCCAGGAGCAGCCCAGAGACTGGAGAAATGTGCTTGTAAACAGCACAATTTTGTACCAGTTCAACTGTTGTTCTGTAGCAGCAGTAGAATGGCATATTTTTCCTAAGAGCTTGTTATTTTACAAGAGTTTGTGTATATTTTATCATCTCTACTTGTAAAAAGGCCATCAAGAAGCCTTGCCAGCAATTTACTGTGGAAACAGGGTGGACTGGAAGTGATGGTTAGTTCTAGCTTCTCACCTGCTGTCTGGATGGGCTTAACCTGCCAGGTGAGAAAGGACTTAATGGCCGGAGCTTGAGTTCAGTTGCTTGCAGGCATGTTTGTATAGACAAAGCCATTATTCAGTGTGGTCCCAGCTGCTAACCTGTTATCTGAAGACAGAATAATTAATTTCCTTGCCAGATTCTTTTATGATGCTCATCAATAAAAAATCATTGAACGCCTTTCAAATGGTAATTTACTTATTCTCACAAACACACTTTTAAGATGAGGGGATACTATTATGTCTTCTTTTTTTTTCCAGCTGAGAGGTATTCCACTGAAAGATAACTGTTAGAAGTGGCTGCTAATTTGGGGTGCCCACTGTGACAGGCCGTGGTCTGATTTTCAGCTACCTTTTATGTGTTTGGAGTCCAGCTGCCATTTATTTTTGATCAGCAGGGTTCAAGACTTCTAAAGTCTTGATCCTGAACCCCCAAGCCAGGAGCCTGTATTCTAGCATGGCCTAAATTTAGAGCTCCTCATTAGATGCTCTTTGAATGCACATAACACCATGTGGGCTGCCGCCTCTTTGAAACAAATGGTAAGAAGCAGTAAACTGAACTCCCCTTTCACCCCCAGCGACTCTACTGTGTGGCATCTTACTGAAAGCTGCAAGGAGTTATATATCCACCACCCAAACACTGCCGCTGGAGTTAGCGCAGTAACTGCCTGCAGTAGGTTGTCATCCTCCATGTGAACCCTCATGAGAAAGAGAGTGGGCACTTTGCCAGTGTTTTGCAGATATTTGCTGTAAGCAAGGCGTGATTAGTTGTGGGGATCTTGGCTTTCATTCAGGCGCTTTGATCTAACTGGCACAGCCTCTTCTGCCCATTCCTCCTGCCCTTTTCCCTCTGAGCAGCCTTTGCCCCAGTCCTACCACTTCCCTAGTTCCTCATCCCACTCTTGACATTGCCTTACTTTTTACTAGTCTTCACTGATGTGGTGGTTTTTTTTGTCTCAGTGTCCTGATGTCATGCTCCAAAACTTCAGTCACTGTGGGTGATGGCGTGGCATGTTAAGTTCATCCTAGACTCCTTAGGAGATCTCAGCCTTTTGTGGTCTCACTGTCCAAATACTCTCCACATCTGGCATCTAATCAGCTTCAAATCTCCCAACTTCAAATCTCCTCTTAACCAGTGTTTCCATTGCTCTTCGTACTGCTCTGGAAAGCAGTACTAAAAAGTGAATCCTGATCTGTTCACATATCAAGTGAGCCCTCTAGCCACCAGACTGTTAAGGAAACAGCCCTTGTAGTTCCGAAGACTGGAGTTGGTCCGCTTGGTATATATGACACTATATATAGCTTCTGGGGACGTAGTGGTCTGACATGGTATGATCTGGGAAAAGAAGACTTTTTGTATCTGAAGTTTTTTTCTACTGCAACAAAGTATAGAATCATAGAATGGTTTGGGTTGGAAGAGACCTTAAAGCTCATCTAGTTCCAACCCCCCTGCCGTGGCCAGGGACACCTTCCACTAGACCAGGTTGCTCAGAGACCCATCCAAGCTGGTCTTGACCACTTCCAGGGATGGGGCTTCCACAACTTCTCTGGACGACCTGTTCCAGTGTCTCACCACCCTCAGAGTAAAGAATTTCTTCCTAATATCTAATATAAATCTACCTTCTTTCAGTTTAAAGCCATTACCCCTCATCCCATCACCACACTCCCTGATAAAGAGTCCCTCCTCATCTTTCCTGTAGGCCTCCTTTAAGTACTGTAAGGCTGCTAAAAGGTCTAAGTACCCATAAGGGTATAAGTAGCCGTGGTTAGTGTAGAAGCCAATGAAAATGCTCATAGTTGACATTTTTCCATCAGTTCTGTCAACAGCAGAAAACGTCCAATTAAAATTACTGCAGCTTGAGAGAAAGAAAATAGAAGAGATAGTTCTTGTACGTGTAGACTGCCTCTTTCATGAGCTTTAGCTTCTTTTTTATTGGGAAACAGAATCTATCTATTAAATAAAGATAGTGACTAAATTGCCCTGATTAAGCTGAAAAACTAGTATTATGCTAAGGTGAGTGGCACCAGCATGAGAAAAGAAGGGCTTGTAGCACAAACTTGGTGTAGGGAATTAACTCTTGGCACTATGATTGGCTTCCTGTTGTCTCTGGTAGGCCACAGTTCAACAATTACAGGGTTATGACCATTCCTCAGCTTCAAAATATATAATTATTTTTGGAAGTGATTTTTCTCAGTCAAAGTCTAAATATTTCTCTTTGCTTCGGTAGCGTAAGGCCATGAGGGGAATAAATAGTATTCCTCCTCATAAGGTCACTCAGAAATAAACTTAATTTGTTCTAAATTGTAATGTCAGAGACATAAGACACGTTTTAAGATCATAGTTCACCTTCCTGCTAAGGCAAGATTATCTCATGCATTATATTTTCTAGTACTTCACACAGTTTAATTTAAAGTCTCGAAGGCAGAAACCTTTCTATAACTGCTTGCTCTTCAGATTTCCTCTCAGCATTAATCCCAATTTTTTTATTTCAAAATATCACCTCCTATAAAACCCTTTCCTATTTTACCACGTGCTCTTGGGTCCAAAGCAGGAATTGGTTTGTGACTCTCAGTAACCCAAACGAAGGAATTGTTTGATGGAGTATCTATCTGCAACATCAATGATCTCGAATCAGGACCTGGAGGCATTCTTCCTGTCTTGTTTGCCATTGGAGATGGTGAGATGTGAAAAACAATGGGATTCTCTTTATTTGGGGAGCTTAAGTTTACTCTTTTTGATATTGTCGAAATTGCCTGTGTTATCAATCCATTTTATATATATGTCTTTCAGGTTTACCTCATAAGGATATGCTGGATCATTTTTTGAATTATTTTCTGAAATCAGTCTAACCTTTGTTTTCTGTGATGCTCATAAATCCTCTGTGATCTTATTAGTGTGCACAGTTGGCTTTATGTTACTGTCTTCAGTACATACTACCTTTGCACACAGTCCCTGTGATATCAGCTAAGTCTTCAGTGCCCGTTCCCCAAAACAATGCACTGTAATTTTTTGTGATTTTTGTTTATATTCCTTAGCAAGTGCTCAGCTGCTATGAGAATTATTTTTATGAATTCAATTTGACTTTGGTTATGAGCAAAATTTTTACTTTGTTTATAAGTGATTGCCATGGAGGAAAAACGCTGCTGTGATATTTAACTAATGTTAAAAAACAAATGTGGGAAACTTCTCTGGGCATAAAAATGTGAAATTATGTGGCTGGTGATGGTTTCTCTCATCTCATGGTTCATAATCATAAAAAAATTAAGACAATTCGATTCTCATGTTTTAGTAGGCATAGCTATGTTTAAATAAGTGCTACTCTGGTGATTTCAAGTAGCTCAGGAACGGAAAGTTTAGATTTATAACAAATAAAGAAAATTATATTTCTCAACGAAGAATCAAGTACAAACTCTTTCTAAAACATCATACTCCAACTTGGATAATAATATTTTTTTCAAAAAGCCCCACCCCAAAACCCCAGGAAAAATGCTTTACTCCAGCCATTTCCTGCATATTTTGCAAAGATCAGAATAAGCTCTTAAAAAATATTTCTAACTTTTTATTATGTGGAATGGGAAAATAGTGCTTGTGATCTTTTCCAGTGTCTTCTGTAATAAAAAGGATGGAGCACTAATGTTTTGTCTGTATGTAATGAATATCCAAACATGGATATGGGCTGAAATCTGACGTGGCTGCACATATCATCCTATTGGTGGAAATCTGGGTCTACATTCAATCCAAAAAACTGAATATAACTCCAGTGCCTGACACTGAGAAAGTCACGTGTCAGCATCTCACCCAGAATAGTTCTGGCTATGTCGGGGTGCGTGCTGGTTCTCGTGGGTTACATTTTACATTGTCCCTCGCAGTATGGGCTTGAGTTCTGACTATAGAATGTGTATTCAGCCCCCTTATTTTATGGGACTGACTCCAATACCACACACTGGCATTGGAAAATGCAATCTTTAATCAGTGATTAAAGACTGTATTTTCAAATGTATTTGTTAATTTCTTGCTCTTTTAAGTTGGTTCTTAAGAATCTGTTACATCTGTTAGAATCATTTTTGGGAGGGCTTTCTGTCTGAGAAGAACTGGATTTCAACCCTTTCCACTTCCCCCATTGAAAACATTTTCTGGAAGGAGAAAGTGGTTCTGCTGTGATTCGAGAGGGCCCCCCTAAAGGCATGTTCAAACCGCAGTTGTCATTAATTCTTATCTGATATTGCATTGAATGTACCTTATTACCCACAAAATCTGAATTTGTTGGGAGGTGTCTTCATCCTACACTAAGATATATGACTGAAGGTATCATTTAGAGCACTGCATCTTATGGCTGAAAGCCACCATGCTAAGTAGGAAGGATCCAGGATAAATCATCAAGTACTGGTAGTTCTCCAGCGTTCTTCTCGCAAATTCTTTGCAAGGTACAGCCAGTCCTCTGAGGTCTGCAGTGGATCCTTCAGACCTTCATACAAAAAACCCTATAGAGTATACTCCAGACACCAGTGAGCACATCTAGAAACAGTGGCTACGTTCAGTAATTCAAGTGCAGTAATTAAACCCCGAGCCTTTGCAGTAGGGACTTTCAGCCTTCAGGAGAGTCTATGGGGAAAATGTAGCTTCATTTTGGGAGGAAGATGGAAAATATTTTGAAGGGCAGTGCTTAGCAGAGGAGAAAAGAGGACAGAAAGGATGTTAGAAGACAGGGTAGTTATGAAAGCATAGGGCAGGGTGTAGGGCAGTGTGGAGACCTAAAAGCTGCCCTTCAGATTAGATTTTGAAATGTTTCAAAGCAGACAATTCCATTTCCTATTTTATGGTTGTTTCATTGAGTAAAATGTCCTTTCTAAAAAATTTTTAAAAGCTGTAGTGCCATAACATTACAAAATAAAGATTAACATTTTTGAAGTCGTAGCTGACATACACCTGCAATAATTAGCCAATATCATACCACCAAATATTATCAGTCCCCTCTAGTTTTGGTTGGTAAGCACACCAACTTTACATGGTGACTCTGACAGACCAATTGCCTTGCAATTGTGTTCCTCCTTGAATTCTTACTCCACTTTCCAGAATAATTACATGGGTTAGCTGCATACCTCCAGCAACGTATTTCCATTATGAGGGGATGCAGTTAAATAGTTATGATTGATGAGAGATTATATACTAGTGAGGAACTGGCTGAGCCCCTTAACCACTTATTTTCCCATCCTTTATCTTTGGGGGTTTTAGAGATGCAGAATTGCAAGCAAGGTTTGACATATGTTTTGGGCATTAGCTGAGCTCCATTGGGTCATGCTTTTCAAAGCTTTTTGTTAGGAATATTGAGCAATTGATTTTCACTGGAAAACCTGAGGGCATCTTCGTACTATTGCTATCAGTATGATCCCATTCTGTTCGCCACAGAAATTCAGCAGGGGTGCAATTTAATGAGACCAGTGAAAGGAACCTGACTGCTCTATTTATAGCACACTAATTGATCAGGGTAGCCATGATAGGAGGAAACTTCAGAGAAAATCAATGCAGTATCAAATGAAAGTAGCACTCAAGCCTTTAAAGAGAGCTGCATGGAAAGCCAATTAAGAATGAATCCATTTGACGATCCATGGGAACAGCTTGGACCATGTGTGTCTTTACTTTAAGTTGTAGGGATGAAATCACACTGAGCAGCATCTTACTTGCAAGGTGAGCCTTACTATATATTTTCTTCTTCATCCTGTTGATATTCTGTCCCATTAAATCTTCTTGATGAATGGTTTTACTTTCATATGGCGACTGTAAATGTATTCCTTTAAGAGCTCCCCTTTGACAACCTTATGCTTTTTTGTAGTGGGCTCTGATGTCCTTCCCCGAGGATGGCAGCAACACTGTGTAGCAGAAATGCGCAGCCCCTTGGCTGTGTGTCCAGGACTCAGGCACAGTCCCAGGTCTCAGGGCTTTCACTTAAATGCAGGGAGTAGGTCGTCCGTCTACCTCCATTCTCATTCCTGTCATCCAAATACTTGTAATAGTAGTTGATAAAGAAAGCGTAACTATTTGTATTCATTGCTAGGGTTTCTTAAAGCTGTGTAACGGATCTTTGCTTCCTCCTCTAATTGTGTTTTCTCCTCATGATACCTACAAATGTCCTGAATGACCCACCGCCAACCATCCCCAAGAATTTTGGCTTTGTGGCAGGTATTCTCCTTTACTGTGTGTATCTGCATGCCATGGGGCTGACTGCCTTGCAGAACACTGCTTTTGGGTTGCCGTAGGAGGATGGAGTAAGCCACAAACTACCATAAAGGCATTTGAGCAGTAATTTGGCTCAGAAAGAGCCAAAAGGGGAACACACATACACTTTGGTGACTTTCAATGTGCTTTTTGTTCTTGTGTTTGTACATACACAAAACTTTTACCTCTTCTAAAAAATATGGCAAACACAGCAAGGGAGAGAATCACTAGTTGTGCCTTACATGCAAAGCTGTCCATGCTAGTAATGTGTGTCTTCTTTCCTTCAATACTTAAACCTGCTTTCAATGAAATGGATAAAAACCTTGCTTCATTTTACAGCATGTGGGATACAGCACTTAGTTTCATTTTCTGAGGAAGAATGCACATATTTTCTTTTTCAGTAGGATAATCAAAGGCATGGCATCATGCAGTAGCTGCATGAATAATTCTGGTTTTCTGCTGCTGAATGGGAAAGGAGTAAATAATCTGTACCTTCCATAAACAGTTAATTTCTGTGGGCTAAATTTATATAACAGCAATAGCTAAGCATATTAATGGTGCTACATTTTCTGTTCATTCAGTTTTAAGCATATATAGTGGCATGGAGTTGTGGCTTAATTAGCTAGATAAATAATGTCAGAAATTTTTTCAATTATCAATATGGTCTTCCTCTTTTTTTAAGCCCCAATTGGGAATCCAGTTCCCAATGACATCAGCAGTTGCCGTGGTGAACTTTCATAAGCTAGTCTTTAATCTTTCATTAAATCACAGGCTGGGAAAGCAGACATGAGGACTGAGATGAAAAAAACATGCATTTGCAGCATTGATGTCTTCTCTGGAAAAAAAAAAAAGGCAAGCCTCTGTGTTTCTGGAAAAAAAGATAATTTGCTGCATTGGTGAGCACACTCTGTCAGCCACGTATATTGTCTAAGCAACACCGTGAAAGCAGAATTTGCAAGATGTAAACAGAGGTGAGATATGTGGTGGTTGAGAGAGGTTAAAATCAAATATAACGCAAGGGCCTGAATATGATGAATGGCTCAGCTCTGTTATGCGCGCTGTTTGAGAATGGAGGTAAGGGTGCCAAGTTTAGCAGCTCTTCTTCTGGCTATGTTGGGCTTAAAAGGTGGACATTTTTCAGAGCAACAGGCTGTGATTTTAAGTTATCGTATAGGAGGGGGCTGGAGAAGTCTCCATGTGAGCTACCAGCGCAGAGATGGTGTTTGAACTCAGACTGGTGGAGGTGGGTGCCCAGACTGGCACATGGGGAGAGAAGAGGAAGGGGCAGAGGGCGGAGTGCTTTGGGGCCCATGCGAAGGAGAGTGGGTTCAGAGGGTCTTTTGACAAACAGCTCAGAGTTGGGAGGACAAATGGAAACCGGGTTGTGACTGACCAGCCCCTGAGCATTCGTTGCACTGAGCTGAGACTGGAAGAGTGGAAGTATCTGTGTCGCTATTGAGGGACATAAAGGTGCCATCTAAAGCTTACATTTTGGAACAACACCCTGAAATAGCAGTTTGGGTCAATATGTAACTGTCTCATTCTGTGCTATTTTGTCTACTAAGAGAAAGTTCTTCTTCCCCATGGACCTTAATGTACTTATGTCATTACAGTATTATGGCTCTAAGAATACCATCCCTGTAGCTGTTACCGGCACAGGTCTTCTCAGCAGTTCATTTCTGCCCAGGTCTTGGTCTACCAATGCAAAGCTCAGTCCCCTGTTTCCTCATCCTCAGTCAGTTCTGGCTCCTGACTGGGACCAGATGTTGAGCCAGTGCTTCCCTGTGTTTGTTCACTCTGTGGTGTGGCTACTTTTTGGGAAAAGAACTACAATTGCAATTTCATATTTGTTTTCCTGCACTAGAAATGGGAGAGCCATAATTTTACACTTTGGAAACGGAAAAGATTTTAAAGAGGCAGTAGGGAACAGAGCTACAACTGCTTTGTTGTATTTTGGAAAGACATTAATTGAAAAAAAACCAGAAAATAGAAAAGCAGAATCTGGAGGGTTTTTTTTTTTTTTTTTTTTAACAGATTTTAAAGTTGGGATTGATTTCTTATAAAGTCATGAAGTCTTGCGCACAAAGCTTTTATGCTTTCCCTGAGGCTTTTCCTTCCTGGAAAGGTTTTGACAATTTTAACTTAGTCAAAAGTAGTACACTAAGCTGTAATTTACGTTGCCAAGCATTATTTGCCAAGGCCCTGCCTTCTCACATGTAGGAGCACACTGGTGAAACGGTGCAGAATGGAACTATCTTTGCCCAGGTCGCAAAACGAGAAGTTGTCCCCGAAAACACTCTGTCGTGTTTTCCCACTAGCACCAAGTTCGCACTTTTGCCCTTGAAAAATAGCATTTGTATGGCTAACAGACTGTCACAGGGCTGGGACATAGGTTATTGCTGTGAGATGAGAGCCTTTGGCGTTCTTCTGAGTCACTGGCACCATCTGTCCCTCTTCCTGAGGTAAGGCCGGATGGAGCGAGTGGAGCCCTGGCATGCCGTTCGGCTTTTTATTTGGCATTCCCGAGCTTGCATCAGTCGCGGGCTGGTGGGGAGGTTGGTTTAGGGTAACTTGTTTTGTTCCATGTTCTGCAGCGAACCCCGGGCATAGTGTCCTTTGATTCACGTATGGTATTGCAGGAGACGTGTTTTGCTACAAAGCAGATGGTTTCAAAATGATTGGGTTTGCAATTAGTGCATCACATTGCGTTAGGTGTTGCTTGCTTCTCAACCCTCCTTGTTCAGAAGCTTGATTTTCTTTTGAATGCACAATAAAAACTAAAAAGGGGGTTCAGTTCAGGATTCACATAGACTGCAATTCTGGTCATCCAAATGGTGTCAGCCTGGTTTGTTTCTCTGCTTTTACTGGTGGAAGATGTGTTCCTGCCCTTTCTCTCTTGGGTTTAATCCATTCTACATGGAGTGAAATTCACAGCCCTGGACTCATCAAACCCAAATTGGTCAAAAAAGCCCAACCCTTAAATTGAATAATACTTAGGCAACAAAAAGCGTGGCAGTAGTCTAGTAAAGATAAAGGGGTCAGGTTCCCCACAACATTGTTTGTGGGAAGACCTGGTAGGTGTTGGTCTTACAGTGGAAGCCACAGTGTTAGAGGAGAACAGGACTTTACGGATAATCCCAAAGATGTGAGTTCACTAGCTGAGTGTTTTGTGGGGATCGCTGCAACACTCTAGAAAATCAAAACAGAGAGAATTTGAGCAAGCGGTATGACGAGTGGGGCTTGGCTGTGGAAGACAAAACGAGTGGAGGTAAAGGGAAGCACGTAGGTAAAGGGAGTTCTCCAGGGATGATGTTCAGTAGGAAGAAAGCAGGGAAGGGCTGAAGTCTTTGGGATGGTGAAAGGTGACCTACAGCATTGAAACCTGGGGAGGACAGTCTGCATAGAACAGGGAGACTGAGGGCATCACATTTCTTGAGCATTAACAGTAAAATAGAGATGGAATGAACTGTGAGTTATTTTACAGTGAAAGGTACAGTAATGCATTTATATGCCAAAGAAAAGGAGAAGGAGGGGTGAAAATAAGAGCTGTCACTGCAAGAAAATGTCACCAGGAGTACAATTAGAGGAGTTGGTGCTGAAAAGTCAAGTCTCTGGGTTGTTTCCCGGGTAACAGGTGAGCATGTTGGGGGCAGGCAAGGTCCGGGCTGTGGAGTGGGACTCAGGGACAGAGGTTCATGTTTGTGTGTGGCATTTGTTTTGCGCTCATTTTCAGAGTCCTAAAATTGATCTCATTTCCCCTAGCGTTACATAACACTAAGTCAAACCCAGGTTTTAAACACCTTCAATTAGTTTTAACAGTCACATTTCTAGGTAACATATTTAAGGCAATGAACACTGGTCTCCATCCTTGCAGAAAAGGCTCAAAGGTTACCTGCAGTGAGTGTGCCTTTCACCAAAACTGATCCAAACCTCTGCCACCCGTTTCCATCCTCTTGAGCTAGACAAGATGCTCCAGTGCAGGAAGCCCGAACTTTCCTGTCTGTAATGTCGATGTCTTTCTGTGTGTGACATCTGTCTTTACGCTTTCTTGTCCCCTACGCCCATCTGCAGCCTCCTGCGAGCTCTGGTGCAACCTCCTGTGCTCCTGAAGCCTTGCAGCTTCGGAGAGCTGGCAGTGGTCGCCTGTCCACGGAGATCACCAGAGCTGGTGTCAGTCTGATGTGGATTTAAACAAAGCTAGGCATGCCAGGTTGGACAGAGAGTTACTTGCTTGAATTTCAAAATTTTGACTTCTGGTTTGATTCTTGCTTCAGGCATTATTTCAGATCCCACATCTGAAGAAAAAAATATCTTCTCTACCTGGCTGGGAGCCATGTCCTGGGCAATGCAGTATGATCTTCACTGGGAATACTTTTCATCTGCAGTGATGGTAGATGATGCACTTGCTTGTCCACGTGCTTTGATAGTAAATAACATCTGTAATTTTTACTACTTTGTGTAGTACTGAAAAACACATCGCAGTATGATAGATGCGGATCAGGGAAGAACTGTATTTTATGTGAACTATACAGAACTCTACACAGGCTGCTAATCATGCCACAGTGCTTTTATTTTATAAACTTGGTGCTCTAGTGGAGTGCACATTGCAAGCTTTTTGCATGGATGCTGGGTTATATTAATTTGTCACCACTTGTTTAACAATAGCACTTTAGAAAAGATAATTTTTTGTGAACGCATCTACATCTGTATTTACTTTTGTGTCAAAAAACACAATGAGGGAGAGCTTTATTTCAAAAAATAAAATACTTGCAAATTGATTTTTCTTTTGTGAAATGCAAAACCATGAAAAGGTCTTGATCACATTATTTATTTACTACGAATTCAGCTTCTCCGTTAGCCTAACTCCTGTTCCCACCGGGGCTGTGCTGTTCACCCTGCTGATGATAGGGGATAATTTATTTTTATTATTATGCTTATGAAGCCTCTTATACAGAAAAAGCATTCAGGAGATACTCAATAGTGGAGAACTGTTTCCAGACAGGTATGTTGCTTTGAAAAAGGAGAATCTCACAGCCCAGATGAGTTACTCTTTCAGACCATAAGAAGTAACTATTGGTATTAATGTTTACTGCCCTACATGTGGATTATTATTTGGTTTGGATTTGTTAATTTTGTAATCAGAACGGGCCTGATTCTCATCTTATGCAGAGTCTGGCTCCTCAGAAGCAGTTAGTTATGTTGCTGTGGCTGAGGCCTTTGAGTTACCTACTGATTTAATGGAAATATGGTCAGAACTTACTTAACACTTATAAATATACGGTACATTGCTCAGTCCTGCAGGAAAGAAGCTGGGATGTGAAGGCCTGACAGATAAGACAGTAATAAATATAAAGTATTTTGCTTGGAGGATTGTTTATATCTTGCACCCATTTCCAGTCTGCATTTCAGACTATACAGAATGTGGACGACAGAAGTTTAAACAACAGACAAAATGAACAGAAGCATTTGTGTGATGCTAATTTTCTTAAAAAAAAAGCTATTCAGTAGAGGTCACTACAGTGGATGGAAACAGCTCCCAGGGCTCCTTAATACATATTTACACAACAGACCTCATAGTGCTTGAGTAGCCACTCTGTTTAATTAGTGGTATTTAAAAGGTTTAATCTGTGTAATCAATAGAATTTAAAAGGTCTATAGCTTACATTTGAAAGTGAATACGTTTGCTTTGTATGAGACATAATAATTTTACATTACTTCATATTTTCATGGGTTTCTTGCCATTTTATAATGTGCAGCTTCCAGTGGAAAATGCCTCTAAGAGAGTGTAACTATGTCTGTACTAATAAACCAGACATGCCCAGGGCTGCGCCCTGTTGCTGGAGTGGCTACGTTCTCGCTATTAAAGTTTTGTTATCCTAAACAGATAGCTACATCCAAAGAGCATTTTGGGAATGTCCCTGATTTGTGCTACCTTCCAAATTATTTGGGAGAATGCTGGGTGGCTTTGACTTGCTCTAACAGTTTCACAGTATAGGTACTTGAGCTTCTCCTCCATGAATGCTTCTGGGTACTGTTAAATGCCCAGTATAGGTTTTGTAAAACATTATTTATATTTTCTCTGCTACATTTTAATAGGGCAAGGCCTGTCTCCATAGACAGAGATAGTGGAGTACACCTGATGCAGTCAAACTAGTGCAAGTCCCCAGTGAGCTCAAGTGAGCTAGCTGTATATGAAGAGCATTGCTTTGGAGAACTTTCCACTCACCCTTGCAGGCTGGTGGGGCAGGACTGGAATGTCACAGATTTGAGCTGAGCAGACCCACTTGCTATTAACTTTTATGGATCTTTTCAGTGTTAAGTGTTTGTAGTGATGACGGAATCACATCTTGCATTGAATAAATTGTCATGTCTGGTGTTTTTCAATGCTTGGTGACACTTTGAGGGAGCTGAATGCTGCAGTAAAAATGCTGGAGTCAGCTGAAAGTACAGAGAGAATTTAGATAGGCAGAATGAGATTACTTGAGTTGTTATCTGACCAAGACATTGGGGTTAATGCTTCTACTTCCACAATGGCGCTGTGGGACTTTATACACCCAGAAGTGGCCAAGACCTCAGTTGCTTTTTTTTCTGCTGAAACCTGGCAGCTCCAGTGAGCACAGCAATCCTGTTCACTTGTGCTGGAGCTTTGGGGCAGTGTTGAGTCCAAAGGAGAGAGGAACCAGTTACTGCATCAGCTGTCGTGCAGCACTGCGGCTTCCACCTGGAGATGAGCCTGCGCGGNAACACCTGCTTATCTCGGATCGGGACACCTGGCTTCGCAGGTGAGGTCTGTCGCAGTCACAGAACCGGGTGGTGAAGTTTCCAGCAGTGCAACAGCTCAAAATAACAAAGCAATCTGTTTGAATACTGAGGGTGTCTTGGGACATGTGGGTAGTACTTGTCTGTAATTTATTTCATCACATAACTCTCCACACCAGATCTGCATGAAATTCAATTTCTGATCCTGGTATAAGCTTGCATTTTGTTTGATCACGGCAAGTAACAGGGTAGAATTTGTTAGTATAGCTCCAAAGTGCTGCATTTGTACACAAAAAAACAAGGGCACTGTAGTTCTTTTAAAAATTTAAGCAGAAATGTTACAACCTTTCACACTACAGCCTTTCTAAAGAGGAGTTGCAAATTTTCCGTCAAGACTAAATGAAAATGTTTATGTAAAGTGTTTCCCTTCTAGAGGTTTTTTCTTTCTGTAGACAAATATCAAATGGGTCGAAACTGAAATGTTTCTGTTTGGGAAGGCTGCCAGTATGGAGTGGAGCATTCAGACACCTCACGTCCCCATTTACCTCTAGGCTGTATCTGTTCCTATCTCCAGGAGACACTACTGTGCACCGTAGGAAAAAATATTTCAGCCAAATAACGTTGTCTTTGTGAGGAAATGGAAGCTTAGAGCACTCAAACTACAGCTCCTAGGGCAGTAGTAATAGCTAGCAAGCATTTTGAGATCATTTTCCGCCCCTTTTTCTTTTTAACGTCTTCCTTCCTCCCCTCCATCCTGTATTTCAGTGAACTCAAATTCTAAGGTTGCCTTTGCCTTTTGTATACTGGCAGATTTAGCTACTGCATTCTTATCACAAAACACTTAAATATTCATGCTGATTTTAATTTTAGTGCTGAAAGGCTGTAGTGGATATGATGATGCAGGAATTTGGGTTCAGAAAATGGAAGACTTTTTAATGTTTCAGCTATGTGTGAAGATTTATCAGCCGGTCTCCAAAATGAGCAAAGCTTTAAATTATCTATTTCAGTAAATACACAGTCAGGATCTTTAAATGGCTCAGCATACAGCTGGTATCTGATATCTAGAATGTGGCTCGAAACGTTGTTGATTCGGGATGAAAACAGGTATTATAGATCTATAGTACTACAATGTACACATATATACACATCAGCAGATTTCTTTGCCCGAATTGCCAAAAAGAAGGGTAACAATGCAACATATTAATAATGATCTTATGGTTATTTCAAGTGGGATTCATTACATTTAAGGGAATTTAAATGAATTATCTGCTAATTTCTTATTTTCCTGTGTGCAGGCAGTAGGCAGCCTGCCTCTCCATTGCCAGCGTTTGGCTGAGTAATTGGCCCCTTGCTTGATCTGTTTTCCTTTTTTTTTTCCTGTATAGCTTATTCCAGTGCTTTCCCTTTTTTAATATGGTAACATCAAATTTGCTCAAGGTCTGTGAACTAATGTGGATTAAAAGTCAAGCAGCAGCAGCTCTAATACATAATTGATCTACCAGTAGGACACAAAGAACTGATTCTGGTTCCTAGATAGGAAATGCCTTCCTTTTTTTTGCCCTACGCTGATAGTCTGAGCTCTTAAATCTATTTTAAATTCAAGTGAATAGGCTACTGGAAACTGAAAAATTATCCATGGTAATAAATTGTTTAAGAGATTAATTTGATGTTTGAGGCATAATGATTTTTATACAAAGACAGACACAGACACGCACTCTATTTGACACATTCTTTTTAGATTTTGATGCAGTTCTGTTCATTGGCAGTTGAAAATACCTTATGTCTAGCAAATGTTGTACACTTTGGGTCTGTATTTGTCTCTTGATGTGACCCGACACCTGTTAGTACCTAGCAGAAGATTTTCCTTGCTTAAACTATCTTTTGTAGAGGTGCGAGAGCTTTGTGACGTGCTCTCCAGATACCCTCAACAACCGCATCCCTTTTCGAATGGACAGGTTGGAAAAGGCCACGTCTACTTACATTAACATTGGCTCTGATTTTGCTTCAGCTTGTCACATGTCGCTTTTCTTAGCTGCTGAGGAATGACTCTTGACTGTTCAGTTAAGCGGGGGTAGAAGCTTGTTTAAGGTTTAATGTTTAATGATATTCTCACTGAAATGAGGAGTTTTGTATTTTCAGGCTCCTTTTGAGGTACACATGGTGGTCACGGCAGGGGCATTTGCAGCTGTAGCATGAATGACAAGTGGATGATGGTTGCACGGTTGTGTGACTAATAGCATGTATGTGCCGGATGGCATGGCATGGTGCAGTGCATGGTGCTAATGGATGGGAAGCAAGTGACAGCCAACAGTGTCTCTCCCTTCCATTAAGTCGATCCAGGCATACCATATGTCATCGCCCCTGTTCTGGGGGGTTAATTTTCCTGTTAGCATCGACCGCTAACATTGGAGTGACAGTGATATAAGAAAGGAGAAAAATTAAGCAATGCTGTAGAACAGGGCTACAAATCAGAAGGTGGTCAAGTCAGAAAAGTAGAAAGGAAGGAGAAGGAAGTAAGATCCTTCTATGCACATTCTTAAGCTGTCTGTAAAAAATAGGTTACGCTGGTTTAGTATCGTGCGTTGAACTTAAGATGCTACAATTTGAATAATGCTGTAACAGTAGAGCAATAAGCATTTTACAAACTATAGTTACAAACATTTGAAGATGTTACATAAGCAACAGCAATATCTTTTGTTAAACCATGCTATACTTGGAAAAAGACACTTTCAGATGCAGCCTCCCTTTATTAGGTTGGTAAAGCTAAGAACGTAGCAGGAAACAGTCAGTCTTAAAATGGAAATTGAACTTCTTTCCTGGAGGTTTTGTTAATGAATGGTGTTAATCTGAGTGTTGCAGGCTTTCCCTGGTCTGTGAGCTGCCTGCCTTGCCCTCTGTGACATTTCCGAAAAGCTGGGCTCGCAGGTGGGTATTGAGCCCGAACTGGGGGAGCAGCTCATTCCCAGCCTTTGGAAGTGGAGCCTGTTCAGTGATGTGCAGACAGCTTGGATGTGGCTATGTTCTCGTAAATCCAGGTTCAGAGAGTGTGATGTACGAAGCTTGAGATTTTTCAGGTAAGGTAAGCTTTCGTTTAGGTGGAGTAAGCCATGCAAATTTTCGGCATTCGCTTGTGATGAAAAGATGAGTGATCTCAAGCAAGCCAAGCAGCTTGAGTACATTTCATAGGGTAAATATTAACATCTACCTGCAGATCAGTTTTTTATTTAGTTTGAGAAGTCTGTCATTATATTGGTTGCTTTGGCTGATGACGAACTTCAAAAATAGCACAGCTTTGAGAAATGAATTGTTTTTTTGGAAAATGTCAGCTAAAAAGACCTCATGTAACCTCAGTGATTTTAGATTTGTCATCAATGTCTGATTTGTTCAGAACTGTGCACTCTTACATGGTTTCCTTACACTGAGAAGGACCCTCCTGTGTTTTGATTTGCACCCATTGCCTCTGGTTCTGTCACTGGGCACCTCGGAAAAAAGCCTGGCTCCAGCTTCTTATACTCTCCCTTCAGGTATTTACATACATTGATAAGATCCCCCTGAGTTTTCTCTCCTCCATGCTGGACAGTCCCAGCTCTCTCAGCCTCTTCTCATATGAGAGGTGCTCCAATCCCTTAGGCATCTTCATGGCCCTTTGCTGGACTCACTCCAGTATGTCCCTGTCTGCTTTCTACTGGGGACCCCAGCACTGGACCCGGTACTCTGGATGATTTCAGAGTTCAGTTCTTCTTCTCTGTGGGTATCCCTGTAACAAGGAATGAGGCTACTGTTATTTTCTCTTGCTGAGAAGACATTCACATGGGTTCTACTTTTATCTTATCAAGAAGAGATCTGCCTTTCTGATTTTGATCTTCAGACTCCTTGGATATGAATTTCCAAGAGTTCCAAAAGTGGGATTTTAGGATAGACTCTAGCATCGCATTTATTCATTACTGGCACATACTGATACCACAATAAACATATTAGCTTTGTCCTAGATATGTATGATAAAACAAATAATAATTCATTTGCCCAGTTATTGTGAATCTCTGGTTTTTTACTGGGAGTGTTTCTTTTCCTGGGAAGGTTTCCTTCATAGCAGCTAACACAGCGACAGCCTTGCTTATATGTCTTTAAAAAGACAGGGGATTGATGTCTGAAGTTAGAATTCAACAACAGTGATTTATGATACTCCAGAGTAATAGCCAGAATGACAGTTCTCCCTCAAACAATATTGAAATTCCCTGGGCTCCCAGGAGCATTTTCCGTGTGTGTACCACCAGCAGTTGTTCAGCAGTGCACAACAAGAGGGAAGCTGAGATGGAGTTATTTCATAGAAAACTGTATCTTTTCAAGCACCTTTGTAAAGACAGTGTGTAGCTGAGCAGTTCAGACTGAGGCCTTCTTGAAGCTGAAGGGCTGAAATAAATCTCCATTCTGTACTATGACAAAGACATCTGAACACTTTTTGGAACTGGAAATAGTTTTGTACCACGGGGAACTGACCTCTTGAAAATTTGTATGCTGCATAGTTCATGATACCTCTACTTTTAATAAAATATAATACTTATTAATGGATCTCAAGTCAGTTATTCAATTTTCCCAGTAATTTAAAGCTTAATTATGCTGCATTCTAGATCTCAGTGGCTGTCCTCAGCTGATTTTTCTTAAATCACTATCCCTCCAATTTTACAGTTCAGTTCAATTCTCAGGACTCTCATTTGCATGGAGTGACAGATTAAAATTGGATGGCTAAAATGATTACTGCTCTTAGTGCCTACTGCAGTGATGGAGATTGATTCCTCATAGTATGAGGAAACATATGGCTCATGAAATAACTCTTGAATCACTACAGTTTTCAGTCTATTGTATTACTGTAAATTGAAACTGATAAAGTGGTAATCCAATTTTAATGCATCCTGTGTGAAACTGAACGTTGCATTTTTAGGGGAGCTTTGGATAATAAAACTGTAGGCAACAGTTTAGTTCTCCATTTCCAGGGGAAAAAAGTGAATATCCTGGTTGGAGAACTGGTGGTATCTTTTAACTCAGTAACTTGTTGGCACTGCAAAGGTACACCATGTTTTTTGAAAGCTGCCACAACAAGGAAACTTGGATTTTTGCCTCTGTGCAGTGTCTCTATTCACCATATCCATCTGCAGACCTCTGTGCCCCATTGGCTGGACAGGTATACTGATATATCACTAAGGATAGTCAGTTCAGATGTAGTTTCTTGTGAATTTTGGCAGAAGGCAATCCAGAATTAAAAATCTGTAGATTGACTGTGGTTCTTCTGGGAAATTGTTAGTTGGGATGATATGCAGAAATATATGGAAGTCATAAGATTTAGTATTTACTTACCCTATTTGACTTTAGGTCTGCAAATTTGGTCTGGACATGTGACTGTAAAACATGGTCCTCCATGTAGGAATCCTTTACGTTTCTTTTTCTCTGCCTTTCTATGCAAGTTTTGAAAAGGGGCTATGAAAGGAACATGATGAATATGTTTTTCTCTTGTGCATCATAATAATTTCTCTGTATCCCTCCCTGAATTAATTTAATCTCTCCTGTTTTCCTCTGCTCCTCACTTTTATCTTATTTCTATGGCTTCTGCCTTGTCGTTGTTTCTTTCAATCCTTGTCTTAACATTATCCTAAGATTTCCCTTCCTTCCTTCTGCTCTGAAGGAAATGTGAGATATAGCACGAGATCACATTTTGATTGAATAAAACAGAACAAATAAGTGTAGCTCCTCTAAGGCAATTCTAGATAAGGTACTATTTATCCTACTCATGTTTGGAAGTGGTCAGGCACAAGGCAGGGGCTATCTGATAACTACTGATGCTCCTCTCTGAAATGGCCTCTGGGCTGTGGGAGGCTTTCTGCATGATGAAAAGCAACATGACAGTAATCCTGTGGTCAGTGGTCTCTGCAGGGACCAAGGGCTGTTGGGGCATCAGGATAACCTCACTGACAAAAAGAGGGTGACTTCGGGACGAAGGTGGTACAAGCTGAGATGCTGGTGTGGCATTTCATCTCCTCCTCTACAGTCCCTGGCCAAAGACTTTTGCCTTCAGGAATAAGAATATGCCATTTTTATGAACAGTAATTTCCCACATTATTGTTATTCCACCAGCATTATGAAAAGTATTGTTACTATATTTATGCACAGCAGTTTGCAGTATAGTGCTTTTTCCATTTATCTGTAGTCTTAATCTAATAAGACATTCACAACCTGCCTGGCAAATGGATTTTTTTTTCCCCTGTGGGAATTTCCATAGAAGAAATCATCATCTGATAATTGCCTATTGTAAAGAATGATTTTCATCACAGGAAAAGAAAACAGTATAGAAGAACCTACTTCTACCATCTTTCTTACTGTTTTTCTGGCTTTGCCAGTTTGGAAACAGCATCATGATGTGAACAGGTTTTGATTCCCCCACCTCCCCTCCCCTTTTAATAGCTCACATTCCAAATGAAGCGTTACTTAGAATTAAAAAAAGAGACAGTGTTTGTAGTTGAAGACAGAGTTATCCTTGAAAAACAACATTTTTAATTTCACCTTTAAAATTAAAGCCTTCAATTTTCCAGGTTCAAACTAAACAAATGAGCCAAGGGAAAAAAAATACCCCAAACCCCAAGCCCTTGTCAAAACAAGCAAAAATTGCTAAAAGAATTTCACACAATTTCTAATTAAAACTTTAAAAAAAATCAGGCCAAAACCTCTTGAAGTTAATTTGCAAAAATAAAGTAATTCCAAATGAAAATGAGAGGTTTTATACAAAATATTTTCTTTATCAGACCCATCTAATTAAAAAAAATGAGAGTGATCTGAGCCCTTAATCCAAACAGTGGAAGCACAAAATCTATGTAGATTTTTTATTTTATTATATTTATATATAAACATGCAGACACATGTCGTCAGATGGCTTTTAAATCCCTATCCACCTAATTAATTTAACCAATATATAATTCTTATGAGTAGCATATTGAAATGAAACATGGAAGATTATTTGAAATTAAAACAGATACTTCAATAAAAAGAGCAATATTCTCAATGGATGGATACCATCTCTCTCTTCTCATCTCATTCAATTTAACATATTTCTATATGAGCTGTAAGATAAAATGACTAATAGAAATTAAAAGGAGGACTGCCAAAAGTCAGATTGCTTCACTGGAAGCTTCTTAGCAAAATGACAACATCCAGTTCTAGATAATTAAATCTTATTTTGTAGGAATGTCACTGAATGATGTTAATTTGCCTTTAGGTAGTGCTCTTTTGGTTGAACACAGTAGCAAAAATTTATTTGGGCACTTTTTGTTTGTCTTAGAATTGGTTCAACATTGTTTAATAAAAATGAAAAGCTCAAGCTGGGAGAGAACAACGTCGTAGTCTTACCGAGGAAAATCACTAACACAAATATTCCAGGAATCAAGCAAAATATCACCACCATTGAAACTTGAAAAAGTTTTTGGATCTAAACCTTAAAGAGCTTTAACACAGAGGGACAGACTTGAAGTTTCCTGTTGTTACAGACAACCTGAAGCTTAGCTCCCTCATAATTTAGTAGTCTTTGTCTCAAAATGAGTTAGGTTGCTTATTCCCCCCCAGACTTGTTGGATGTTTGATGATTCAAAGCTGTCTACCAGTTTCCAGTCTAGCTGTGTTCATGGTGAGCTTGTTCTCATTTTTTTGGGTGTCAGCATTCTTTATTCTCCCTAGTGTGTTTATAGATAGCATCTGCCTTCCAGTATTTGTTTTCATAAACAAAACAATCAAAATTCTTTTCGACTCCCCAGATTCACTTTTCAGTCTCTGTATCATCATCCCATACCACGGGATAGGGTCCCAGACTAAGGTCAAGCCTTCAGTGCAGGTGATCAGTCTTGACACACAAGTTATTTTGTTGTGGGACATTGCAATTACCCTTGTTATGGATGGATGCCTGCAGGAAGTTTGGTATTAGGAATGTCTTGTTCTTTCATAACTTCAGTGAAAGTTACAGTTTGGGAGCAAGACTTGGGTTTCCTTCCCTGATGTGGATGGCAGCGGCTCTTGGTTGCTCTAGTAATTCAACTCTTCGAGTGTTAAGGAAGTGAAATATTCCTTGTAATCACAGCCTTCTCTTTCTGTGATTTTCCATAGTTTCCTCTTTAACATGCTAAAAATTAAGTTTAGTCGTGGTGCATCTTGCATCAGACAATGTTTCAGTGTCTTTCTAGTGGAGCCTTCCATTATGAAGGTACTATTTTGGTTCATCATAATGATTTTTTTTTTCCTCCCTGAAGTGCTTGACTTTTTGGAATAGCTGGAGGAGACCTGAATTTGTTATCTTCAGGAATAACTCTTAAGTGACATTTAAGATATTAATTTAATATGCTATCTTTGAACTTGTAATTTTTGTTAGGAAGATACAGTTTTCTCAGTTTTGACTCTGTAGCCTCTTGTCGCCTGCAGATGCAACAGCCTGAATTCATCACAGCACTCAAACACAGCCTTAAGTAAGTGTGTGAGTGTGTTCATTATATTTGTCTAGACAGTCCTTTGAAGGATGCCTCTAGACTGTCCGCCAAAACAGTTTCACTGCCCATAAGGACAGCAAACCCTCAAACATGACCCCAGAGCATACGTGCCCAAGCACTCTTATGGTGTTGGCATGTGGCAAGGTGTTTCCAGATGGGGTATTTGCAGGGGATGTGCAGCACGCTTGTGAGGCCTTGATGTGGTTGGACTGCCAGTGCACTTTTGGGCACACAGTGGTCCCAACAGCTTCTAAGACTACACTTCTAAGAGCTGTACAAACAAATTTGACTCCAGCACTGATTTCAGCTGGGGAGGCTAATTCCTTAAAAGTAAACTTCAGAGGTTTAGATGTAGACACGATACCCAAGGTGCGGAGAATGCTGTGGGCTTTATGAAGTTCTTTAATTTTTCACATTTGGTAATGATGAGAAAGGTGGGCCATTTTTATTATCTCTATGGTAACAGTTCTGACACCACTAAGAAGACTCACACAGTAGGAATTTGGCACTTTCTTCTCCTAGGTACTGTTGAAAATGTCGTATACTGGTTTTGCTGTGTAAGACTTTCTGCTGGCCACAGCGGAGAGTGGGACCCTCTATGAAACCCTGAGAGCTGGCTCAGGTGATGGCTGAGTCCAGCACAGGGTGGGATGGGGTGCCCAGCAAGTAGAAACCTAACTTCTTAGCATGTGCCAAGGGTGGTAGCAGGCAACAACAGCCGGGTCCTTGGAGAGGAAGCTTGTGGAGAAAGGTCGTATAAATTATGTGTGGCAGAGAGGTAAAACTGCTGTGCTGTGAGTGAGCAGAACTATGTCATCAGATATGGAAACCCGGTGAGGCAGTTTGCTTGGGATCGTTCTCCAATGCTGGCTTATAGCTGTTAGAGGAGAGGTCAGTTACTGCCATGCATGGGTAGTCTCCCAGTCCTGCGAACAGTAGTGTAGGGGTTTGCCTCCTCCTTGGCAGCCTACTATTAATTGTCACTTGTAAGCCATGTATCACAAGGACTGTGGTCCCTAATAATAACTACCTGCTTGCCTGCATCTGTGGCATGGCCGTGTCCCAAACTGTTCATCAGAGGCACACCTAGGTTGTGTTCTGCTGCATAAACAGAAGTTATTGTGAATGCTAAAAAAATCCACACACGGGGGGGGTGTGTATATATGTATATATTTATATAATTAGTTCTTTTTAGTGGTTTGGTAATACCCCGTCAGATTTATTGCTTTTCCAGTCAAATGCACAGCTCACTTCGTGGCTGATCTCCATTTCTTACTGTTTTCTGGCATGGGATTCCTTTTACTTAGAAGTCATGTGATTCCTTTTACTTAGAATTCATGTGATTCATAGGTTACAGGCTTTTCTGTTGAAGTGCAATATGTCTACAGAGGCAGTTGTGACTGCCACCAGGCTTGTGACTTAATCTATGTAAAAACCCCACAAGAATCAATGATTTGGAAGAAATTCATACCTGCTGTTGGTGTAGGATGGCCATCTGTCTGGCAAATCCCCTTGCGGAAGTCAGATACGTCTGAGAAGAGCCAGACAACCTTCTGACACCTGTTTCTCCAGCAGCTGTAGTTGCTTATTCCACTTTTTTGTTTTCTCGCCAGGTGCTGTTGAGATTGGGGTTTAGATCTGCGTTCAGCAGCTTTTGAGTTCTAGTCCCAGCATTGTGTACAATGCAGGATCATTCTGACCAAATCACCCTTTCTCTTTCCGGGCCCAAATTTTGGGGGTTCCTAATTACACCTCAGGAAGTGCTCCTGAATTTGGGCACCTCAGTTCAGTCACAGAAATTGATAAATACCTGACTTCTTCAGTGAGTTCTGGAAAATGCCTTTAGAATTGCTGAAAAACACTGAGACAGATTGGGTTTTAATATCAAGTGGCATCTTCTATTTGAGGATCATTCCACATATATTCATGATCCTCCATGCACATGGTTTCCAAGATGCAGGAAAAGATAGTGGAAGTGTCAAAGTGGTACTTTCTAAAGATACTCCTTTTTATCTACTGGAAATTTAATATCTTTATAAAGATAGTGAGTATTGACAAGTCATCCATTCTGAGCCCACAGTGGAATACAAATAGCTTTGGCTCTCGGCTCTGAATCTGTGTGTGTGCATGGCTGTTTGCCTATTGAGATCTTCTCATTCACAAATTGTCCTCAGTTTTTGTGGGAGACATTTTTTGAGCAATAAAGAGCAAACATTTAATAACTTGGTGTGTGTAAGTTTTGGGTCATTATAGTGGTTTAAAAGCTTATAAAATCATGCAAGAAAGCATGCAGCCAGGAATGGATGTTTTTTTGCTGTCTTCCATAATGCCTACATTATAAAAAGCTTTTGACCCCCATGAGGCTTAACGCAGTTACCATTCCAGAGTTAACTCTGAAGATACCTTCAAAGACATCTAGATGACACTAGCAAAAGATATCTTCTGCAGCTCTAGTGTGTGCTCTTTTGTGCATGGTACAAAGCATGCTGCACTGGACCTCTTTGCTGGAGCAGCAGTCATGATAAACCAATAAACACAACCTTCTGTAGATGAATGGTATCTCCTGCAACTGAAGGTTAAGGTGTCATCCAGTGATTTATCCTTCCTAATGGATTTTTTGGATTGCTGTGATAGGGACATAATTTACTACCTTTTGTACATCAGAGGTTGTGTTCTCAAAAATGGTATTTGGGGATTTACGATATTGAACAGGGTGAATTACATGTCAAATTATCAACCATCCTGTTTGACATTTAGTCAGTGCTGACAGGAGCTAGGCATTTAGCAAGATGAGGCTTCTGTAGCACAGTCTTTCAACAGGATTGTTTTACTTCAAGGCTGTTGTTAAATCAAACATTTCTGGAGAAAATCTGTAAAATAGACTGTTAATTGCATTGACTGTTGAGCTGTGGCCAGCCAGATGTTAGGGGTGTGTGTTGTAGCTGTCATCCTCCCTGTAGATGATTGTTAAGGCATTACCTCCTTGATGGAAAATATTTCATCGGGTAATCCACCAAGTTGTTGCAATTTGGGGGCAGGTGGCACCCTGATGTAAAGACCCCTTGGGTTAGGAGTGACTGTGAGTATTTGAATAGTATGTTTGAGCGGAGCAAGAGACCTCTTCAGGCTTCGTTATTCCCACAGCTCTGTACACATTCACAGAACTAGGGAGGTTTCTTGCCACATCCACTTTTTCAAAGCACATTCCTATCTGGAAACATTTCATTAAATATTTCCTTCCTACAGTTCCTGCTTTCCTTAAGTTCTTGATTGATTGATACAGCTTATGATTTTTTCTTGGCCTTTTTTTTTTGCTATGTGCTGTGTGACCTTAAATCAGTGTGCTTCAAATGGTGCTTTTTGGATTATATCTAGACCATTGGATGCTTTGATATGACCTGCTATCTTGTCTCCAGAGGAGACAAAATATATCTGTTTGCACAGAGTACCCCATCTCATCGTTTGATTGCCTCCTCTTGAGCCTCTGATCCCACTGACACAGACCTGAAGCTGCCTTTAGTGCATCCACACAGGAGGAGAAGGAGGTATAGCTGGCAAACATGTCCTTGCTTGTACATGTATTGTCAAGCAGAGACTGGAATTGCTGCTGCTGCTGTGAGGAATCTGGTTTTGATCTAAGTGACTACCATGGTTGCCTAGAGTGGACCACCTGTTGAATAAGGGTTCAGATGAAAGCCATTCGTTTAATAAGTCTGTATACCTAAACACTGAGAAGGTTCTGACATAACCTGTGAACACAAAAGAGGACATGCATCAGTTTACATGCCTGTTTACACCTCTGGCTTCCTTGCTCAGTGCTGTAACCCCAGGCAGCACAGGAGACGGCAGCAGCTTTTTGCATTGTTTGAGTGTATGATCAACCAGGTAAAGACAAAATGAGGACACGCAATGAATTTGGCTAGAGTATTCCGGGACAGAGTGGCTGCCCTCTTCAAACTGCCAAACCCTCTGGCATATTCTCTTGACTTAGAAATTGAAAATGCAAATGAGAATCTTTCCTAGTGAGTTGTCTGCCCCTTGTGTTTTTCAGCAAGAAAAAGAAAAGTCATTGCTTCAATACAGATATGCTATCCTTACATTTAAACTCCCAGAAGGCTCCTGACTATGTGACAAGAATTACTGTCATGGATATTGCATAACAGTTTATGCATAATGTTTAATGCATTCTCAGTTTTATGAAATATGGATAATATTGGAGACATTTTGAATAGTAGTTTAGATTTACACTTTCTTTTTAAGGTGGAAACAAGAGGGACATTTCTAGTGCTCTTCAACAACACTGGAAGAGTTGAGATGGTTACTATTAAAAATGAATAAAATCTATAGAAGTAGAAAAGAGAAAAATATATTGCATAGATGGATTATGGGCAAATCATAAATGTTTAAAGCATTTCTGGAGTTTAGAAATGCCGTGCCTTTATTTGAATACCATAGCTGTCTCAGCACGCTTCCTCACTTCTCTGTCCAGGGTGTGTTGCTGCTTGGTTTGGAAGGTTGGAACTCAACTGAGAGGCCACAATTTTGAAGAATGTTTCTTCTTGTTTAAGGTTTATTATTACAATGAAAACATTCAGAAAAAAAAAAAAAAGATTGGATGCATTTGCAACTTTTGTTAAGAGTCAATTCACATTTTATGTATTTGTTTTCTGACATACAGGACAGCTTTCCAGCTCGGTTTGGAGGAATACATTTCGTCAATCAGCCGTGGTATATCCATGCCCTCTACACAGTTATACGGCCCTTTTTAAAGGAGAAGACACGGAAAAGGGTATTCTTCTGTTTAATTGTCCATTACCTGGTAGTTGTAGTCAGCAGATGTATCACACTCTAAAAAAGCAGATATACACAATATATCAGCTTGCTCTTGTTGGAAAGTATTTAAAGGCATCAGCATTGTAAAGAGTATTTTTAACTGTTTTAGAAACTTAAACAGTATTATCCTTTAAGGACACAGTCAAACAGTGGACTTAAGTGTATTTTAAAATGTGAGCATATGCTTTCTCCTGGGTTATATAAAAATACTGTCAACATTACAGTCTTTAAAAGTTTCTATTCAATTCAATTCAATTTCTATTAAAATTAATGTCTTTCTTTTAAGAACAGAGGTAGTGAGTATGAAGTCCTTTCCTAGTGAGATTTCCTTGACATTAGCATGAACTAAAATACACAGCTGGTATGTAGTAGTTTGCAAATACTGATTTGAATGAAAGCCAATGAAAGGAAATTTGTGTGCATGCATCTGTGCATAAGCATGAGCAGTCTCCGAGATGTTGCTGAATTTGCAGCATTTGCATCAGTGCAATTAGATTAGAGCTTGGTGGTGATAGCACATAGAATGATATTATTTCTGTAACAGGAAATTTGTCATCCAGGAAAACACAATCAGCATCATGTACAAAGCCAATATAAAGAATGTGATGATCTTTTTTTTTTTTTTTTAGTGGGATCAGCTCTCTAAGCAACTCTGTATTTTTTCTCCTCAAACACAGTCTACAAGGCCACAACGATCCTTGGTGTTTAGCTGCTTTTTACTGACAGATTATGCTTGAAAGGCCTCTGGTATTCACAGATTTTGAACTATAGATCACAAAGCCTTTTATGTAATATCTGTTATAAATATGCAAATGCAAACCCATTTTGCAGGATTGAGATGCACTCCGTTGACTACAGATTCAACATTATAGTGCCAGATATGAAGCCTTTTTAAGTCAAGTGCTGTGTATTCATAACCAAGGAGTAAAGTACAGCTCATGGGTGTGTTACAACATTAAAAATAAGCGACAAGGCAGTTGAACATGAGCATCTAAATTTTTATTTAGACACCTGAATCAATGGCATATATTTTCAGAAACGCTGACTTTTTACAGCTGTTTTTGTCAATACTGAATGCCTAAAAAAAGTAGTCAGTTGGTTAAATATCAATTTAGAGTCCAAAACTTAGTGTCAAAATGTGAAAATTATGCCCAGCACATAAAATTTAAAATCAGCTTTATGAAAAAAACCCAAACATAAGAGACAGAACCAAATGATTGTGAAAAAAACCCCAAACCCAACAGAATTCTTTTGAGAATTTTATTGGGCTCATTATTTGTCTGTTGTGTTTATCCTGAATTATTTTGTATTTTTTTAATACGTCTGGTAGATTTGCAGCTGATAGCTATATTCAGGTAAACGTAGTACTAAGCATGTATAAAAAGAATTGCTAAGAAGTGAAACATTCAGTTGGAAAGGCACCGTAAAACAAATTACTTCTGCCATTAATATTTGTTCTGTCACACAAGGATAAACTCCTTTCTGAGATGGAAGAACCTTACTGGGTTTGCATGGTCATATTAAGGTTCCTGTCTCCACAGCTGACTGGAAGATGGGCTGAAATAAGCTGTACAAGCATATGCCTGGTCTTTTTGTCTTTCTGCCTTTTGAATTTAACTCTTGATAAATCATGCTAGGGGTATAGCTGTCCAGAGAAGTCCCTGCAAGGTGAAGTGGAATGTGAATTGATAGCGCTTGACGTCTGTCTGTGCGCACACCCCTGCCTGCCCCGTGGGGAACGAGAGGCAGTGTACAGCTGTTAGGAGGCAACATCCTACCTTGACTTCTTGGCCGCTTCTGTGCTAGTCAATTAAAAAGGGTTGGGCACTGCCATTCCTACTGTTTAATTGTACGGACACTTTCTGGCAGGGCACTGGCCGGTGCCAGCTGGTGCTTTCTTAGACATTGCCCAGGAACAATTTGGAGACAGCATGGACTGGTGAGCAGTATGGATGAGGAGAGCTTGTTCTGGAGGTGAAAGGAGTTTAACCATATGGATGTGATCTGTGCCATGGCACTTGCTCCTAGTCCCAAAGGGTGTATCCTGGCCCATCTTAATTGCTAGTCTAGAAATAGCTGCCCTGAGCTGTCTGTGTAGCCGTACCCAAGAGCAGGCGTTTCCTCCAGTGGCAAGTTTGCAGGTCCCTGGTATGGGTGGGAGAAGGCTGTCCAAATCCAGAGGTGCTGTCTTTCTAGTGCTCATTGGTCACACATTTGAGATCTCTGAGGAGAAACAATACAGCTAAACATCAAGTATTCATATACCTGTATGTCATATTAATATGCGTATACATAAATGTAAAGCATATGTGAAAATCAGTCTACCAAAATGTTGATGGAAAATATCGAGTAGTCCATCAACTATTCCCTCATTGTTGTCATGGAAATTATTTTCCTGTTATTACTTATTTCATATATTGTCAAGTATGGATGGTAGTTACTAGTACCACCATATTAAGGAAGAAAATCTTTCCAGTAGAGTTTTCATTACACTGCACTATTTGTCTTATTTATAGAATTCATGGCTGGATGCTGAAAGTCAATATACATTCCTTAATGTATACAGTGAATATTAATTTTATTTATTATATATGTTCTTAATTTAATTCACAGGATTAGGGAGAGCAAATAACAAGAGATAGGCAGTCTGTTGTCCTGGTTTGAGGTAAAACAGGACGTATTTTGGTCAG
>RSEF01000003.1:68285679-68309325 GCA_003993805.1 Himantopus leucocephalus | reverse complement strand
TCCCCAACATCCCCAGTAGCCGATTTGGCCTAAACCACGACACTGTCTATTTAATCTTCAGTCCATCTAGTTACCAGACATCAGTTTTTACCCTCCTAGGCCCCTTGTCCTGCAAACATTTAAAGTCATTTATGCTTTAAGCACTTTGTAGGTTTATGAACATAGTATGACCGTGCTTAAGGCAGAGGCAATGTGTGCCTTGGTGGCCATCTCTTTTAGCCCAACGCAGCCAGAATATTGCAACTGTACAACATCCTCTAATAATGGTGATGTAATTTGGGCTTTGACAATTCTTGTGATACTGCTTTGTTTTTACCTGCATGTGTACATACAGATATTCCTGCATGGTAATAACCTCAACAGTCTGCATCAGCTAATACACCCTGAGATCTTGCCTTCGGAGTTTGGAGGAATGCTGCCCCCCTATGACATGGGGACGTGGGCAAGAACACTGCTTGACCATGAATACGATGATGACAGTGAATGCAATGTGGACTCCTACAACACTCCTGCGAAGGATATAGAAAAAGACCTTTCTCCCAAATCCATGAAAAGGTGGGTTAAAGGTACTGTGGTCTTCTAGTATCGCCATATGGTTAACATTTGCCTTCCTCCTCTTTTATGAAGCTGCAGGTAGTTCCCTCAGTTTATTATATATGTGGATCTTTTTTTCTCCTTTCTTAAGAATACCACTGTTGATTGTAGACCATAGTGTTGATTATCACCCATGCAAGTTGTAAGCTTAGTGCATCTAATTATTTTCACAGTGCCGTATAGGTAGTGTATACAGTACTGTGTTTGGAATAAGCTGATATCCCACCCCAGCCTACACTACATATTAGAGAGACAGTGTTAGCTGCGGCGACCCTTGGTGCAGAGGGTCATTTGAGGCCAATTCTCCAGCTAGGTGGTGATGATAACTCTTACCTTCCTCCATCTCATAGCCCGGTGCCTGGTGTCCACCATCCTGTAGGTGCCAGGACATTTACAGCATCTGAGCTGTCAGTCACAGTGACTGCACACAACATGAGAAAATGTAATGAGGACAACCAGCACAAAAATCAGTGCCAATCGTTATATGTGAGTCTGGCAAACATCCTGGTGTTCTGATATTCTTCTCTTTGAGAAGATACAGTATAATTGCTTGCTGCATTTTACCATTCAAAATCAAGTAAAGTCTAGGGAGAGGTTAGTTACATCTCCAGTAACTATGGAAGCAGTGAGGTGATTCACTTGGGAGGGGTGAACCTGGTCCAACCTTGCCAGGACAATATATAAAGTCATTAAAATTAAGTCACAATATGCTAAGCTGAGAATTCGGTTTCAGGAGATGGCATTTGATGCAAAAGGGAGAGAGACTTTGGAAGCAGATCAACCAGGATGAAATATTTTCAGATGACTCAGCCAGGAAGATGGTTTTGGCTGGAAAATACTGCATAGACTGAGGAGGACAGTGCTGTTTGAAAGGGAGATATTTTTGGGGAAATAGAGATGAGACAACAGGAGACTGTCATAGGAATAAAAAAGAAAAAAAGCAGTGAAGTTTGAAGATTTTGTGTTGAAAAAACCCTACAGTGCATTGAAAGTAGGAAATAGCAAGAGACTGCATGGGTTGTGAATGAACTAGGATAAGGAGAAGTTAAAAAAGGTCCTGAAGCCTTATGACAAAGATGCAATTAACACAAGTAATGGGGAAAATGAGACAGCGAAGAGCCAGGGGAAGGGGAAAAGTGAGCAATACGTTTATATATGATTTGCATGTAATACAAGAATTATGGGACTATAGAGAAGCTGTCTTGGAGAGAAGGGTGGAATTTAGGAGCTGAAATGCAGAACTCTTACTGTTCCAAAATGAAGTCATGAAAATAAATTGCTTCATCCAAGGGTGCAACAAAAAAGCATGAGGAGGCCTGTGACAAGACCCTTTGGAGCAGACTTTTCTAGACTGTCCTGGGCAAGCACATTATTAAATGGAAAAGCAGTGGATTGACCAGATTCTTCATTCTTTCTCGATGACTTTTTTTTTCTCATTTAACTTGTGCTTGAAAAATCCTTCATGCAGAATTACATTTCCGTATAAGCTTCAAATTGACATTCTTTCAGTCTGGGTTAGCTGAACCAGTAGGAGACATTACTGCAGAAAATAAGCATGTTGAAATTTGTGTCTACATAACATTGAACTGAAATTTCCTCACCTTCTTTGCATTCTTTTCCAGTTAGCATGTCTGCAGCACCTACTGGAATCCTCCTTCCCTGCTGTTGGATATAAAAAGTACTAAGTAGACTTACTGTGCTAGTACCAAGTAGAAGGGAGTGGTAGTAAGATGGACAGAAAGTCCCAAGACTTTGTTGTATTAAGTGCACAGACAGTGTTAAAATAGAAATAGAGAAGTTAAAGTAAAACAGATAGACTCTATTTCATTAAAAATTAAATTTAACTGGTATTCGGCACCTGATGGATTGTTCCTCTCAGTTTAAAACCAGACTCAGAGTGGCATGTTTGTGCAGAAGAAGGTCTTTAATGTATAAAAAACCATGACAGTAAGTCAATGAAAAGTGCTTAACTTCTTAGAACAAATTTCACAAGTGTCTAGCAGATGTCCAACAATCATCTTGTTTAATTTGGTTTGTAATTTTAAAATGAGTTTATTGCTCTGAAAGAGTATCCTTCTTAAACCAAAATCCTGCTGAGAATTCATGTCTTTGTTACTCATTTTTGCCCCCATATGAACCACTGATGTTCCTCCAGATCTCCTTGAACTTTTGCTGAATTGGATGACCTCTACTTGAAAGGAAGGCTGATCTTGGGGAGGGTGGTGGAGATAAGGAGCAACTAATCCCACCTGTAGCACAGACTTCTGGGGAGAACATGTTCACATCAGGTGGGACCGTTGCAGCTGTCTCAGCAGCCATGTTTAACCTGTGGCTGTGTCCACCCGTGGCTGTCATGGCTGAGGCAGCCAGCTGGAGACCTGCATCCTCTTCTCAGCTAGCCCTGCCGGCAAGATGTCTGTGTTGGTCAGCTTTGCAGAGTGTCTGTGTATGGCTTTGGTTCTTCACCTCTGCAATGGGACTTTGTAGTACAACTCTGTCCTACCGTGTTTTGTGAAAATTTATTCAGTAATGTCTGTAAAGTTATTTGGGAGACGTAGCTAGAAGGTGCCATAGACTTACACAAATGTTTTTCCTTTTACATACATATTGCTGCTGAATGGAATGAAACATGGCAGTAAATGCTGGTTTAAAACTGAATGAAAACTATTTCTCCTTCTTCTTCAAGGCATTTAGGCTCCTGAGCTTACAACCCATAGATCAGGTTTTGTGCAGTTTCATTTTCACATCTGCCTTGGCATTGGAGAGTATAGAGGCCCTGGGATTTTATGGCCAAAACTGCCTCACTGGGAGTTTGAAGCCAGGTTTGCAGCCTTTCTGGCTCACCTTCGCTTCCCCAGATGAGAGCTGGAAACCTTGGCTGCTCAGACATTGGTAGTGAAGGAAAAAGGTTGGTCTTCTATTAGTACTTACATTTAGTTGGAATCCTTTGAAATTAGTATGCTTCCACAGCATTTTTTATCTTGATGAACTTGATTTTCCAGGAGTACAGCTTCCAACCAGCAAATTTTCAATCAGCTTTGCATTGTCACGGTACCGTGTGAAGATTTTAGAAAAGCATTTTTAATTCAGTGGTTTAGCTTTCTGCCTGAAGAACTGACCAGCGTTCTAGATCAGGGTTATTGTACAGTTTTAATTAAAAAATTTTAATTATGTTTATCACAAGAGAGACCATCAGATTTTAAAGCTGATTTTCTTGATTTTAGCATTAGTAAGAGAATGTGGTGTTATTAGAAAATATCCTTGTGTTTAAAGTTTTCGCCTAGGCTTTAACTCAAATGTTTTTTCTTGTGTTTTTGAAGGTTTTCATTAGATTTTTTGAGAAAGACCATATTGTCTCCTGCTATCAGCCTCATTCGTTGTTTTCAGTGTATGATGCCAGTTTATAAGAGCGCGGGATTGACTCTGTGTGTTTATCTTAGGAAAAGTCAGAATTCGTAAAGGTTTTTCTCTGTGCCGTAGCCCTCCAAATGCGCAAATCTGTAGCGATGCTGCAGTCACAGTCTGCTTCCACTGATCAAAAATAGATGCTTGGATTGTAGAGTTGTACACATGCTCTAGCCATCTCAAATCTTTGCAGAAAAGAAGGGAAATATGTATTTCTAGCATGAGATTCATCTCACTAAAGGAAACATCTAACAAGGGTTCCTTTTACTGTTCCCTGAAGTGCCTGCTTTTTGACAAGCTGAGACACAGGTCATGTAAGACCCCATCTTAACACTTTGGAATTTGTTTTTAATGGAGCATTTTGATTTTGCTGGAGGTTGGGGTTTGTTTCCTCTTTTCCCCTCACACATAGCTGTTGCAGGGTATCAGTACCAGTGTTATGCTTCTGTGCTGAATCAGGGAATCTGCAGAAATCTTACAATCATTATTGAATTTGCCCTTACCATCCTTCTTGGCCCTGTTTAGTTGAGCTGATAAGTGAGTTTGACAGATGTGTCCGCTGCTCCAGACATCCTGCTGGCCATGGCGGGGTTCCCTAGGGTTGGCTGAGGAGCTCGCACTGTTGTGTTAAAGTGCTATTCAGAAAAGGAGCAACTTGTGCTTCCAGCTAACGCGTGCCACTAATTGCAGTGTGCCATTAGCCAGCTGGGTGTCTGAATTGTACCTTCTTTACCAGGCTGGTACCATATAACCTTCTGTTAGAGGGGGTCAGTGCTTAAGTCAGTACAAAAGACAGCTTAGTTTGCCCTCTGTTGTGTGCTGAGGATGCACCCTGTCTCACTGCTTCACTGAAGAAAAGATCCACCTTATTCTACCTCTTGCTCCTATATCCACAAACCAGCACTGAGCCCTTTAAAACCATATGATTGCTCCATGAGGGTATTTTCTGACCATTTGCTCAGATGCTCAGGTAGTGCTATACCATTATTTTTAAGCCCTGGCAGAAATTAAAATAAACAAAAGAAAGCTGAGGTTTACCCTCAATTTTCTTGACCTAGAAATGTCAGATAACCATGTTATCCCTCTGCAGGTCTCAGTCGGTTGTGGATCCTGGGGTGCTGAAACGCATGGATAAGAATGAGGAAGAAAACATGCAGCCTTTGCTTTCACTTGACTAACAGTTCCTGAGCATCGGACATGAACTGAGGTGGAAGGCTCTGCCTCTCAGCAGCAAGCGAACCATTGGGAAAGCGTGTACCAGCTGGAATCCTATTTACTCATGTTAATGTAGCATAATGGCAGCAGGCAGCAGGTTTTGCTATTCTGCCTGAATTCTGGATGCCCTGGGGTGAAAAAGAAGAGGAGAAAAAAGGAAAATAAAATGAAATAAAAAATAAAGAGGAATCAGTAATTTATTCTGTAAGTGCCAACTTGTTTGTAAATACAATATAGTCCTCCAATTTGACTTTGTAAGTTATGGTAAACAAATGCTATGGAAATGTCAGCGAAGTGCACCATAAAAAAGAGAAGAAAACATGTGTGCGCTCACACATGCACACATATACACACAGAGAAACACATACTGGACAAGGAAAAATATCAAAGCCAATTAAATGTTGTCCTTCTCATAGGAAGCCATATTGCAGCTAGTGTATTGACTGCTGTTTTGTTTTCTCTCTGCAATGCTCATGTAGTGTGCAAAGATAAAGAGGGAATATAAGAACTTGGAGATGCTGTAATCAGTGGAATATTTCCTAACTGTAGCAACTCATTTCCCAAATAAAGTTGTGGCTTAGAATTGTGATTTAGCATAAACCATGTAGCATTGTGAAAAAGATAACAGTTGAGCTGGAAACAACTCTTTGACAGCCTTGTTTTTTGGCTGTATGGATATGTGAGGTTTCTACATTAACTTTTCATTTACAGTTCGCAAGTAACCTGGCTTGTTACCCTAATCTGGGTGTTGTAATGTGGGCCACACTGGAGTTACTTCTCTTGAGTTTTGTGTGCACATCAAGAATTTTTCCAGAACTCTGTTCTCCCTTGGAATGAGAAAATAGTCCTCTAAATACAGTGTAATAACTGATATGTGAAAATAAAGCCTGGCAGCAGAGGTTAAAAGTTAATCACTGAATCCTGTGCGCTGGGAGACTGGATACATATATATATTTTTACCAATCTTGGACAAGCATACAAGGTGACATTGTTAGACAGGTATATTTAATTGAAGGTTTGTACAAGAAATCATACCTATTCAATGTACGTAGATATATTATAGATTGTATATTGACACAATGTCTTATTAATATAGTAAAACTTTCCATAGAACAACAGCATCCCACTCCAAGTAAGGATGAATATGAATAAGTTGTAGTCAAACATCTCAGCCTATGTGTTTAGGACACTTTTGTTTTGGTTGTAATGTAACTGTATATATTGAACATGTGCCATAAGAGAGAAATACATTTTACCTCAAAAGGGCAACAGGTTTTGCTAGGGATTGGGTAAATCAGCTGAAATGCAGGGGCTGCGTCATCTTTGTGTGCTGGCTGATGTGTGTGCAGCCTGTTGTATGCTGAGGCAAGTATGTCATTTCTTATGAGGACTTAACTCTGCAATCAGAGTGAGAAGACACAGTGCCCACCAAGACTTCTGAATAGTTAGAGGTATTGTAAGAACATGTGTGGGCAATGCAGGGATTAGTTAAGAATACACTGACCACAGTGGAGGAGATAGCTCACAGCAACCCCGCCGCCCAAGCGCCAGAGTTTAAAGAATTTCTTCTGTCACTTCAGTGATCACTGAAGTTTCAAAGTCACTGGTTGTAGGTCACCTCTCTTTGCCCAAGATAATTGCAGTCGTAAGATTTAGTAGGCTGGGATGAGTTAAAAGAGAGAGTGGAGAGTGAAATCTTGGAAGTGTGTCGTCTCAGCATTTAGCTGTTACCCCTGTGGTGGCAGGTTTGGTTTTTCTCAGGGCTGAGACAACCCTGTCTCTTCCAGCATCACCCTTGATTAGCCCAGGCAGCACACAGATAAAGCTTTCCTACTTCGCAGTTCATTAGCAGTGATGATAAATTGTGTATGCCCCAACAAGCCATCGCATTGCAGGAACTTGTCTGAACAAGTCATCGCCTTTCTGCTCTCCTGATTCTATTTTCATGATACATGTTATAAAATGCAAAAAGAAAAGATATGGACCCTGAATGTCTTTTGAGTCTGTCCCACAAGTTTTCAGAAGTAGAAATCGTTGTAATACTACTTTTGTGGTTTGAGAGCCTTGAAAGCTTGATGAATTCTTATATACTATTTTATTCAGTACTATTTTTCACGTACCTTGTAACATCATGCTGGATAGGTGAGATGTGTCTCTAGGGCTTGCATAAGTGCCATATTTGAATGTATGTTTTATATGCCCACACTTATGGTTAGTAGAATAGTATATTGCCATCGATCTGATTTTTAAATCCTTATCAGATAAAACTCTAACATCAGTAGAAATTTTCTCCTTGTAAGGGCTTTAGGATTTAGTCAGTATTTCATATATATGCAAACTGTGACACAGTGGTGATCCAAAATCTTCACGGATGCTTTTGGATACATGGGCCAAACCTTGGTGTAAACTTCGCCAAATCAGCACAAGGCTGATTTTAGAGCACACCAGCTGTCTGGTCAGAAAATGCAAATGCCTCTTACATCCCCATAGAGCATCTTTGTAGGAAAGTGTATGTATCTGCTCAACTGTCTGAAGCTTAAAATTTGTTTGAAGCTCATAAATTTGTTTTGTTTGCAAATCCTTTATTTATGCACTTAATTTATGTAATTTATCTAAAGTTTTCTGATGCCTGATTTCAGCTTCAAGTTAATGAATATTAATATATTCTTTCCAGAAAGTGAAAGTAGGATGTATTATAGTTTAACTGGGACTTCATCTTTCGCCAAGAACAAAACTACTTTTTCAATAAGATCCTCACTGTTAAGGAGTTGGGTCTTCTTGGCTGCAGCTTTTATTTTGCTGAAGCAAATTCTGGCAGAGGTAACTGCAGTTGTGACATTGGATAAGGATCTGAAAATGGTTAGGAAAAATAATTATCCTTTACATGCTCTCAGTATTCTTTAAAGGCATTTCACTTTTACACATCAGGGTACATAAAGGGTTTCTACCTTTCCCTTGCTTCTTGTAGAAAATCTTTATAGGTAGGTCAATTTTTAATAGATAAAATTTGGACTGAAAACTTTTTCCAATCTTTATTGTCATAGGAATTGATGTCTAATTTTTATAGCAGAATTGAAGTGCTAAAAATAGAATTCAAATGCTTGGGAGGAGTTCTTCTTAATTTCTTACCTTTTTGTGTATTGGGTAGAATAAACCTTGTAATTATGCATGCCGATGTGCATATAAAAAAATATCCTGCAATATGAGGAACTTAGTGGAAAAACTGGATACACCTGTCCAAGCAACTAGGTGAAAAAAAAGGAGGAGAAAAAAAATGTAAAAATTGATAGTTTCAGGCCTTTGGCAAGATCTAAAAATGTCCCCTTACATGATGTCTCTTCCACAAAACAAATGTTTAAAATATATGGAAAAGTTAAGGAAACTTCCATGCCCAAAGGCTTCCTCCTGTAATCAGAGATGTCAATAGTCTTCTGGCTTTATAAAGACAGGCAATCACTCCCACTAAGCTCCAACAAATACACAGGCTCCCAATAGTTATTAGTTGTAAAATAGCTTTAAGATGTCCTTACAGAAATGTAAATTTACTGTATAGCATATTTAAAAAGATGTTTTGCACTCGACAAACATGCTGCGCCTAGTCACAAAAGATATTTGTAGAGACATACATAAACTAAACATGGAATTAAAGAAAATAGGAGTAGAAGGGACCTCAAGAGGTCATTGATGTGTGGAGAAGCAGATTCGCTTTAATGTCTCTCTTAAAGAATTGTTTTAGCTCAATACCTTGCATGGAATGCTCTTTGTATTATTTAATCACAGTCACAGCAAAGCCTAAGCACATTACCTGACGAAATTGTAACCTGACAGTATTTTATTCATGCATTTTATTATTTACCTGTTATGTTTGGGAAATTAAAAGTTTGCCAAGCATCATAAGAACTACCATATAGAATTACATGGGAGACACTTTGCAATAAGCTTTGGTTATATCCCTGTTATTATATTGTTTCTGTTATTATCAGTGTATGTATTTGTCAAGATTTTTGAAAAAGTCATGTTTGAAAGAGCATGGAAGAGAGAAAAAATTCAAAATTAGGCTTCAGAATTTTGTTTAGAGTATTAAAATAGGATTTGAGAGGGGCGCCGAGTTTGACTTTGATAATCTTTATTTGCCTATGGAGAATGTCCTGCTGAGCTATCGACAGCATTGGGTACCAGGACAAATTTGGAAGATAAATATCAATGTGAAAGGCAAGAGCAAAGGTCTCGAAGGATTGTACTGAAAAATCACTTAGTCATGTGGCTAGCTGTATCATGTCCTTCTAAAGAAAAGGATTTTGCAAGTAGCTTATGAGCATGTATTTGTGGTGCTGAGAATAGTAGTTTTGTCCACGAAGTTCAAAGCACACTATGAAATTAAGAAAGTAATAGTTATCCGATTTCTCAGGTAGCAAAACAGAAACAGGGCCAGTTAGAGACGTTAAAATCTCAATGGAAGACATTCACATTGTGTTTATATACGGAAAAAATGACACTTTGGTCACTCAGTCTGGATTGAACTGCAGGAGAGGAAATAATGTGTCGCTATTTTGTGTGAGAAGAATGTCTGGATGTCGATTCAGTCATGCCTAGCTTCTTTGGAAACCTACCTAAACGTTTTACCATGAGACCTTTACAACCCAGGGGTGATCTCCTTGCCTGTGGAGTTAAATCTGAATGTATATTTTGCCATTTCTGCTGAGGAAACAGTAAAAAGGGAGTATGTCCCCCAAATGAAATGCCTTTCTTCCCTGTATAATTGAAGGACAAAAGGTACTTTACTTTGAAGACCCCCAAAAGGAAGTCGTGGCTGCTCAGTAAAGAATTCTGAACTTGGTCAGAGAGGATGTCCTTTTGAGGGCCTTAAAAGGTACTTATTTCCCATTAACTATACAAGGAACATTGACATTTTATTTAGAGGCATGCTTAAGTGACCACAAATGAAAGTGCAAGCTGGGTAGATAGGACGCCACCTCCTGTATTGCTTTGTAACCTTGAATGATCCTGTGTCAAGGGTCTGTCTTTAGCACGTTGACTTGGACATAACCTTCAGTCTGCATTTCAGCTTTCAGTTGTGTGGGAATTTTTTCCTATCAGCTTTTGGGATCTTAATTTGTTTCCTTCATATGGGTCTGTTGCCACAAAATGACATTGACCCCTGTTGGATTGCACAATTTGCAAAGTGATTTTGTTGTTAAAAGATAACAACTTGTGCTGTGCGGGGCAGTGGTGAAGTTGAAACACAGGTCACAAGCTCCCACTACTTTGTCACTTGTTCTCCAGTGTTTTGTGTGTGTAAACTGCTTTGATTGATGACATGTCAGACTCACATGATCTGAGTTTAAAAAGAGAGAAAAAAGGAGAAGTTTCTGCAGTGAGTTCAAAATGTGAGTTAATGGTATTGCTGTGGAATCCAAATGGAGGGGAAGCACTGCACGCAGGCAAAATAGAGAGGCCTCCAAGGGAAGATGCTGATGCTTCCTTACGGCACACATTTTTGTTAAAACATGGCCAAAGTATTTTGTCTATGGGGACTGTGGTCAGCCAGCTCTGTTGTTTCTGAATCAGTCACTTAGAACAAGTCCTCTCTAATAAAGGTGTGACAAAGCTTCCTTTTGCTGTTAGCAGAGAATTTACTTCCAGAGAATTGGCATATCTGTCAATTTGCGGCAGACAAATGGTGGGGTTTAATTAGGATTTGTATTTGATATGGAAATGCTGCTGTGCTTCCTTAAAGAGGCTGTCGTATCATCGGCAACACACAGCAGTGCCTAAAGGCAGGCATCTCAAATCAGGTCCCTTGGTTAATAAAAATTTAAGGGGAGAAAAAAGCAATGGAAAAGATAATAGAAGATGATAAAACACAATAATTAAAATAAGAACCAGAAGCAAGCCTGCAGTGGAAAGCCATATAAATGGTAAAAATGATGTGAGTGAACTTGTATGAACACTTCCAAGAAGTGAATCAGTAGCCGATGTTGTGTCCCCCATCTGCATTATGAGCGGAGTTCCCATTTTTCACATGGTCTACCTTATTTGGCCATGGTGGAGTTTCCTAAATCTTTAGAAAATGCTTGAGTTACCGTGTGAAACTGTAGGTGCAGTAGCTGAACATGGTTTAATGGATCAGTGCATGCCATCAGAGCCTCACCTGGAGATGGGCCCGGGGCTGGCTCAGACCTGGTACCTGAAGGAATATGTGAAATGCCGTGTCCTGCCTGGCTGAAGAAGTCATTCAGGGAGAGAAGGAGAGGAGCCGCATGCCCATAAGGGAAGGTGGAGGCCTATGGAGAAAACAACAAGGAGGAGCTGAAGTGAACTGATTAATCATTTTAATCTAATGGTGCGGGAGGCTTTCACTTGCTCTGTAATATAACAGAGGACTTACAGACCCCACCACGCATCTGTCATCAGAAAGCAGAGAGAACCTCTTTCTTTCTTTCCAACACAAACTTGGTTTTGATATATTTAAACCTAATGTATATGCCAGGCCTGAACTGCTTCTGCTGCTGCTGTTTCCATGGTGGCTCTTGGGATGTGGGTATCGTGTAGCATGCAGGAGCTGGAAAGGTAATGTTCACCAACCTGTCCGTAGGAAGAGAAGGAAGGGATGTATTCCGCAAGTCCCTGCTGCAGAGATAATTTTGTGGGAGAATTCAGCACTTACTCAGATTAAAGCCTGTCTTGCCCTGACATCAATATCGGCGCCTACGCTGTGTAGAAGGCTGTGTGTGTAAGTGGTGTGGGAATCTCCTCTGCGCACCTCCGTGTCTTGTGCTAATTATGCAGCCTTCGAGCTGTAGCTGGTGATCCGTGTCCTGTGTCTTTAAGCAGTTCTGCTGGTGATGTTAATCGTAGCCATTAGTCACTCAGAGTGGAGATGATTTAAAGGAAGCTGACAACTTTAAGCATTGCACTTAATGTCTAAAAATATTAAATTGGTGATTGTTACAAGTAATGCCTAAGATTATGGTAACTTAAAGAGTTTCAGGGTTTGGTTGCATTGTATCCTTGATGGGACTTAGTGTATAATCACTTTCCCTTAAATATGGTTTTCCCTGAGGTTCATGCGCATCTTTCACGCATCAGTGGCAGAAGGAATCAAATAGTAGAACATGTGACTCTAAAACTGAATATATTCAGAGGGGAACATATAGAATGTCTGACAGTATTTTAAAAAAGTGTTTTGCAGTTAATTAGTGTTCAACTTGACAATAATGTCCCTTTTAAATCATTTGGTTCTCTTGGTAGCTCTTTCACCCTATGGACTGTTGTGTGAAATGTGTCCTACAAAACTTACCCAGCTCTGCATCCTTTCTTCTCCTACGCTCTTGCATTCAACAACATCCTATCTTCTCTATGTACTTTTTTCTATGAATAGCTGGAGAAAACTGTAAAAAAACCCCAACACCCTCATAATCTGCAGACTAGAGCTTGAGGACCACTATGTTAAATATTGCCCTTACACAAATCTCTGGTAACAGGATGAAGTGGAAAATGAGAGGAACAGCTGACCTCATCATAGAGGAATACAAAAGAGACTCTGACTGGGAGTCTGTACAGGTGTAGATAGACAGTCGTCTGAGTCAGCTCTTGTGATTTAAGATGTTGCCTTCCCCCAACTGTTAATTATCATTCTTCGGGTAGGGACTACTGCCCCTTTTAAGCATTACATTTAAGCACCATTTAAGCAACAGCAGATTATGGAAGCACTCTTGTCCCAGTGAAGGTTGTGCACAACTTGTGCTAACTGTTGATTCTGCACTCATACAAATGTAAAAGCACTCACATAATCTATTAATACAATTCTGTTATGAGGATAATGATTAACAGCTAGTCATGGTGTCATCTAAAATTGCTAGATTGGCTATCTGTGCCTTAAGGCTCTCGTGATCTGTAGTACTTGCGTAGCAGTAACCGCTGAATAAATTTTTTCCGCATGCAACGATCTACTTTGGAGCCTTATGGAAAATACTATAGCACCGTTATCAAAAATTCAAAAATTAAATTACAGGAGTAATTTGCAAACAGTGCTTGTATCCTCAGGATAAAATTTGTTTGTTCGTTTCTCAGTTTAGTACTGTTAGGACTCAGGGGGTCTGAGATTTGTAAAGCCAGGACAAGTCTACCAATCATGTTCTCTCTATGTATAGTTTCAATAACTATTCTCTTTTCACAACTTGTTGTCAGTTTGAATTTTATTCTTGGACCTAGTAAGATGGTTACTTTTTGGTCTGTTGTGTTCCAACCTAAAATCTGAAGATTAAGCAACTTTGTGAAACATGTCACTCTTTATATTGTATATTTAAATACCATCAGTTCTCTGTGATCAATGGGCTGCTTTGGAGAGTACTACTACTTTAAATCATTGTTGGTTACTGAGGAAGAATGACATTCTGTTAAATAAAACATGATCAAATGAAAATTAAAATACATATATTTTGGTGTTTGTACATGGGAGTGTTTGTCTGGCTTGCTTGCGCTAAAATATATAGGGAGGACATTTTAATTGGATGAACTGTACTTGATCTTTATCAAGATTTTGCAAGAAAAATGAGCAATAACTGAGTGATATATCAGCATGTTAGTTTTTTTCTGGTCTGGTTCTGAACGTCTCTTTCCTCCCAACAGTAAGTTTTCAGAGAGTTAACGTATTCCATGTTTACAATACTGTTTTGAGCTGTCCCTTCTTGGAAGTCTGCAGGTCATGAATGTCCTCACAGATGAAGATCATGCAGAGATGCAGCACAAGAAAAGCTCATTTTCCCCTCAAAGATATTTCCTACTTTCCTGCCTCTTAACTTCTTCTGTACTGCATTCCCTAGCATCATCTCATGTTCATTGGCTTTTCTTTTGATGCCACATCAGGGAGAAGTGATATTAGCTCCTCAGAGAGATGCACCTTTCTTCAGGGAAATGTTGCTGTTCTCAGGAGAGGGTACCCAGGGCAGGACAGAACAGGCTATGTGGCGCTGAAGCGGTGCCCACAGAATGACCATATTCATTCTAGATTTTATTTTTCTTGGGAGAGAGAGACCCAGTAAATGATAGTCATGTGTTTATGTGCTTCTCCAAAGTCCTTTCTGTTAGCATTCCTTACTTTAGGCACAAGGACACTTATTCACATTTTTTGTACATTGTCCGTATCTTAACTTTGGTTTACACAGATTGAAAAAAAAAAAAAAAAGCTGCAGTAGCTTTCTGTTTCACACATAATCTCAGTGGTATATTGACATGCACTCCTTATGCCAGTTCTGCAAGGTATAAGTTCCCAAGAAGAAGTACAGATTTCCTAATTACCACATTGAAAAAATATTGACGTTTTCTCACCTATGTGGGAATGTAGTCCTTCAGCTCCCGGGTGCTGCATTTTTGTATACAGCATATAAGCCATTGCTGCACAAGGGTGTATTTCATCATTACAACTGTAACAGGATAGATGTCAATACGGCTCTCTGCTCCCCTTGAAATGCCTCACTCACATTCCTCTTACTGAGCAGAATTAAAGCCCCTGTAAGCTGGTGTGCTTTGCTGCAGTACCTCACTACAGTGCTTTGAGTTACAACCACTATGTAATTGTATGTTCCTAAGCTGCTTTCCCCTGAAAACAATGTGGTCTCAGTGTGTGTATGTGTGTGTGTGTGCGTACAAGGCTGCTTGTCTCCCTCCACTTCCCATTTTGGAGCCCTTTTACCAATGTCAGTTATCTCTGGGACAAAGACAGAGGCCTCGAAGCTCACATCTGTGTTGACATGTGGCAGCACGGTGTGACATGCCCAGGTTGCCCGGCCCTGTTGTAGGAGCTGGCTGGAGCACCTTGCAGCTCAGGTGTGACTCCAGCACCTTCAGTTCCTACCAGAGGAGACCAGGCTGTGGGCTGGAGGATGGGGGAAGGAGTACCAGATTTGCCTTTGGTCTGAGGGACCTGGAATGCAATGGGGACCTACTCTAGGGCTACACAGACCGTTTAGACATGTAATACCATAAAAGTAGGTGCGTCGGCAGAGGAGAGCAATGCTTTTCACTCCCTGATGGAGAGAAGAGCGAGCCCTTGCTGTCAGGCACTGGTGTTTCTGTACAGGCAGGAGGTCATACACAACTTCCAGCCAAAAAGAGTGTCAATCTAACACCCACCGATGTGGAGGCATGGTCAGCAGGATGTGCAGGACTATGGGAGACTCGTGTGGGGAATTAATTACCTATCAGGGGAATTAATTACCTATCATGCTACAACGACTCTAGTTCAGCCTACAATAGCACTGTAATGGTGTAGGATGCAGGAGGGGATAGTGAAATTGGGAGCGGTGCTATTAATTTCAATAGTACTGGTGGTGTTCACACAACTCAGTAAGTGTCTGTAGAGCATAATATAAACATAGTAAGCATTCACAAACCGTAACATTCTCTATGACAGTAGAAAATAAAGTGATTTGTCTCATTGCCTGCATGCATCTTGACAGTGCTGGTTTCATTCTCAAGAGCTGAGTAGTGGGGAGAAATAACACTTGGCCTTCTAGACGTGTACAGATGGTTGGCTGGTCAAAAGCCCTTCCAGTACCTGACCCCTGACTGACAGTGTCCCTTCCCCTCTGGATAGATTACCAGGCTGTCATGCAATCTTTCTTCCCTTCATCCATCAACTTAACTGTTGAAAGCTCTGGAGATTAGCAGCTGTGAAAGTGCATATGTAGCAAAAATATGTCACACTGGTCAAAATGGAGATAACATTTTTTTTTTTACGCTATCGTTCTCTTTTATTCAACGCTACAACTTTTTAACTCCCGTCTTTTCTGAAAAATTTAACACCTCTTCCCAAATTTACAGAAAAAAAGAATTATTAATGAAAAAATTATTAATGAAATCTCATTGTTTAAATTTTATTTCCAGCAGCGGTAATGCTAGAGGAAGCACTTAATCGTATTATTTGGTGGCAATATTTTTCATTTCAATCTCTGGAAATAAATACTTTTTTTTTTTAACAAATGTGTAATTTCTTCCTAATGAAGCAACGAAGGGAGAATCAGACTGATTTTACTGTATCCACCACATAAAGGCTAACCCCAGTGAAGGAGCTGTCGAAATGCTGATCTTAAGGAGAAAAAACCATATCAAATTTTCTCTTATTTCCATATATAAACTGAAAATGTATAACATTTGACTATGAAATATGAAGCTTTTAATTAGTTTCTAAATTAACGCAATGATGGAAAATAGCAACATATTCAAAAGCTTTACAATCCTTTCCCTTTTTTAAATGCATATAAACTTTTACAGTTCAAATCAAGCTACTAAAAACCAACAAGAAAATACCCTGAAATCCTGAAGTGCTCACAATAAAGTATGAAGTCCAACTGTGCATCATACTATGAAAATGGAATTTTTTTTACTGTTAAGGCTTTACATTATTATTATTAGATCCTTTTAATGCTCATATTGCAAAGACCTCAAGAAGAAATAAAGCACCTTGTTTGCAGAAACAAACAAACAACAAAACAGAAAAGAAACAAGGAACTAGCATACCACAGTTTATACTGACCTGCTTGATTTAATTCCTTATACATGTGACTTTCTTTCCTTCTTCAAAAAAATTGTAGCCATGGATCTCAGCCCATGTCATGTATCACAGTAATGCACCCCTGTACAAGTGTGCTAAATCGTAATAGCTTCTTATGTTATTATAGTGTCATCAAAAACATTTGACATATAGTGTATTTGAAAAAAAATATAGACTAAACTTGATAATGAAATAAAGATGCAACACTGAAGAGAATGTTTGGAAAACCCCTTGGAATCCCCTACATACCTGTCAGGTATGTAGTCTCTTCAAGAGGTATGGTTTGCAGTCACTTTAGGGTATGATGGTGTTCAAGCTCCAGAATTAAAGAAAGAGGAAAATGAATATATGTGCTAGTAATACATGTAAATCAGCTGAATTAATAAGAGATCATGCTATGGAAGAGTGGACTTAGCCTACTGTTAATTTCTTACTATGAGAAAACTGCCTCATTACATGGCTTTAGTAAAATGCAGGGACAACTGCAGTGCAGTGTGGATTAATCAAAATTCAGGCATTAACTGAGATTGACCTCAAGTCATAATTCCTCTGAGTAACATCCTCCACCACTTGCTGTTTTTGTGGAGGATCTTACAGAGGTTTTCAGGGAAAGTGGGAATGTGACCTACTACCATTGCTTCTTCCCTTCTTTAAGTTCTCTAAAGCTCATTGCCTTTAAGTTTCTCTGCTATCGTCCCTGCATTATGAAAGGAAGCAGATGGATCTGCTATATAGGAATTTCTTTATCCTTCATTTATAACCAGTTCCCTGTCTTCTAATGTTATTGATGCTGAGGTGGTTTTTGCGTTAGAGATTTTTTTGAAAAGGTGGGGAGATGAATCTTTTTTTCCATTCCAATGTAATTCATCAAATGATGTTTTCATAACCCTGCAGCTGCAGATATTTATTTTTGACTGCTTGATCCCCCCAATTTATTATTCAAAGATTGGCTGTTTGTAATGATTAAATATAAGCATCTCAGAAATGCATAATGATGCCAATTTTCTGCCTAGTTTCCCTTTTCTAGAAGCACCTTCTTAGTGCAATATAAAGCCCAAGATGACAGCAATTTACACCTCTGCAGAGACAATAAAATGCAAATAGTGTGGTTTAGCTTGAGTATTTTCTGCTGGAAATAATTAGTTTTACCTTCTCATTATTTTCCCTTGTGCAAAACCCCATGCACTAATAAGATGACTCCTGTTTTGTTTTGTTCATTTTTTTTTTTTTTTTNTTTTTTTCTAAGCTCAGTTAAGAACTTATCTATTACAAATGCCTATCAGGGAAAGTTGTGTATTTGTTGGATGCGGCATAATGAAGAGGTGCCTGCCTGCCTGCTGCCTTTCACCACTGCTTGTTTGCAGAGTGACATTTGTGTGTTTCAGATTGCACAAGTGAGTTTGTGTTACGGGCTGAAGTCAGTAAATAATGAAGAGCCAGATACAGCACAGCTCCTCAGTTTGGATTTGAGATACACAAACCTCTTCTTTATATATGGTACTTTATATAGGTTTTAGTTCCAGTGGGGTTTTTTTTCATATATAGCCTCACTGAACAGAACTACTGTACCCTAGAGAAAAAAGTATTGGTGCCGTCAGAGAACTAATTTTGGGAAGGCAGAGAATAAAACTGTCAGCTTTTCCGAGCTGAAAGAGATCCCAAAGGGACTTTTTATTTTGTGAGGAAAACTACTATAGAGACATGTAGCATTACTGGTATTGATTTTAATGTTCTGGTTTGCAGTCTTTGTTTGCAAGAGCATTTTGATTGAAATGATTTGTCTTTGATTTTCCTTCTCAAAATGGCTTTGATTTTAAAATTGATTTTAACACAGTTTATAACATATAACTAAAATGGTTAATTTTATATGGTTTTAAAATGTTTCTATAACAATTTTTTTATAAAACATAACTAAAATGGTTAAAGTAATTGCTTTTTAAAAAAATCAATGCAAATATTCTGATTATTAATGTTAAAGTGATATTATGTGTCTGAATTATTAGCATTAAGTTTTTTGAAGGAAGTCTCAGGTCATGTTTGGTTCTGTCAGAATAAACTCAAATGTCAAACTACCACAATTTCTCACAGAAGAGAAATTCTAAGACTGAAGTTGCTCTGTTGCTCAACTTCTGTCAAAATAAGTCATAGATAGCAAANGTCAGAATAAACTCAAACGTCAAACTACCACCATTTCTCACAGAAGAGAAATTCTAAGACTGAAGTCGCTCTGTTGCTCAACTTCTGTCAAAATAAGTCATAGATAGCAAATATGTATTGGTTCCTTTCACGGATTCTCTCAAATGAGATTTAAGAGAATAAGAGGAAGCTATAAGTCACTCACTTGCTGATTTACTGAACTAGAAAAATAATCAGATCATTAACTCCTGTCTTAAAATGTAAGACTAGTCTTCTGAAAAGTTTAGTTAATGCTTGCACCTGGTCCATAAATTTAAGCAACTCATCCCTCAGCTTTATTACCTCCATGACATCCACAGCTAGTGAGGTCCATAATTCCAGAGCACAGATGATTAATGTCACCCTATTTGGATTCCTTACTGTAGCCCAGCATCAGAGATCGTCACAACCTGCCTGCACCTGCGTGATGAGGCAGGGAGGGAGGGAAGGGAATGGTTTAAGCCTTTGAATTTTTTCCATCATGAAGCTTTGTTTTCCCTATTCTCCTGAGTGAGACTGACCAGAATATGTCCAAGAAGTTCTTTCCTGCTGAAGGTTTTGGATATAGCAAAATTGAAACTGTGAAACATTTCAATCTCACCTACATTTTCAAAGTAAATTTTTAAAACAGTTTAAATACATTTATTTTGATACAGTTTTTCTTTTGATGATATGTTAGTTAAAAAAAAAAGTCAAAATATTTCTGCTTCAATTTGGATATTTTATTTTGTTAAAACTTTTGGGATTTTTACATTTCATTATAACTTGAGACAAATATAATTTCAAAATCCATAAATTGTTCTGAGGAACAAAATTTCCTTTTTGATTTTTTGTTTGGATCAGCTTCTCTAGTTTGCTGTAGGTGACTTTCAGAAAGGTCATGATTTGGTTAATATACGCCTCCAGACCTTCAGAAGCATATTTATCCATTCAAAGTTCTATTCTTTTTTTCCTTCCTCTTCACCTATCCCAAAGTTTCTGCCTCATCCACTCTCACCTGAGGGCAGCCAAAGAGATCTTCTTCTGAGGCATATATTAAATAAACGTTTGTGGCTTTGCATCTTTCCTTTCAAAATCCTACAATTATCAGATATGCTATGTCAGAATCACTTTCTAATGTATTAACCATGTGTAAAAACAAACATGTTTCTTGATACCATGACAGAGAAGAAACATGTACATCAAGGAAGCAAAAATAACCACACCAGAGACAGAGGGGAATGGATAAAAGAGAAGATAAAGTGAAGATCCAGACAGTGATGGCAAGGAAGTAAAGCATTAGGATAAACACTGCTGTGCTTAGTGTTATTTCAGTGTGTAAGGCTTCCCTTTACTTTCCAATCAGCTATCAACTGAAAACCAATTTACTTTAGCAGCGAGCACACCACATGTTATCGTGTTATTTATTAAAAAAATTGTATCCCCTTTGCAGTGTTGTTGACTGCCATCAGCAGTCAATCTAGAAAGTACAGTTCTGAGCTCGCACAGAGATGCTATAATAGAACTAAAAATTAATAGCCAGTGATAACAAAGATACTGTAACGGTATCTGCACATGGAGAGTAAATGTGCTAGAACAGTTCAGCCTTGAAAATAGCCAGTGGGGTTTGAGACACGATAAAAGCTTACAAACCCATGAGTGGCTTGGAGAAACTGAATAGCCTTTGTTTTCTTTGTATAAGAGTGAAGAGTCACCACACAAATGATCAGACTGCACTTTCAGGACACACAAGAGAAGGTGAGTCTTCATGCAACCTCTACTTAAAAAATTTACATCATTGCCCGAAGGCACTGTAGATGCTGAAAGTATATATGACTTCCAAAAACATAGTCATAAAAGAATTATTTTCCTAGGGTCATTAAATATGGAAAAAAATATGGCCACTGGCTCAGGGACATCTTGAGACACAGGGCTCCAAGTGTTAAAGACAGGCTTAGTTATCCAGAAAGATCCTTTATTTTCTTCTTCAGTGTAACAACATGTCTGCAAAAGATAAATATGACTAGAAAAAAAAATAGTATATTAATTGCTTTATTGTCATGTAGTTCCTCCAAAATCACAGTTCTACAATTCAAAGGGCTAGGATTGAGAAAAATGCATTTAAATCACTCCTGGTTCTTAAAAACTGTGTTATGGAAATAAAACTGCCTACGAATGGTGTCAGACAGGAGTGTTACACATAGCAGCGCGTCTGAAGGGCAGCACTAGGAACGGTGGGCAGCTGTTACTTAAGTTCGGAGGAACTGGACTGTATAGCTCCTGGTGGTTGAACCCATTCACAATAGAATCGCATCCAGCTATATGACATATAATTTTCAACATTGTTTCTTTTTTCAAGATGAAATCATCTGTTCTTCTGCCATACGGAAGCTCGTTTGTTACCTGAATGTTTTTCTTATCACTGGTGAAGAAGAGCTTCCCAAAGCCTATCTGTACCTACACTTACAATTATACCTATACCTTCAACTATCTATATAATTTTTTCGAAGCTGAAAATCATTCTTTTTGCTTCCTCTTTGTCTGCATCTATAATGGGTCATTGTTTCTTCATGATGACACTTAAACTGCTCACCACCCCTTCTTCGGCCAAATTAAATGTACCATAGTGCTTTGAAGATACCGCATCTCCCTTGAGATGTGTTTTTTTTGTATAATCTATGCTACAAATGTTATGTTTTGCATTTTTAATCTGAAGGCAACTACTTGCTGTCATGATGTGATCTTTTGATGCAAAGGTACAGCTATGGGATACTTACATGAAGGAGAACGTACAGTAAAAACAGCTTAAAATTATCACTTGAGTCAAGATGGGTGGGATTCATTTGACCAAATGTCAGCTACCTACGAGCTAGCTCTATACACCCTTGTCAATAAAGAGAAAGAGTCACTTCTAAGGCACTACCCACCACATCCTAAAGCAGAAATCTTAGCTAGGGGAAACTGCTGGTATGACCAACAAGGGAGGCATAATGGGAAGCTGAAACAGCACACATGCTGCATGTACGCAGTACAGAGGAGAAGAGAATGTTTCCTTTACAAATTATTAAACAGCAACCCCTTTCACGGTAGGTCTCCAAAGAAAAATGTTTACTTAATAAAATACAATCGGGGACTTCATCTTCAAAGAAGCACTGTTGCATATATATCTGCCCGTCTCCTTCACAGATGACATGCTGACTCATGGTCTAAGTACTGAAATGTGCTCTTTCCAGAGGCAAGGCAAAGGAACGTACTGCATTATAACATAAAGCCTTTCCAAATTGATCTTTATTATGGTGATTATTCAAGTCCTCAGGAGCATGAGGAGTGTAAGCTCAGGCTTCCAGAACAACTGATCTGCATGGTGATGGACCAATAAAAGACACTGCAGTGGATCTTAACAAAAAGTGTCTCTTAGCACATGCAGCGCACACTGAACATTAAACTAGTTTTTGGAACAGATGCATACCACTGTTTGAAGCTTTTCTTCTTTCCTTAAAAATAACCTCCCCCAAAAATCATAGGGTCCTGTGCTGGATCTAAGGATTCACTGCCTATAAATCTGGAGAACAGTTCTGCAGTCAACCAAATCTCTTCCTTGAAAAACCTGGCCTCCATTCAAACAGCAATGGAGGCTCGAAACCTTCCTCTTGGAGGCTTTACTCTAAGGTCTCCCAGTCCCTTATGCTAAGGGGGTATCACAAGCCAGAGATCCAAAGCTGTTTTAAGTGGTGCAGTTAGAACTTAACCTCATGTTAAAATTCTGNTTAAGTGGTGCAGTTAGAACTTAACCTCATGTTAAAATTCTGAATTATTCATTATTTTTCATAAAGTACAGGAAATCTTCAGAATAAGTTTACACACTTGGGATTGCGGTTACAGTAATTTGATTGGGTGATAGCAATAACAGACCTCTGCTCTTAGCAATGGATTTGTGAGTTTGAGCACTGGCTGAACATTGACTCACGTGTGGACAGGGAAGAGAGATGCAGCTCTGATTCTTAGCCCATGAGTCTGCACAGGAAGGATTATTATTTGCTGCTTGCGGCCATCAGCAGAAAATCATTTTGGTACTCACTTGTTCTGTAACTTAAAAGGACAACTGTCCTTGTACGTTCAGCCTTTAAAGGAGGCACAAGGGCAAAAGAGCAAAATGGAAGTGAGAGAAGAGATGGCAGCAAAGTATTAGGATACTTGTCTTGGTGTGTGAGTTGGAGCTTTGCTCTATCTAATCCTGGAAGCTCCTCTTATTTAACACATCTGTAAGCACATACCCACCCTTTGCCATGGGGTGTTGAAAGCAACCAGAGCCATTGCTAGCTGTGCAGTCAGACACAGGAATCTGGAGATGGGCCAAGATATGTATGGCTCTCCTTCAAAAGAGGCAGGCTGCATATCCAGAGCCAAAGCCTGTGTATTGCTGATGTATCTGAATTGGGCTATTTTTCAGAATGACTGAGAGTAGCATCAGAAGATTCGGAAGCCTGAAAACCGAGTGTGGCCAGATTGTATCATATTTCATTAGGAATCAGGACTTTCTGAGGTCTATTTCAGAATGGCAGCTTGCTCCTCTTAGCAATTTAAAAACCCCTTCTCTCTGTCTTTTCATTAACTGCCTGAGCTTGTAACACATCAAATAGCATCTCCTGTTCATCAGTATGCTACCTTCTTCTGGCTCCAGCCATGCACAGAATCACAGAATGGTCAGGGTTGGAAGGGACCTC
>RSEF01000003.1:68247947-68285579 GCA_003993805.1 Himantopus leucocephalus | reverse complement strand
GGCACTCACCATGAACACTTTTATCTGCAGTGTGCTCCTCTGTGGCAAGAGCTACTCCTAGGGCAGGACCTGTTCCTACCTCTTTCCAGAGAGCACTGTCTAGACCGCTTGTTGCAATGACAGTTCTTGCAGCACAGGATCTGTGCAATATGAGAGCACATTAAGACCAAGAACCCAGTTCGCATAAAGCCATGACCAGTAATCACAGAGTCCCAGCCTGACCCAGCAGTGTAACAACAAATCTTTCTGAATTGCATTAACCTGTCAAAGACTCAGTTGTCCAAAACTCATGTGAGTCAATTATTTGATTAAGGTAAGAATAAATCAGCAGGGAGAGGGGACGGGGGAAGGAGCTGATGTTATCTTGAACTATGCTAAAAATAAAAAAGCTATATATAGTTACTGGTGTGATGAGAGTCTACAAGTAGCCGGGTTGTACAAAGAGCACCATGCTACTTCAGCAGGTAACTATATAACTAAAATCACTGCTGTACATTTCACAGACTAAATGCAAAAATATAGTAAGGAAATACAAACAAATAGCAGCTTGCAAAAACGCATGATTATTTACATCGCCAGACGTACAGACAATTGAGATGCCAGTTTTCAGTCATGTGCCTTCACATGGGTCAAGTGCCATCCCATGTCTTTCTTAAGGCAACAAATCCATTATTTCTACAGAAATGCACAAAAGAAGGTTGAGGATTGGCATATCTACTTCCAGTTCTCATCAACAGTAGTGTGCTGTGAGGAAGACCTTTCATTTCGTCTAGTAAAATCAGCTACCCGGATTATTTCATATGCTCCTGTTTGGGTTTTTTTACTTGTGGGGTGTTTTGTTTGTTTTATTTTTGTTTTGTTCACTGATCGGAGATTGCATCAAATTTGCATGTTTACCTATTGGAAATTTGGGTTGCTTTAGTTTCATGAGTGAATGAGTGGCACCTCACATCATAGATTTTCAGCTGACTTATGCTAATAGCAAATGGTTGGCTTCTATATTCTCCATTTACACGATCTTCATTGCAAGTCAAGCTAATTGACCCACAGAAGAAAAGTAGAAGTACCAAATTTTTTTCATGTGATTCTTGGGACCTTCATGTTGGGAAACCACTTGTTTTCCTCACCTTTGCTCTGTTGTTTCACTTTATCAGCTCACTTTGAGCTTTGTATTTGACCAACAGGCAGGGCTAATAGACTGTGATTTTACTGATTCAAGTTGAATAGAAATGTTCATCATTAACATGACTTGCAGAGCCAATGCACTGATAGTATATTGAGCTGCTCAGAGCAAGTGTGAGCTTCAGGCTGCACTGGTCAATGAGACATAAAAATAGCACCAGTCACAGAACACATTTTCATGACTTAGTGAGGCTTTTTCCTGTCAGCAATTTGATTGAATGTTAAGAAGAAATGATTTAGGATTGCAGGTAGTCTTGCAATCTTGCTGATATAAGAGCTATATTCAACCTTTCACTCCCTAGATAAGATTAAATGGAAAACAGACTCACTTCAATGCTGGGCAGGTAGGTAAAGAAGAACAAGAAGAGCAAAAGAGGCAGGAAAACGCACACACACACACACATGCTCACACACACAATCAGGCCAACGCTTTGTTAGCATTGCAGCCTTTCCATGAGAAGTGGGGCACTTTTTACATTTCTACCTTTGTCAAACACAATTCATTACTGCTGGTTTTGCCTCTGCCCCATGGAAACTTTTTCCAGGTACATGTGTCCAAGTGGATCACATTCTTGCAATGACAAGTACCACTGTAACTACTGTGGACCTCAGCAGAAAAGATAAAGTGCAAAATGTGAGCAATCACAAGACTCAGTCTCTTTACTGCCCTGGTTTCCTTGTCTTTCTCTTGGAAGTCTTTGAGTGAGTCTTTTCTTCCTTGTTTGAAGGGGGATTAGTGGGAAATTGCAGTCCAAATCCATTAGGTCCATTTAGGAAGACACATTGAAAGTAGCGGACAGGAGCTAGGAAAACAAGGAAGAGATGGTTAATGTTTATGGCTTCCAAACTGGGGCCATGAGTGGATTCCACGTTCTTTCAGAAAAGATCTCTATGATTTCATTTACATTAAGTGAGTTACAACAGCACAAATCTCTAGGGATCACAAGCCAGGTTCCACATATCAACAAGATTTTAGCTAAAAGGCTCAATGAGACATGTTTCTAGCACAAGATTAGAAATTATTGGCAATTTCGCATTTAAATCCATTACTCCTCTCAATGTTATAGTCCTACTTCTCCCAGTATATTTGCATTTTGGAGTAGCTGAATGGAAGCCCCCAAAATTCACACATATATTTTCTGATTTTATATTTCACATCCACTTTCAGATGCCTTGAAGAGTTCCAGAAGGACTCATATCTAAGAGTGATAATGACATATTTTATTAGGTTTCAAACGAATTATTTTTTATTCTGAATAAAAGAATAAATGACGGTACCTCTTTCCTAGTCTTTCACGGTCGGGGAGGTTTTCTCCCTTTTGACTTTTGAGCTCTAGCCTGTGTCGTCACACTTCTTTCCATTATGTTTTAAAAGCTTACAAGAAAACATACTTTAGCACAGATGGAATTGACCTAATTTGTTCCAAAAGATGAGTTTTGCACTCTGAGATTAACGCCAACAAGACTTTAGAAGATAACTATTAATCAGTTATGTGTTTGGGAAAATGATTGGACGAATGTTGGCATCTGAAACAAGTTAGTTTTCATGCAATTGATTTTCTGGTGCTTTTTTCTTTCCTCTGCTGTTCATGCCATATAAAAAAAAAAAAAAAAGCTCTTCCCTGTGACAGTTCTGGACTCCTGGGCTCCCTGTGTTATAAACTGAGGTGCAGGGTTTATTTATTGACTGCCAAGTGACAGTGAATGGTGGAACACAGAGCGGTGTGTCAGAAATGCTTGTATATTCAACCCAGTTACATTACCCTCTGTGGTCTTCTTGACTGACCCGCACAGAGGTTAAGTCTTTGTTATTTAAAAAGCACACATGAAAATGGAGTTGGAAATCAGGTCCTCTGCAAATGGCTTACTGCTTTTCCACTAAATCTAAGAACGGAAACATTTTTTTTCCCCCAAATTTTCAGTATTTCTGATGTTCCTCTTTGAGATGAGTCTGAGATTTCTTCAGAAAACAGAGGCAAAGTGGCTCCCATGACTAGAGCTCACAGCCCAAAAGTGACAGACCAAGGTTCCCCTGTGAGGCCTGACAAGCCATGGACCAGGTCCGTGGTGTGGACATGCGACATCCTCTACTATTGGCCGTTTTACAGTGGCACTTGGGCAAGATCAGAAAATTTCTGGGATATGTTATCATTTCAACAAATAGAATTATTCCGTCCTTGAACTAAGGTAACTTCTGTCTGTAAATAGACTAAAAACAGTATATTGCCACAAAACCTGCTAAAATTAAAACCAATATTTTCCTACCAAAGTACTCTGTCAGAGATTTCTCAATCAGATCTTTAACCCCCCTCCCCCCAAAACATACAGCCGCCTAAAATTTACTTCCAGTGGGCGCCAGTTTGATAAAGAGAAATACCTTACAGGAAGAAAGCTGCTAATTAAAAACTCACCTTTCTCTGTTTAAATGGACATTATTTCTGCATATTCCTCTTATGGATATAAAAATGAAAATAAAAAAGTCAATAACCCTTTGTTCTTTGTGAAGAAGGCAAGTAGGGCATCATGCACTTGCTAGCCCCAATAAATACCAATAAATAGTTCATTTAAAGGTAATAAAAATAATTAAACTCCCCTGTATTTTACATGCAACCAGAAGCAAAAAATTATCTTTTTTTCTTTACATACATTCACAAAGACCTGATAGGTAATAGCTTATACAGCTACATATTTACGAGCATTTCAAACATGCTTATGTACTGTAATTATAGCATGCTTGTCACTGCAGTGTTTTCCAGAGGCCTTGTCTGATCATCATTCTAAAATCACCAGTAGTACTGACCACTGCAACCACTTCACTTGAAATGCAGTCTATTGTTAAAAGCCACTAAATTTGTGAAAGGAAAGGGAAAGGTCAAACTTTCAGATTTTTACAACTGGGCCAACAGCCACAAACTAATTAGGGTGAGCTGTAATATGAAATTTGAAAAATAGACACAGAAAATAGTTTAAAAAAATATTAATTTTTTGAGTATTTGGAATGTGTAATGCTAAAGATCACCCTTGATTTTGTTATTTCTAAGACCCCTGCATTGTGAAGTGAGCTCTGTTGGTTGGCTAATATCATAGAATCATAGAATAGTTTGGGTTGAAAGGGACCTTTAGAGGTCATCTAGTACAACCGCCCTGCAGTAAGCAGGGACATTTTCAACTAAATCAGGTTGCTCAGAGCCCCGTCCCACCTGACCTTGAATGTTTCCAGGGATGGCGCATCTACCACCTCTCTGGGCAACCTGTTCCAGTGTTTCACCACACTCATTGTAAAAAATTTCTTCCTTATGTCTAGTCTAAATCATCCCTTTCTTACAGTGAGTGACTATAGTAGAGGATTTAAAATATTGAAATATACAAAAGAAATATTATAAATAAAAAGTGGTATCTGAAACAAAAATTTGGAAACCCTACCCTTTGATTTTAAAGACTTCTAAATGAAAATTTTCTGAAATTCTTTAAAAATCTAAAAATAACTCTGGGAAAAAACCTTTTAATTTTTAACTGGAATATCATTGGAGTGAATCTGACATTTCACTCGGAAATGAAAAATCCCCATTTTTTTTCAAATATTTTGGGGGGACATTAGACAAACTAAAGTACAATGATTCATGGTTTTATCCTAATATTATGGCAACGTTTGTCATAAGTAAATTAAGCAGATTCACTTGCTAAAAGATTTAAATATTTTGGTACATTTTATGGTATGTGAGATCTAGTAGTTCCTGTTATTAGAGTACAATATTTGGTAAGCATGGTGTTATGCTTCCAAATGTAGGTCCAGAAAGAGGGCATTTTCAGGTTTTGGATGATAGTCAAACTATTAAAAAAGGCCGTTTTTTCCCCGTAGTCTCTTTGTAGATTGCTTCCTATTAATTCTCCCAGTACAAAACTACTCATTTATAAAAGAAAACTTCATCAGCATGCTTTGCTGGGATGGATCTTTTACATTTTACCTAATCAAGCAACCAGAGCTTTGAAGTAGACATATTGCAAATGTCTGTTGTATTATTTATTTATTTATTTATTTATTTTCTGGTAAGTATCTCGTATATTGTCTTTATTGCTGATGAGATTCACACTTTCTGTAAACGGAATGATCTGTCTTTAGCACATTCTAAGTTGTTAAGCAAAGCAAAGTCAGCTGCCCATATAGTAAGTCTATGCAGAAGAAAATGGTTTCAGAATGACAATTTTTGCTATGTATTTTTTTCACTATTTCCCTTTCATGTTGCCCTTCTTAGGTTGCTTTGTCATGCAAACCTCAGCTGCAAAACATGCAGATAAAAACTTCATTCAAAAAATACAAACATCTTCGGAACTGTCTCTGCATTAGAATCTGCAACAGTGTTATGATACAAGCCATAGTCAGGAGAACAATTTGAATTTTGGCATGCAAGTAAGACTACAAATGCATCCCATTCTGCCTTCGTAATTCTCACATTCAATGTGAATACAGAATGTGTCTTTTAAGCTGAAGTGGGTTCTCACTTTGAATGTATTGTCTCGTATCTTCAGGGCAAATGTTACCAAAAAAAGATGAACAGTAAGAGCAAAATATGTGGTTTAACACTAGACGTCTTTTGTCAGCTTAGCTGAGACAAAAAAACCCGTCCTGAACCCAGCCTTATGTTTCTGTTTAGGATGTAGTTTATGGAATTCATATAATTACTTAGATTTCCGTTATGAGTACTGTTGAGAAAACAAAAAAGTCAATGCTGGAAAAGTGTGGAAATATTTTTTTAGCAAAGTATAACTAATGCCGTTACATAAGGACATCTGATACCTAAGATGACTTTATTTCTGAAAGGATGGAGGAGGGGATATTTGTTGCTTTTTTTTTCACTTTGTGAAAGGAATGGGCACCTTTTTCCTCACAAAAAGAGAAAAATCTTTTAAATGATTTTTGATCTTTTAAAATGATTTTTGCCTGGATGTAAATCAGTCAAACTATAATGAGTTCTGAAAGCAGAGAAACAAACAAAACCCTCTGGATTCAAGGTTTGTGTGAAGCTGTTTAGGGCTGGTCAAGAGGAAATGCTAAGTACATTTCATAGATAGCCGATAAATTATACAAATATTCCATGGAGCTTATGTGTGTTCTAGATCTCTAAGTGACATGCATCTCACACAGTGGGCTGGTTTCAAGTAATGTGAGGAATATTGCAAGAGCACTCTCCTGGTTCTTTCAATTCTTCAGCAGAAACGATGAAACCAGCCTAGTGAGGTCCCTCTGGATGACAACACTACTCTCTAGTGTATCAGCCATTTCCCTCAGCATTGTGTCATCTGCAAAGTTGCTTGGGGTACGCTCTGCTGCATCATCCAGACCATTAATGAAGATGATAAATGGAACCAATATTGACCCCTGGGTTACTCTACCAGTTACTGGCCTCCAACTAGACTTCCTGCCACTGATCACCACCTTCCAGGCCTGGCAGTTTAGTCAGTTTTCAATCCACCTCACTGTCTGCTAATCTAGCCCATATTTCATCAGCTTCTCTATGAGCATCCTATGGGAGTCAGTGCCAAAAGCATTACTGATGTCAAGGTAGACAATATTCACTGTTTTCCCCTTGTCTACCAAGCCAGTCATTTCATCAAAGAACGTTATGAAGTTGGTCAAGTATGACTTTCCCTTTGTGAATCCATGCTGGCTGTTCCTGAACAACTTCTTATTCTTCATGTGTCTGGCAATGGTTCCCAGGATTAGCTGCTCCATCACCTTCCCGGGTGTAGTAGTTCCCTGGATCCTTCTTCTCACCCTTTTTGAAGACAGGAGCAACATTTGCTTTCTGCCAGTCCTCAGGCACCTCTCCCAATTGCCATAGTTGTTCAAAGATCATTAATTTTGCTTTGAGGATCTTTTTATCATTTAGAGATCTAGAATGCAAATTACATACTATTTGTTGTTAATTGTTCTCATTAAGTATATGAAAAAGGTAACAGGTAACAGGTAAAAGGCAACTAGCTGACACAAGTCCCAGTAAGAGAGAAGACACTAGAGAACAAAGAGAATCCCGAAGCCATAGGATTGCTGGAACAGTAAATCAGTGATTTTAGATACTGTTCCACTTCCATATATTCACATAAGGCAAAAATACCAGCAGAACTGACTTGGCTGAGAACCAGCAGACAGGCACACTGAAGTCCAAATACATCCCACAATCAGATCTAACTTTCAAAGCATCTACAACTATCATATCCCCTACTGGTACTACTATGGTGCCATCCAGAAGTTCTTTACCATCCCAAATAGATTGATTACTCTGTGCCTCATCCCTGACAAAGGCAGTGAAGAGAACTGCATAGAACATTAGAATCAACGTATGAGAAAGCTTGACTCAGGTTTGAATATTGCTTAACAGGTGGTTACATTTTTTTGCCTTATGGTGGCTTATATTGGTTAACAGTCTTTATTTACTGTCTGACCAGAAAGGTTCGCACTCAGCCCCTTACATTTCCAATGCATGAGAAAGCAGAAACTGGTGAATTTACAATAAGATCCAAAATCTCTCATGGCTGAGAGAAGGTTTGAAGAATTGTTGGGAAAGAGAGGAGTTTTAAATCTGAATATATACCAGAAGAACCCCCCATACAAAGGGAATAAAGTGTACCTCTACCAGGGTCCCCCTCTGTGACAAATCTGGACAGGGAAAGATTTTCATGAGAAGCCCAGTCATCAGAACAGAGATTATTAAGCATCTGTCAGCTAATTAAATGGATCCTGTAGTGGAAGCGACACTATAAAACTCAGTGCTAGGTAAACACCTGTTAATTTTCCTCCTGCATACTTATACCTTAATAGAGCCTTATACCCTAAGCAGTCTATTTTGGAATTGTTTCTATGGTCATTTAGCTGAAGCAGTTCCTTAAGAAAACTGATAAATAGGAGGGCACTCCAACCTTAAAGGCATGATGGACCTTAAAATTCAAGGTGCTGGGACATTGAAAAAGAGTTTGGATTCCAATGCATTGATCCACAATTTCCAAAGCATGATAGGCTCTGGATCCGCTTAAGCAGCATGTCTGGTTTGGGAATTGGTAATTCAGGGGCTAAAGAGGAAAAAGTTTTCATTTCCTCCTTTAGCTGTGTGCAGTCTAATTGGGAACATATTTAACATCCAAGGAAGTCCAGGGACCTTGTGATAATGTTCTTGAAAGCTTCTCCTGAGTTAATATAACAGTATCATTTTAAAGAAGACTGATTAGGAGTAGCTTTCTACCATTCAAAATGCCAAACTACCATGCAAGTGCCTACTCAAGCAATTAATGGGAGTTTTGTGTAAGGAATTATGGTGATCTGAACAAACAAATAAAAGTATTTTTCATGATAAACTTTTTAAAAATTAGTCTTATAAGGAAAGGGGGTAGAAAATTCAGAGGGGAATAAAATTTACAAATCCTAAAGAAAGTAAAGGTGTTCCTGTTTATTTGCTATAACGGTTAAAGTCCCATTTCCACAAGGCTCAGATAGCTGTTTTTAAGGCAAGTCACCAAATAAAATATTCATTAAAAAGCAATAGCTTTTAGCAATAAAAGTTTGGTTATTAGGGAAAAATTACAGAGTATATGTGAGGAAACTATTTATTACTGATGTTTTCTAGTTTGAATAAAATTTCTTCACTTAGAGGCTTTACTAATAGAATTCAATAATTCAACAAAGCACAAAAATTCAGGCAATCATAGCATTAGAAACAACTAATTACTAAGTAATTGTCAGTAAGAGGAAAGTAGGAACAGATACACCCATTTCTTTCTGATTGCTTCTCAGGAATGCACATACTGTGTTTTGGTTCAGCAATCAAAACTGAACCACACAAGAACAAAGAAAACTTGCTCCAATGACTATGGAGATGAACTTTTTTATACTTACTGATGTGTGAGGGAGAGAAGCAGGTATTTTCCCCCTTGCTCTGCTTCTTTCCTTATCAACAATTTTGGCTCTTTCCCTTCACTTTTCAATCTAATTACACTATGACAAGCTGACCAGAGAAAGCACAGGGGCAGATGGGGGAAGAGAAGTAGTGTGGAATCCTCGCTAAATATCACATTTTGCCATCACACATTCTAACACAAGTACATGAGTCTTTGTGCTTAGCTGCACTGTGTAACTGACATTTAATTAAATCCCATTTCTCTGAATAGCAAAGCTGAATGCTGAGGGCCTATGTTTTCTTAAATTCACAATATGGGTCATGTTTAGATGCTGGCTATTCAAAACAACATGGTTTGCTTCAAAAATTAGATTTCTCTTTTTTTGATAAATCTTTTTCAACTCTTTTCTGATTATTAAGCATGCTGTACAGTCACACTGCTGCCATTGTCAGGAAGTAAAATGCTTAATGGGAAGGAGGAGGGAGGAAAAGAAGAGGAGAAAACTTTTATATGTCCATTACATATCTGCAAGAAATATCACTGCCACTTTAAATCAATTCTATATATCTAAAACATCCCCTTAAAATGACATTTTTCTAGCATTGTATGACAATGTGTAGACAGTAAAAGGAAAAAAAGAAATTGTCCCACGAGGATACTTCTTTCACATCTTATTTTGTGTCTTGAATAAGGAAAGAATATCAAGGATGGTCAGAAAGTAGCTCTCAAATCTACTTTCAAAGTGTCTGTGATATAATGCAATTAATTGCTCATCTTTGCAAACACCATCCAAGTCTTCACATCCATTTTAGCAGGGGAACTGTCAGATAACAAGTTATTTAATAAAAAAATACTAAAGATGTTTGAGTAGCAGAGTTAAATACTAGCAACAATATTGTTATTACAGCCATGAAAACTCAGATCGCATGTTCTCCTTAACAGCTCTTTTTCAAGCGTCATGGAAGTACAAGGTCTGGAGAAGGTAAAATAGCTATACTTTAAAAGAATAAATACACATCCTCTCAAAAATAGTGCTCAACAGTGTGCAAAAACCAGCCAGAAGATTTTTCCATTTCTTAAGAGTGTCTGCGTGTCCAACTCACTCAGGAAAATTGCTAAATACGCAAAAGAAACCCACCTTCATCGGTGTGTAAATCAGTGGGACAAAAATAGTATCAGTACAAAGTCAGTAGTAGATGTCTTTTATAACACTTTCTTGGTATAAAATATGTTATAAATGTATCAAATCAATAGTGCTAGAAGGTCACTCTGGTCATATTTAATGTTAATAGAGGGAAAAATATCACTACCGTAAAAACATGTATAATGCCCCAAGACCAGAACTGGTTAAACCCAGTTATGATTTGTTATTTATCAAAATCAGTCCTCTTTTTGAAACATAACAACAAAGCTCAGTGAAAGAGATCTTCATTCTAACAAAACCGATTTCTGCAATAAAAGTTGAAATTTATCATTTAAGAGAGCAAAAATTTCTGTATTTTGCTAACTGTCTCTTGCACTGTCTAGTAAGAAGGCTTAATGGATAAATAATCTGTATGTTTAGAGAAAAGTGTTATAGTCCATGTTATGGTCACTGCACACAAACCACGTAACTCTCACATAAATGTGCGAATATCTCCAAAGTGTGATATTCCCCCAAGTTTCAAAAAAAAAATTATTAAAAAATTCTGTTTGTTAGACAGTAAAACCATGCAAGATGTAACAGTGCAACACATATGTGGTAATACAGACACTTCCAACAAAGCACAGCAGTGATCAGAGTACACAGGCTTTACGATTTTGCTATCATTGAGCTTTCAAAGGGGTCTGGTACTGGCATTATGTGTTTTCTTAGTGAAACATAGGAGCAAATGAATGAATCATTCAAGAAATGGTATAAAAGAGAGACCAAAAATTAATGCAGGCCTGATCCAAAGTCTATCAAAATCTCTTGGATTTTTTCACAGTCTGCAATGGTCGTTACATGAGACTACAGTAGTATTTGGTGGGCAGCAATATAGAACTGGATTTTATCGCTATTGCTCAATAGACAATGACAGTATCTTGATAGGATGCGCTGTGTGCTGATCAGGTACCTTAGGCATGTTGACGTGACATGGTCTCTGTCGACTCATTCCTATGGCCAGCATGTTCAACTAATGTAATTACAACATAGTGCATTAAAATCGTTGTTGTAACAAAGTGCCAGTCACTAAAAGATTGGTTTAAAGTTTACATATGAACACATTTATGCACACAAAAAACCTATAGAACTGAAGAAGGAGGTAAAAACAATCAGGGATCTTATTATGGTAACAAGAATAGATACCAAATAACTGGAAGTTAATAACAGGTATTTATTCAGCTGTGAGGGCATGGGATGGAGAGAGGAGGGAAGGAGGGATGGAGAGAGGAGGGATGGAGGAAGGGAGGGGAAAGGAGAGGAACAGCGAACGATAACACAGATAAGCAACTAATGAAAGTGAAGCTGGTGTTTGAATGATACAAGTGCTTTCTTCATTTTCGTTATCATTCTAACTGAAATCTTTATTAAATAAAGGGGTTTTTTTTTAGATGCATGTAGCATTATGTGTACACGTTTAGCTTCCTCAGTGAGAACGTTTCTGCTGGGAGCAGCAGCACTTCTTTATGACAATAAAAACTCAGGAAAGAGACAGTACTTGAACTATGCTACTGACAAACCCTGATAGGCCCAAATTCGTCCTGCTTAACATCAGGCACTAGAGGCACTACCTTCTGGATTTAGCTCTAGCCACATGATGTAATGCTAGGAGGCAATTCAGATTTCACGGAATCACGGAATCACGGAATNCATAGAACTTGGCAAATATGCCCTTGTTTAAGTGCCTATGATTAGGAGGATTGGATCTGTGCCTGTGTGCTACTTACAAGATGAAGCTAAATTAGAATGTCTTCCTCACTCTGAATTTGCACAGTTCTAGGAACAAGGAAAAACAGAAAGAAACTGTAGGAGCTCAATAGGTTGGCTTCTTTAAAATATTTCACAGTGTCTGCTGTCAGTTCTGGTCTCACTAATTAAGAATTGCATCACATAATTACCATTTGTCCACTGGATTTGACTATACTGATGATTACCTGGAAACATGAACTTACTCCAACTTCAGGATGCCTGTTTTTCATCTGATAAATGTTTAAAAGTGAAATCTATGTTGATAAAAAAGTAAGACTGTTGCTCTGTCCTCTAAGCAATGTCCCCATTAGAAGAGAAGGGATATGGCATTAGAGGAATTACTTTCCTAAAGTTCAAGAAGGATTTGAAGAAATGGCCACTTATCTGAAAAAAAGATAAATAATCTCTGACTCAGAAAACTGTTGAAGAGTTACATTTTGTATAGAACTTTACTTCCACGAGATATGTCATGGAAATACATAATATGTATTTTTCTTCTTTTTTTTTTCAGTGTTATTTAAGAAGATATACCAGTCAAACTAAAAGGCAAACCCAACTTAACAATGAGAAGCATTAAGATACTAGATATTGATATTTCATTTATGGCAAAATCATTCAGAGCGTTGTACTGAGATTTTTTTTTTCATTTGACTTGGCACAAATTTAGGATACATTTATAAATGCTTGGAGCTACTTAGTTTAATTTTAGTAAAATGTTTTGACCCAGTTAAGAGGAAGGGAATGAAATCATTGTCCAATGGGCATAAATAACATTCCTAATTGAGTTCATTTTGCAAGGTTAGGCAAATCAGATTCGCATTACTGGATCTAAACCAGCGTGCTAAATAATATATTTTTTCATAGTCGTCCTTTCCATAGGCTGTGACCCTCATATGTCATTTAGTTAGACCAATTTATCCCTACATTTAAGTGTTTCTCTAATAATTTGCTAGGCAAATCATTTTCAGGCTTAACATGGGAAGTAATCAATTCATGAATTAGTTCTAAAAAACCCCAACTTTTGATTACCAGTTTGTTGTAAACTTTTGTTCATCCTCCAACTCATTTTTTTGCCAAAGATCGTTCTTTATTTCTGGGATTTCTCTCTGGACTCTGAGTTTTCCCTTAGTGTATTCCCTGGTAGAATTTTGCTCATTCTCTTTTGATGTAAACAACCACTCCAGCCTCAGAGGGCACATTGTCAAGTGCAACGGGAGAGGTCTAATAATGTTTGTGGACCAAGATTTAGAGTAGACTTTGGACACCTCGAACAAGATTTAGGTTGAACAACAGCACCTACATTTGAGATCATGTTCACGAACCAGCTCTCCAATGACAACAGGAAATATCCCTCCATTACGGACTGCAAAGTGCTCCAGACACTAAACTTAGTGCTGTACATGTGCATGAGCCATAAGAGCTAGCTACATACATTACTAGAGGTGCCTGATAGTATAAGCATTGGTCAAGAATTATTTCTAGATTTTATCCAGTAACTGTTTCGAATTATTTTATGCAAAGAGGTTTCCGAAGCAGAAACAGACCTTTATATCAAACCAGTAGATCTTGTCAATTAACCTCCAGACTCTTGTATTACTGGGGTCTGGATTTGTGCAGATTCAAGAGGAACAGGCAGCTGGTGTTCCACCCATATTATTCTATAACACAGTAGTGCTAGTGCCCTCCGGGGAAGCGGGAGGTGTAAAGTTGAGTCTCTCCAGGTGAAGAGGGCTCTGAAAGAGTGTCAGCTAAATCCCTTGGAGAGTACACAATAACTACACAGGTATAGAAGAAATATCACTGTCACCACCATTTTAAAAGCAAAGTAATTAGAGCTTCATTTTGTCAAGGGCCTGATGTTGCTGATGGGTTAGTTGCACTCAAAGCATGTCTGGCAGACAGGAATTGTCAACCAAGTTTCTGGATCCTAATGAAGTTTTTGCGGGAACCGGGCACCAGGCCAGCAGTTTTCCCTGTTTCAAAAACTGTGATGTAGGTGTCAAAACATTCTGTGTTTGCATGGGAAGGTGCCTTATGGATGTAGAAACCTGAAGCTTTATGGAACCTCTTTGACAGATTTTTTGGGACATTAAAATCTTACAAAATAATGTTTTGGGTCTGACCTTCTATTTGTAACAGTGGTTTTCACTGTTGATTGGCAAAGAATATCTCTGCTTGTTAATCTTCAGGATCTCTCTCTTACGATTTTTAAATAAGAGTCTCTCAGAGGGGTCTGTAAAGCATATTCACAGTTGTGGCACAGCTGAGGTTTGTATAATAATAAGAAAGGTTCTCAGTAATTTGAAGACTGAGCTAGTAAAGTTCAAGGGCTATTAACATGTTGCTAATATTTAAATGCTACATAGAAATTGAACTGAATCAACCCTTCTTTTGTCACTGTGTNTTCTATTTGTAACAGTGGTTTTCACTGTTGGTTGGCAAAGAATATCTCTGCTTGTTAATCTGCAGGATCTCTCTCTTACGATTTTTAAATAAGAGTCTCTCAAAGGGGTCTGTAAAGCATATTCACAGTTGTGGCACAGCTAAGGTTTGTATAATAATAAGAAAGGTTCTCAGTAATTTCAAGACTGAGCTAGTAAAGTTCAAGGGCTATTAACGTGTAGCTAATATTTCAATGGTACATAGAAATTGAACTGAATCAACCCTTCTTTTGTCACTGTGTTGGTAACTGTGCAAACTTAGGATTGCTTACTGGGGAGGTGGACTTCAAATGAGTCCAAGTAACTCTTGCCATAATGCAAAGCTGATTGAGAATCAATCTCTAATTCCTAATTGTAAACAAATCTTGGCAACCAATAAACTCAAGGTAAGGTAATGGAGTTACCAAACATAACCAAAGGCAAAAAAGAAGATTGATTTTGAGNTAACTGTGCAAACTTACAATTGCTTACTGGGGAGGTGGACTTCAAATGAGTCCATGTAACTCTTGCCATAATGCAAAGCTGATTGAGAATCAATCTCAGTAATTCCTAATTGTAAACAAATCTTGGCAACCAATAAACTCCAGGTAAGGTAATGGAGTTACCAAACATAACCAAAGGCAAAAAAGGAGATTGATTTTGAGCTAGGGATAGATGTCCTCCTGTAGAAGACACAGCAGGAACCCAAAGTGCTTCCAGATTCTCCCCATGAAGGTCTTTGTTTCAAAAGATACAACTTACCCTTTCGGCATTTAAATAAAATGTCTGCAATTCATAATTTAAATTACAATGTCATTATGCTGAAAGGCTATCTATAAGCTTATAATTAACATAAAACCTGATGTATTGTTCTCATTTGTGATGTGTATTTACAGATTTTGAATTTCAAAATTTATTGCAATCTGTAAGAATTTTTCCAGTGAGATTTAATCAGCTTCAGACCAGACCATAAGGCTTTCATTTTACCTAGCTACCACAATATGGCTGATCTTTCCCCCTTATATGTCTTTTCTATCTAGGAACAATCCGGAAGAGTGATTCAAGTTAACTTTAAAAATGGATTAATTAGGTCATATAAAATTGTTATGTGGGTACTCATTCAGAATTAAAGCAACCTCAGTGAAATTTTAATCACATCAATTTCAAAATAGGTTAAAATTAATTAAATCAAGGTCACCTGAGTTCTTAAGAAGTGGCCACTCAAGCATTTAGCACTGTTTAACCGAGCTCTTTAAACATACACCTCTTTTTAATGCACAATATTCCTGCCTGTCTCTTCTTAGACAAGCCTGCTGAGATTTAGTCTCCAAGTATTTCTTTAAAAGTCAACTTCGGAATAGTGGAATGACTAAAATGAAGCTGTTGGAAAGCCTGCATATGCAGCCTTGGTCCTCACAATTCTAACAAATGTGAAATGCTAAGACATTCATGTGTATCCACAGAATGGAGATTGTTCTACATGGACTCTCTTGCAAACAGCCGTAGTACGCAGCTCATCTTGCTCTCATGCCGAGTGCTTGTACTGCAGAGTGATGTCGACCCTGGAAAATCTTACTGAATGAGAATATCCTGCATAGACAGAGGTCTTGCAACTGAATGAGCACAGACCTTATACAAAAAATTCTGAAACTTCTCAGAGTGCTAGTTCCTTCTATTATTTTCCAGCCAATGACACACTTTCTTATGTTCAGAAAATAAAAAATTAATGTTTGTGATTTATTGCTGAATTCTGGTGAGAAAAAAATGATGAATCTCTAATATACATTATTTCAAGGATGCTATTCCTGTTTTCATTATTACTTTCAGAGACACAGCTGTTACAGTTAATGGTCCCTTCCTTGACCTATATATCTATTTTGAGAAAGGACATCATATCTTTTCTCCTCAACACTATTGTTCAGCTTCTTTGATGTAGTTGCATTCAAATAGTCAGCTTCAGGAGTATGAGTTTATGCAGCTGAAGTTCTGGAAGAAACTGCTGACAGAATTCCAGAACCATCATACATCTGAGATACACGGAGTGTCTGGGTGGCAAAGAGAGTAGGAAATATTGTATCTGCAGTTCATCACCTATCTATAGATGAGAGTTACCTGTCCTGCAGTGTTGAAGTTCTTGCCTTCTCTGTTGAATATCGTGATCAAGTTCAAGGCTTCTGTTTTATAGAACAGTACCAATATGTTTGTGCTCAATGAAACTGACAAAAACTACAACTTCAGAATAATGAAAAAAGATCATATTTTCCTCCAAAGTCTTTGAATGTTTCAGAACCAGGGAAAAAATAAAGGAAAGCAGTCTCATTCTCTTTCAAAATGATGCTCCATGGAAAAAATCTTACATATTACCCTGCTAACAAGTTTATGTTCCTCCAGCACTGAGGAACATCCTGATAGTCTCTCAAATGGCTTTCATAGCAAATCTCACATGAAATAGAACTTTCTGCATTTGCAGATTTGGAAATTGCCTTTGCATTCAAAAATATATTACAGGAAGACAGAAAGTGCAAAGCAATAAAACAACTTTACAGTAATAAACCAATCACCATGTGCTAATGCAGACATGTAATGAATTCATTCACTGCAGTTGCTGAGGTTTTCACGTGGTGATCACTATGTGCCATTGAATAACTTTTGCTGATAATATGATGAAATGATTCCTCTTCATGCTAGAAAACATCTGGGAAACTGTATTGCTCTCTATCACTGCTGAAGCAAAGGAAAAATCCAGCTGAGATTTTTTTTTTTTCATAAAAGTGCTAGCATAGTATGTTCATATAAATGGCGTTCCAATTCTGCTTAATGATAATTTTAGTTTTCCCAGAGGTACAACTTCTTTGACTAGACAGCAAGTACAGAAGTTCTCATGTCCAAGAAAGTTTTAAACCTCTAATAATGCATGACAGTAGATGCATGAATTATGTAAGTCTATTTATGACACATCTATTTACTTGGAAGTTAGCATAACTGGTTTGATTTCTCTTGACCTTAAGAATAATTGACACATTTCTCTATTTTAGCAAAGAAATTTATAACAGATTAGTATCAATCTCATTATTTCTCACTTTTCATGCTCTGCCATCACAGCCTCTCTATTTCTGCCACATTTGCACACCTGCGGGCTTAGATAACAGCACAGTTAAAACATCAACTGCTTCAGCTAACTGTATGAAAATGCAACACACATTGTTTCCTGAGTTTTCAGCCATGAGGACAGTTACAAGGTAATTGCAATAAACATAATCAACTTTTGATTAATTTAGATTTTCATACTCTGGTATAAGCCTTGAAGCAAATTACTACTTATATAAAAGGCTACAGCTGTTCATACAAAGGGTACGGTAGATAGTCCTCACCACAGAGCTGAATTTGTACACTCCTCAAATTTACTCCAAGAGGCAAAAAATCTGCTTCTGTGTCTTGCAAATATATTTGTTATAAGGCAGGAGGAAAAAAAAAAGGAGTTCCAAGAATTCCCATTTTTTTCGTGTAGGTAAGTTTCAGTGTGGGTACAAGTGTCAATTTTGACATTTAGGACAGGAGAAATAAGGGGAAAGAATTCTAAGTAATTGCTTGCAGCACTACAGGGGAGTGACATTTAATGTCTACTGCACATATCACATTGTTTATGAAACGTACAGTACTGCTTAAAATTCTGTTTAAATGTGGAGCATTCTAAAATTCAAGATATATACAGCTTTTTAAATTGCTTATTTTTCTTTATCTGATTGCTTTTTAATATCAGGGAAAGGTTGAAGGACTCTGATCAAAATCTAAGAACATGGGAATCTATTTAGCTTTTGAAAGCTGAAAGAAGATTTACTATTTAAATTTTTAGATTATCTCAGAATGTGTAAATCCTTTTCTACTTCCATTTATCAGCAAAAAGTATTAGTATTCAGCACGCTGGGGAAAATGCACTGGCTTTATCTGCAAACAGAACAGGCAAAAGCTATCAAGTTCCAACCCATGTGTACATGACCTAGGATTTGGTCTTAACTTTAAATTCTCAATTTGAGCAAATACCAAAGAACAACATTCAAAAAGAGGAATTGCTTTGATGTTCTTCTGGAAACCTTTCATCCATTGTCTGAGAACTAACTTATTCTTTGTAGCAGACAAAGAATAGTTTGAAAATACATAGTAATTTCTGTTTGCAAAGCCAGTTATGAAGAACCGTTTGCACAGAGCTGGTTATGATCTGGGAAACATCCAGTCAAGAATAATTGTACAATGATAATGTACAATTAAATTAAGCAGTCATAACAATTACTGTAAATGAAAGCCACAGTAACACAGTTTTTGAATGATGTAAACTTTGCAAGAGTGTGGTCTGCAGGAGAAAGTCTGATGGCAGACAAGTTTAGTGCATTCCTGTTTTACACTGAATTTGGAATTTTGCTCCATAAGAAAATTCTTTTCTCTCCTGGCAAAATATTTGGTTTAACTTACTGGTTATTTATTATGATTAGCGCTCCTTGATCTATATTAATAAACTGGTAATAACTTTTTGCTAGCATAGACTTGACCCTCTGTATCTATCAGTTAACAACAGAATCGTTAAGAGGAATTAAAGTCTATATCTGACTATACAGCTCTGTATTCCTGACTTAAAAAAAATGGTGAAAAACAAAGCTAAGCTATTTACATGTAAATGTAGTTGCCCTTATACAACAAAATGTTGTGAGCCGTGCGTGCAAATATTTTCATACAAACAAACATGCTAATGTGGATGCTTGATCTTAGCATTTCATTCGCATTTTCTCTTCCTTGAAGTTAGATTGTTCTGTAGTTGTTTTATACTTCGCTACATTTTTTATTATCATTCAAATATTTTAAGTTTATACATACGGATCAATAGATATTTCTAAATACATAGATACATATAAATACACATACATATTTTATATCATGTAAATAGTACTCTAAAGCATTCCACTTATAGTAAAAGAGGTAAAAAAATCATATACAACAAAACAGTCTGGATGATTAGCGGTGAAATTCTTTCCTCAGTAGTTTAAGATAACAAAGATGCACTGGGAGGATCCATACTAATATTTAGTTCATATTTTGTAATGTAAACCAGTTACACCTCATAAGTGAAATTAAAGACGTCTATCCTGTCTGTCATGATTCAGTGCAGTTCCACTGAAGCCATAGGGATTAATTTATACTAGTCAAGAATCTGGAACATATTTTTATTTTCACTGTAAACTAGGAAAAACACGGAGCTAACCGATAACACAATGCAGGGAGATTTCCTCCTAAAATACCCTACCTTAATTCACCTTTTTTTCAGCGGGGGGTGGGGTGGTGGGCACACCGTGATGAGAGACATTTATTAATGTGAGAGAAAATAAAATGAACATGTTTCTCCTTATGTGGTTTTGTTATGGAACAGATTTTCTATGAGGAACATAAACAATGCACTGCCAAATTAATTAGACCCCACTTGTAATAAAGTAATTAGCTGAATATATGTTTAAAACTTTAGGAAGGTGGTAAAGCAATACCATTTGAGCAAATCATTCTCCACAGGAACACTATTTAAGGGTTTGATTTACCTGGCTTGCCTCACATCTTGTCCCTTAGACTTGAATGAGAGATGTGGAAAGATTGCAAGTGTGATCTCCTTTAAAAAAAAAAAAAGACCAAACCCGAAACCACAACCAAAAGATGAAAAAGAAAAAGGAAAATGCTGTAAAGGAAAAGGAAGTTACTTTACAATAAAGGAAAATCACGTACCTGATGTCAGGTTGTGATGTCGTGGACCTTCTTTTACTGGCGGGACTCCTAAAGAACAAAACATAGATAATAAATTAATCTTCAGTTTCAGGCCAAATTATGTAAACAAATTTCAATAAGAAATATGTTAGTTTCTTGGAATCAGCTCATAGATAGGAATATCTATAAACCATATTTTTTTTTAAGCATGACTTTCCTAGTAAATTATTTAAACATAGAAATTTTATGTCTAGTAAAACCACAGAAGCAAACTGCGTATAGATACTAGTTTAGCAAACTTGCACCAGTACAACTAACTGTTATCCTTTGAGGTTCCAGGACTTCAATATACAATGTTTCTATGCAAGTCACTGTCTTTAACCAATGTAGAGAACAAATTTATGTCTTAGACAACTAACTTAACAAATTAGTGTAACATTACTATTAATTGCCTTCAGAGGTACAGCAGAAACCATTTCCCTGTCTGCGTATTACTGTAGGGAAACAATCAAGGCAGTGCTGTGTCCAACAGGTTAGTCAGAATATAGTTGACTATGAAGTATATCTTGTGTGTAAAAAGCTTCTTGTTATCAATGTAGTTATGCTACAATATGAAGCCGGTGATCTAAAGCTATGGAGATGAACTTTGCACTACCTCACTAAGGAGTTTAGCAGCAGACTAAGTGGGGGCTACTAATCCACTCATCTGTGGATACTGTGCTGGAGGACCCTGCAGACAGGCTAATGCTGTACCAGCCAGGGAGGGTCAGAGGCAGGGCACTGCTGCGGCCAGATTGGATGTGCTGATGTAATCCTTGACACTCATGTGCAAAGGGGCCATCAGACATTCAACTACTGGGGATTTATGCACAATTTCATCATGTTGGCTTACTTGAACATATTTAGAAAGACTAACAAAGCTCCATTTTCCAATCCCATGAAAAAAACTAATGTTTGCATTTTCATCCTTTTATTACCTTTGCTTTTTTCATCTTTCAGATGTTTCTTCTCAATTGTTTTTTCTAGCGAGGAAAAAGTAACACAGTCCAAAGTTAGTAAATTGACTGAATTCTTAACAGATCATTACCTAGAGTTTTCAAATATAATTGTTTGAAAATTAACACAGATTCAAATATCAATACACATAAAATTGTAATCTCATATTATTATTATTATTTTGATCTTCTACATATATAAGCACACACAGAGTAAATTCCTACCTTCTTTTTCCTTAGCTGTCTTTGTTTTTTTCATGGCTAGAAAGATTTGCAAGGAAACAACATTAAGTGACAGGCATCAGCAATATGGTGCTCGTGCCGTAAATACATCGCACAAAACTGATCACCCTCGTAATTTCCCTGGAATAATAACTGTGGTAAATGTGTCCCATGGCATGTATACAATGCCTCTAATATTACAACTGTGGCTGCTACCCAGAAGCAGTTCTCAGCTTTCTGAACAGTCATTGGAAATTGTCTGAATATTGCTGGTTGCAGAATAGTTTGGAAACTCCTGATAAAGGCTTCAGGTACTAGAGTTCTGTAATTCCCTAACTACTGCCAGAATTCCCTAATTATTGGTTCCCAAAATGCATGAGAGAAGGAGCCCTCTGCATGTTGCCTGCTTTTTACCCTCTTTCCTGGAGCAATCTCAATCATCTGAAACAAAAAAAACAAAACAAAACAAAAACCCAACCCCAGGATATGGAGCTAGATGGACCTTTAGAACCACTGAACGTGACCACTCTGAAGCCCTGCAGCAGTAGATTCTGATTTATTTCATTTATTTTTCTCTAATTTTACGTACAAGTAGAACATGTACTTTTTTTCTTTTCAGCATCCTTTTTGCCAGCCCGCAAACACAGACATTTGGTCTGTGACTCCATTCAACAAGGCAGATTGAAATTAAGTAAGGTGTATTGCTTCAGGCATCTGAGCCCATTCCAGTATTCCCTGTTGACTACAGCAGTAAACTGGCAGGCTGCCTTTGAATTGTTCATTTTCACTTCATATCGCCCAACCAGTTGTAATAACGCTTTGTTCAATGTCTTCTGGTGCATGTGTTGTCTGATTAACACTAGCTTGTTCAGTGCTGATCACCTGTGTCAAGCTCACCAAAAACTGCTGCAGAAGATGAACAGTGAAAATAACATAATCAGCCGCTCAGAACCGTCTTTGGTAGAGAACTGCGTAGCTGCAACGCTGCCAGTTTAGCAATGCTGGTTTACATCAGCATTGTTCATTGTTGATGAACAACATGTATTCATCAGCACTGGTAGGTTCGTTAATCCTTTCCATAAGTCATACCAGAAAAATGTAGTATTTACCTGCTGTTGGGATTTCACCTGTTGGCTCTCCAGGGAAATGATCAGAAATAAAGAGGAAGGGGGGAAGGAAAAGAAGAAGAGGTTCAGTACCATGTTTTTTTCAAGGCAAGTAACCTTTTAAATAGATCTCTTTCATCTGCAACTTTTCTGTAGGATATTAATTTTCAAAGAAATGTGCCTTAACAATGGGCGTGTACCCAGAATTTCACGCTGAAAGCTAAGAGTCTCACTCTTTGAAGTACTATAATCCAGCATGCAATGGTTACTGCAAATGCAAACGCTGTGCCAATCAAAGCTTTCTGACAAGCAAATATTTAAATAGAGTTCTTTTTAAATGTGCATTCAAGGTTACAGCTGACTATGCTATTTTCCAAAAAATGTATTCAGTTTGATTGTTACCTCTCTTTTCTTATCATCCATGCATCCCAGCCAAAGACTGACACTGACCTTGAATAGCTGGCATTCACCCCCGTATAACTCTATCTGCTGCATTATCAGTTCGCCTTGCCTTTTAAGAGTAAAAGCTCTTCAGAGCTGGAAAAATTTTGACTACATCTTTGCACAGCACCTAGCATAAAAGAAGTATGTATTCCTGCTTTTATGATACCCATAATAATTAATGAAAATTGATCAATGCAATGGGATAGAAATTCACTGGTATGAACCATCATTACTCTTTTCAAATCAAAGGAATGAATTAAATTGTGATTTGGAATCCAAGAATTTTTTACACATCACTAGTTCATTAGTCTCATTTTTGTTTTAGAGCTGGATAAAAAAGGAATATGCTCACAAAACATTTCAAGGTCTCCTTTGATTGAATTATCTCTGTATTTTCTTTGTGCCGAGTTTTGGCTTCAGATGAACATGAGGTTGTACAGCTCACAGCAAGGTGAAAATGTTTCAGTCAATGCTTTTTCAACAGGAAGGCTGAGCAATTAAACACGGTTTTCACTAACACATCTCGGGGAACTTTCATTCAGGTTTTTGTTCATAAGGAGACTCATAAATGTCAGTGCTCAATACTTAGGCACCACAGGCATTCGGCAAAGGCCAGTTTTGCTGCTATTAAATGTTAGCATGCTTGTGTCCTTTAATATTTACATTTCTGCTTATAATCGTGCTCATAGTTGCTGAAAGCTGGTACCTTACTGCAACATGACCCATGTATTATCACCCCTTCTCATTTTCACAAGAAAAAAAAAAAGATTTGTCTGAGGCATCAAATCTAGGAAAGGGGTGCATGCCCTCACTCCTTAACTGAGGAGTTCTTCCTCTTGATTGCAAAACACGGTTCAGTATTACTTCTTGCAGGAGTAAGAAAAGCCACTAGTTTTGTCCTCTGTTCAAGGTAACCTCTCACAATTTGAGAGTCTTTAGACAGTATGCAGGGAGTAAATTCTGAGTTTCATTACACATTCAAATCTGATACAGGATCAGTCGCTGTCAAAGACCTTCCTGCATGCTAAAACAGAAAAAAGTGAAAAATAAGATAGTTTCCTAATTACTTTTATAATTGCATGGTAATTCACTTAGCAGATTACTGTAAAAAAAGTATTTGTTCTTAATCTGGGGACTTTTAAAACTCAACCTTGTATTTCTGTTTATAACCTGTCATTTGTTTAATGATACAATCTCTCTACTGATTTAAACTCCTTTCACTTTTACAGTAAGACTGCACAGGGTGTAATGTTTGAATAAATTTGGCCAAGGAAAAGTGTATGGATTTATTTTACATTCCTACGAGACCTGAACTCCAAATCAGTGAGTATTTTATGTCCAAGGCTATGTCTCATGCTGAATTAGATGATAGCTATGTTCATGTTATGGCAAGCATACTGTACACCTGGCTGGGAAATATATGAAGCAAAGCTATATAGAGCTCTAGAAATAAAGAAGGCAGTGATCCAACTAAGTGTTCTTCTTTGAGTGGAAAAAAGTAATTTAAAATAGATAGCTGTGGTGCTTAAAATCTTGAACTAGATACATTCAAGGATGGTTAGCTCAAAATAGGCAGTGTAAACAGAATTACTTTTGTATATGATCATAGATCTGCTGGCTACTTTTCATTCTTTTTTCCTTTTCTTTTTCTAAAGGCACTGTTAACCTTTATAATGGTTTCAAGCAGCAGGATATAAGCTTAAGAATGTGGTACAAATATCCCTCTGCAAAGGTCAAGGGAAAATATCTTGGCTGTTCCTTATATTCACAATATGCCAGGTAATATATCTCTTGATAAAACAAAGCATGGTAGACAGTGATTTTGAGTTAAAACGATCCTTATTGCAGAAAACATGAGGAATTAGTCTCTCAAATCTCTGATAGTTCTCTAAGACAAGACAGTGCCATCAGTGGGTCTCTCAGATAAATTAGTGCAGAAGACATAAAATGTCAGTGAACAGATCCAGTCAACATAAGACTGAACAAATCGGAATAATGGAATCAAATAGAGGAAATTTTACTTAAAATACTAGCAAAATTGGAAATAAACCCACCAATAGCTTCACAGGAAGTAATAATTTTGCAATGATGACTTGAAAACTGAGCACTGCAATTCAGAACTGCAGGAGATCCTTCAGTGTTGGCATATGTCAGATGCTTCGTGTTCCCCTTTCCCTTTGGAGCTGGGGTTCAGAATATCAATGTGTCTTCCAACAGGTGTTTAAGAGTATTCATCTTGTCTAACTGCAAGCACCTAACATAGGAGACTAATTTAGGAAGCTTAATGGAATCAGTTTGCCTTGCCTTGTTGTCAGCTTCTGACCTGGAGCAGGAAGAGGGCTGTGTCACATGGGGCTTGGCCTTGGTTTTGGGTACTCTTTATAGATTACTTTGCATCAGAATAACACACAGTTTGGTTTTGATATGCTAGGCATGGGACAAAAAAAGAAAACAAAGATCCTGTGCTAAAGAGGCTACCTTCACCTGTGAAGGTCCATACTTCAACATTTTCACAATTCAAAGCACATGGTGTAAACAGTGTCCTTCTGATTGTTGTTTGATCGTGATTTTCAGTATGTAATGGGCAATGACTTGCCACAAGAAGCATAAATCCCAGTCTTTATCTATTCAGAAATCTTACTGACCTTAACAAGGGCGTTACTCAATGACTTCAGCGGAAGTCTTTGTTATGCAAGAGATTCCCCTTGAATCCTCCTTAAAACTGATCTAAAATGGAAATATTACTTTCTCCTCTTTAATTTGATTTAGTTTATTATTAAAGTAGGAAAAAAAAAGCTTATTGAAAAAGGGCCAAGAACACGCTTAATGAATTCATGAAACAAGTCATTTCCAAATGGTAAAAGAAATAAAAAAAGTTTGTCTAATTCAGTTAAGTTACATGCCATTTTGCTATTTTTAACAACAATATATTTGCATAAAGATAAATTATGTGTCTATACTTATCTAAAATCACCAGAGCATCAATTATGCTACAAGCACAATTTACTTTACTTTTATAAAAAGTAAAAACTGAAAACAGAGTTTGAGTGTTGCAGCTTCACAATATTAAATTATAAATGTACTTAGTTTTGGTGTGTTCAACTGTTATTAAGCAGATTGACTACAAGAGTGTCTGTAGCATGAGCAAGAAAATAGCATTATCCAATGTGACATAATTGCAAAAATGTAAGTTGAGGCAACATGCATCTGAAAAGAAGGTTTACATTCCGTAGGAAACAAGACATGACACATACTTGCAGTGTTTTTCAGTTTGACTAGGAAGTAAAAAGAGGAAAAAAAAATGGTCAGAACAGTAAGGTGCAGCATAATACTGTTAAGGTGGAGAATGGCTTTATTTGTTCTATGTATTCACTGCATATTGAAACATACTTTTTAGTAATCCCACAGTAATTAATAACAGTCTAATGATGGATAATAATAGTAGAGATGCTCTCATCTACACGTGATAATTATTGTGCTAGAGTTAAGAATGAATAATACTCACAATAAGAATTTTAATTCTTCATTTATTTCCTTTCACTGAGAAGACGACATTTTTTAAACCCACAGTGATTGCTTCACAGTGAAACTGAACAGTGTTGCTTCTTATACCTATAGTAATTTTGCTTTATCTTGTACAAGTGAGGCTGTATAGGTGTTATGATATGCAGAGACATTTATCATAGACAATGGATAGTGCCAGGTCATGATCTCAATAGTGTATCCTATAATACCTGCTATGAAGGAAAATTAAACTGTTGCTGGTCCTGAGAAGTTGACTCATACAGGAAGGCTATAAAGTCCAAATAAATGGCAAATACCCACAAATAATTAGCAAAATGAAGCTATTTAAAGCAAGCACTTTCAGAAAACAGTTCAAATTATTTGCTGGCAGAGCTTCTTTGACATTGGTGGAATTACAGAAGCAGAAATTTGACCTTTGGTATATATATCTCTCCAGAAGATGACAACAGGCATTGCAAGTACGTACTGTGCTACCTTAGCTATGGTATGACACGTCAAGGCCATTCTATACAGGAAAATAGATCAAAGGGCTATGATTTCGACATTTGTCATATGCAATTGTATTTTACAATTTCTTTAAACAACAGTTTTAAAAGTAATGGATGTATAAAATGCCTACCTGGTTTTGCAGACGGAACATCTTTTTCATGTCTGACTGCTTCATGCTCTAGGTAAGAGAAACAGCATAATAAAATTGCCATAATGTTTCTAAGCTACGTTTTGTATGTTGTCTTTTTTTTTTTTTTTTTNTTTCTGTTGCTTCATGCTGTTATCTTGGAAAAAAGCCAAACGACTAGTTATTAACAGATTATCCACTGAGGGATCTGCCACAAAATAACGAAGTTCAGTAGTGCTGCACATAGCTCCACACATATAGCTACTATTAATGTTACTAAGAGTTATGCATGTATCTTAAGGAAGAAGTCAGTTAATAGGGGCTTCCCTCAATTTCCAAAATGTAATTTGTATCTGGTCTCCATTTTTGTTATTTGAAAGGAGAGCAGAGAGCAAACTCAGCAACTATTCCCTCGACTTTTATGTTGTTGAGTCAGACATACTTAAGCTAAATTCCCAAAGTCTCGAACACATATGAATAAATTATATCTAGCTGTGGAAAATTAAAGAACTAGCACTGCTTGGTGGGCGCTGCAACTTCCCCCTTTCCCCCCTCCCCCCCGCTCTTCTTTCTATTTCATAATTATTACCGGAAAAAAAAGATTATGTTTGGTTACTGAAAATAGAAAAGGCGAAGAAGCTTTGTTTTAAAAACAAGATCTAGCACTACATAATTTATACAGAAGTCTCACCTGCTTAAAAGGAATTGAAAAAAATCCACATCACAGATCTTATAGCAGCTGTGCCATATGCATGCAAATAGGGGCCACAATACAATTTAGAGATGAGGAATCAATGGACAGCTATGCTGGCCTTGTTTCCAGGTGATGTTTCCCACAGCCAAAAGTCTGTGCATCAGGTTCTTTTTGAGCAAGAAGGACACAAAGGTGGGCTATAAAGTGGAAAATGTTCAAAATGTGAGTAGCCCCTGAAAAAAGGGCAATATGCCTCAGCCCTTCTGCCACTTAGATGAATAACTGAACTCCTAGGAACTGTGTTTTCAAGTGAAGTTATATGCTGGGAAATGCCAAGATGAAGACATGATAGGGAATTTCAAATGGGAAACAGTTTTATGAGGTGTAAATTAAAACTTATGTCAGTGAAGAGTGCTATTGGGACTTTTTTGAGTGTGGCCGTATTTGGGGACTTAACGGATTTTTTTCTTTTTTTTTACTTTTTCATCTTACCTTGCATGCTGAAGGCATGAAAGATGTAGAAAGTTAACAAGCGGTCTGAGTGGTAAGTTAAAGTATGGACTCTCTTCATTTCTTTTTGACTGAGAAAAACTCTCTACCTCAAACGAGGACACAATAATAAATGATTATGAAGAAAATGTGATGTCTTTCTTTTTGTCTTTTTAATTCAGCAGGAGTATTTATTCAACTCAACTAATTGTTAACAGTGATTTTTAAAAAGTTTGCCACTCCTGTATTGATTTTTTTTGTTGAGACTTGTGATATGGGAAGCATAGAATGAGTTGACTCCTGTACTGATGAAATTGGTTATGGCAAATAGACTTTTAAATAGCAATGACAAGACAATTTGTTAAAAGTAAGTAATGGAAGTCATGGTGATGAAGACAACACTATAGCTTTAAGCAAAACTAGAAATTGCTAAGGAAGAGTTTCCATATGTTAAAGTCAAAAAAGCCACACATATCCAGCTATATTACAGGAATTTTTCTGATCAAGGTAGGTACCACGTACTTGCTGGCTTTGCCTGGACTACAGAAGACAAAAGAAGGTAAATTGTGATATTTAGATATAAAGAGAAAAGAGTTTCTACTTTTTTTTTTTCTTTTCAGTATTGAAATGTTTTTATGACAGTCAGTTCTCACTTGTTCTTAGCATCCTTTACTCACGTGAAGATGCACACCATTCGGGCCCCTAAAATGCAGGTAGGCTCTAACATGTTTAGACCTTTGCAAGTCCCACTAGCTATCAGCTCCTGCTGAAATAATGCAGTATCCCATCATTTATCACAGTAATACATTTATGTGTTCCAGGACCATTTCTCCCTGAGTAAATGTGTAAATCAGAAGTAGCTCCAGACCAGTCAACAGGTGATTGGAAATTTTGGGTGGGATTCAGCTGATTTGCAACCTCAAGAACACATTTGTCTCTAGTTTTAGTCAGGAGAGCGCTAGTCATCTCCAGAGGATAATTCATTTCATTATAAAACGTTTGTTCAAGAAAGATGGGATGACTTACCCACTGTTTGAAGATCCCTGTTTCAAGCTCAACAGGTATTGATCTGAAAACTTACAAGTTATTTTTGTAGTGGCTTATGTTAACATGGCCAACCTGAAATACTGCATTTTCAATTTGGTTCCAACAAACAGGAAAAAGACTTGGCAAGCACCTGACTCAACAAAATTTTGCAAAAAGTAGTCAAGTAATGATATTTCTAGCAGTTTGGCTTCCAATCACTGCTAAACCACCGTTTGAGCCTTCTGATTTTGCTCACAAACTAAGAGTGAAGCTTAGCTGACCTTACAAAAAAATTGTGAATTTAGGTATCAAAATGCTGTAAATTCAGAGATGTCATTTCTTCCTTCTCCAGACTTGTTTGCCTATCAGTAATTGCTAACTCATTCAACGTTCAGGTTAGAAATATATTGAAGTGTTTTGCAGTAATTTCTCCAATTCTATTAACAGAACCATAATTTATATGGTTTTGAACAAGCTACAGCAGTTTATGATCAGATAAAAACTATCAAAATAACATTTTTATTGGATAAATAGAATGCTGTAAAACATCACTCAATATAATAGATTATCATGAGAGTTCTAATAGAAAGCTATATAAACTCACAAATTATATGAATGTTCACAATTAGGTACAGAACCATATTATTCTGTACAACATCTATTCTGTTACTGAAGAGAATAAAAAACGTATACAAAATAAGAATAGAATTGAGGTAGTAAACAGCACCATTCAGCTTAAAACAAAACAGCATTTTATTTTATGGAAAATATTCATCATCATCATCATCACATCAAATGAAAATCCATTGTTGGCATCATTGTCTAAGATTTGACAACCTTTCATTTTATGTTTTGATCAAAGCTCCCCCCAATAGAAATCAGAGGTTGATATCTAGAAAAAGCCTTCAGAACAGCTTTGTGTAGACCGTCAATGATGATGAGAATGTTGTCATTCCTTGGGTGACCCTTCAGGGCTTACATAACAGTCAATATTACTTGAATCTTTTCTGTCAGCATTATTATTACAAAACCTACTAGGTATAAATCATAGAAAAGACCCAAAGACTTACAGGTTAGTTCCAAAAACATTTTCCCCATGAAAAAGCCAGTTTAAGACCCATCCAAGTCCCTAATCTAAGTGGTGATTCACCCACCCGCACCTGTGTCTAGTCGGGCACTGTTGTCTATGCTGTAAATTCAGTTGCTTGAAAGATCTGAGTTTAAAAAAAACCCCAACCAAACAGCAATGCCTTACAAGGATATTTGGGATCATTTCAGAGATCTGATTTACAGCTCTCCCCCATTTCATTAGCCCAGCTCTGTCAGAGAGGCTGGAACAAGCAGCCCAAGAGCTGAAATGTCTTGACCTGGCTTTCTCATTGGAAAGACTGTTCTCAGAATGGTACCTGCAGTTGCCACTCTGCTGGATTTGGTCTAAGAAAGCTTTATCAGTCACATATTTCAAAATACTGTAACAAAATGATTGCAATGCAAATGCACTACATTAGAAGAGCCCCGAATAGTGTTTAACACCCCCACTGCACCCCCCATAAGTCTGGAAAGAATGAATTGTTCCTACCTGGCTTCTCAGTGGGAGTTGTCTTTTGGTGTTTAATTTTCTCCTCTGCATTGTGAAAGCAGCATTAAAATTAGAAATTCACACTGTGTTAGCAAAGGCACATATAACTGGAAAAATATTTCCGTATGTGATGTTATACATATGGTTCACAATGACAAAATCAATGCGTATCTTCAACATCACTATCCCATTGCGGCACTGTAAAACAGCTTGTATGCATTATGAGTTCTGACTGCATAGTGAGATCACACTCCATGGAAAAAATGAATTACTGGGCCTAAAGTCTCAGCCACCAGAAAACAGCCACATACCTGGTAGTGTCTTTCAGGTAGGCACTCAGGTGAAAACTGTATTCTAATAACACAACTATTATAACTTTGTGGACATCACCTTGCTCAGTGTCTGAGTTCAGCTGTTTGGTATTATACAACGCTGATAACTTCTGCTCAGATCCTGACTACGTATCCACATGTGTCTACACTCTGAAGACGAGAAAGGTAGGAGACCCCCAAGCACATGCAAACTTGCAGAGCCATATCCACACAGGACAGTGCCAGTCTGAGTGCCAGTTTATACCACCTGCTACTGGACAAGCTTACCTAGACCCAGCTGGATATCTGTCACAAAACCTTAGAGCAGTCCTGAGCTTCTGCTAATCTCTTGAGAAATGCTGTCCAAGTTCACATGCTCTTGAGCTGCCTGTGGCTTTGCTCTGCACAGTTCGCAGATGATGTGGACCCATGTCGACATCAGCCACCAGACCTGAGCTGCCTCTCCTCCAAGCAGGCTGGGGGATGAAGCTTCAAGCAGAGGTGCAGGAGGACTACCGTTTCTGATTATGTGGGTTTTTTCTTACCTGCCTAATCGCCTGGACAGGTGGGAATTGGGATGTTTTCAAATCTCTACTGAGCCAAGTTTGGTTGACTTGAATTTCCCCCTTCCTGATCCTTTCATAGCTGTGCTCCCATTTTCTCTCTTTTCCCATACCTGAATTCAAACTCCTCTCCTAACCCCCATATTTCAACATTCACATACATCACTACTTTTCTTTTTAAATATGTTTAAGACACATTCAGAACATATTTCCCTTTCCTCTCCCTGATGGAAGCAGTTTACAGTCACATGCCTCTGGCCCCTTTCTTTTCCCCAAGACCTTTGCGAGGCATCAGATACAAGCTGACAATGGCTGGGTGGAGGTCAGGTCGTGCAGGGATGTCTTGTCCCCTGCAGCCATTCAACTCATCTGAGTACTAGTTGGCTGGAAACCCTCCAGGATAGTCTAGTTTGTCTGTGCATGCACGAAGCTGCTTGGGTCCTGACTATGAGCAATGTTTCCAGCCTGGCAGTCCAACTTGTTCTTAAACGAGGTGAGGAGGTACTGGGAAGGTGACGAGTGGCTACAGCCACCTGGGAATGATCAGATCCCTGGTTTACCCATCACTGTACCTATATGTCCTCAAACAGTTAACCTCAGGAACTGCTGCTTTTTTTGTGGGGGCTATTTCTCTGGAATCCAAATGTCCAGGTTTGGATGCTAAATCCTAAATCTGCATTCTGACCAAACATGTGGATAATACAGTATTTAGAAGAGCAGGCTGTTGAGTGGTCTCAACAGATACGATATTTCCTTTGAATTTAGCATGTAACTTCCAGAGGATTTTTTTTTTTCTGAGGGCAGAGTGCAGTTTTATCTTCTTCTCTGTGCTGATTTCTTTTTAACTTAGCTCTCTGAGATTCCCAGAGGTATACCCTTGCCAAAGAAGCTTAAAAAGACATTTGTCATATGTCAATATATGGAGAAACAGTCTCATTGCTGTACAGTCCATGTTTCTCATCCATAACACAGCAACATCCAGCAAAGCTGGTGCAAGTATGGACATGGAACATACAACAATTGCTGTTTGAGTTTTGTTTGTTTGGTTTCATTTGTTTGGGTTTGGTTTTTTTTTTTTGATTTGTTTCTGGAAGGAAATCAGTACTGACAGGGGAAAATACAGGGAGGGATAAAGCTTCATGGTTACTGATCTTTTCTATTCTTTGGAAATAAAATCTAGCCCTGCATTGCTATGCTTTTCAGTTGTCATCTGGTAGGTGGTGATTTAATTTCTTTTCACTTGCATTAAGTTTAGGGCTTTTTTTTTTTTTTCCCCTTACTCAGCTATTGTTATTGTCAGCTTCTTATGAAAGCAGTGAATTAAAAAATCTCATCTCCATTTCATTGCTGTCTGTGAAGCTAGAAATGTTTTTATAGCACAACCAGCAGCTTGAAGATGCAACTTGTTGAGACAAAGTATCCTCTTTCTGCTCTTAGATGAGCTTTAGCATATAACAGTGCATTTCACTAATTTAGGTTGGGGTTTTAAGTTTCCCACGTACCAATGCAGAAAAACCCCCAGCGTGCTGAATTTAAATACAGGCTCTGTACTATCCACTAGATTAATGACAAGTAAAGGTTAAATGGTTTGGAGCTTCTCTGTCTTTGGCTCTTTTGAACACTAAATAGGATGCTGTTGCTTTTCTAATCCTGGTGAGAATTTGCAGCAATGATTGGTCTGTAACTCTCGGAGTCAATCAGATAAGTCTGTGAGTAGATGGTCTGATCCATTTAAAAGTATGGAAGGGATATTTTCAAAATGAATTCATTCCTGAAAACAGTGTCTTGAACAGGCCCATGGACTTGTGTTCATCTGGGAAGAAATACGGTCATTCTTTGGTATTCATTCGTCTACCTATTCTGCACCCTAACCATACAGCAACTACTGATCTGCTGATTCCACTGCAGAACACCCTGACTTTCCTGGCAGATCTCCAGGAGGTGACTCTATGGCTTTTTTTTCCTCAGAGTTTCTAGCCATTGGTCGTAACCAGAAGGAAAATTGAAGGAGCAGATTATCAAAACTTAAGAAGAATACCCTTTATGAGGGAACACACTTCAAGACATCAGGAAGCCTCACAAAATAATTTCTAGTCACCAGAATTCAGTATGAAGAAAAGCAGTGAAAAAAAAAACGATGAGGATGATACATAGCATTTTGGCAAGAATGAAGAAATATTTCCAACTTCTCATGTACTTTTTGTTTACTATATCATCAAAAAAAGAAATTTTGATGACCTCATAAAGCTACAAAAAGTCCAAAATAATTTTTGTGAATACTTCAGGAAAAAAAATCAGATCTTGTTCTGATTTTGAAAAAGCCCAAAGTTTAAAATTCTGAAATCTTTCACTGGAGAGAATTTCTTTCCTCTGCAGAGCTCTGGTTTTGCAGCACTACCAGCATTAATATTCATTTTTTTCCCTGATGGATCTAATTTAAATGGAAAAATACAAAGCTGTAAACATTTCTCTGTGTATTTCAGGCAGTTTCAGAAGAAATACATCAGGAATGAATCTCTTGCTTTACTTGCTTTCACACACATACACAAAACACTCTTTAATTTAAACATTTCCCTACAGGATCAATATATTTTCTGAAATTCTCTAGTTTCTCAGTCAAGTGATACTTCTATGTCTGATGACAGGAAGCATAGGAATAATAGTTTGAAGCTGCTCTGAATCAAGGTGAAAAAGGAGGGCACTGCTTTGTACAGAATGAGGCTTTTATAATTCAGTCTGCTAACTCAAGAGCACTCATTGGCACACAGCGGGCAGAAGCACTGTTACCACCAGTGCTTGCAGATTAATACTTCCAGTCATCAACTGAAACTCAAAACAGCCACTGCTCTCCAAAGCAACCATTAATCACCTGAGAAGAGATCTTTTATGCTAAGGGAAATTTAACTAGTCTTTTTTTTTTTTCTTTCTTTCTTTTTTGTTCCTTCAAGCATTTAAATTCCAAGTGCTTTAGCCTGGAATATACTATACTGTACTATACCAGAGTAAGGTCCTAGTCAGTCCACTGTACTGGTTTGTGACGTGAAGCTCCAATGTTTGCAAATGCCTCACCAGGGAAATTTATTTTTATGCTGCTATCTGGACAAGATCAGGCTGATTGTGCATCAGGACTGATTTCGTTTTGCAGCAAAGGTGAGTGGTCATGCCACCTGCCTGGGAAACCCCCTCTTTGGCCACCGCTGACGCCTCCTCTCAGGATGCACAGAGCTGGATGGGGTGGCTTCCTCACTAGGACGTTCCTGTCTTGGCTGAGCCCATCTGCACCCACCAGCTGGCTGAAGCACTCTGCTAGTTGTTAATACACAAAAAGTGGTCGACAAGGCAAAAAGAAAAGCTTGGCCTCTGTGTCTTTGAAGGCTGGAATAAGAAACATTGCTTTTTTCCCCTTTTTGACTCAAAACCAGTAATACAACTTCACTAAATCAGCTGCTCAAGGCTTGCAGGAAACCTCAAAGTGTCTGTGGAAATACTTAACTTACAAGTAGAACAATGTATTATAAAAACAAATGAGAAGAACGGTAAATGTATATGAAAATTTTTTTCTTTCAAAAAAAAAGAAAGCAGGAAAAGAAGCATTATAAAAAAAAGGCTGCCTGTTTATCATTGAGCGTATAAGGTTTTAAGTGGTTTATGTCATCACTTATTCATGAGTACTTCATTACTGTGTGAGGTTTAAACAGCAGCACTGCCAGCAAAGGTCAATGATACTTGCCCTTCAGTGCCCACTGCATTTGGTAAAACCACTCAGGAGCGATGTAAGCAGGGCACAAATAGCTGAGTTTTCTGTGAGGATATCTGCTTAGTCTTGTTTCTTCACACCAGACCCAACTGTGGATCCATGAGTGTCTTCTTCAGAAAGCATGATGAGGCACAAAGTCCTGGTTTGAAAGGGGGACCCCTGTCCTGATCACCTGTCAGTTGTTGCTGGTTATTACTTAGAGTTTACCTGAGTGCATAGTCAGCCCAAGATTTTTTTTTTTTCTTAATTGTTCATCTTCTTTTCTTCTGAAAGTCAGAAACTGGAGGCTGCCTCTGTGCAGGCCATCAAGTACCTGGTGAAATTATAGGTCCTCCTTTTTGGGGACCAGACTCACTTTATGTAACAACTGGTTTACAGAAAAGGCTGAGATGGTGCAACTCCCAATATTCCTCTTTGATGTACTAAAAGGCAGTAGAGAACTCCTTCCCCAAACTCTGGAAAATGGATTTTGCTAGAACTTTATAAGCCGTACTGCACCAATGAGAGTCACAAGAACTATGAAAACCTGTGAAAGCTGAATCCTTGTAGTTAAATTTCACCCTCATTTTTGCTCCTCTCCAGTTCCGAAAAAGCTAATTACACAAAGTCAAAAGAAAAAAAAAGAGTGCCTAGGTCAAGAAAGTCTCCCAGTTTTGCAAATCACACAAATCCTGATTGAATGGAGACTGGAGTAATGGAAAATTAAATTAACAAACCTACCTGTCTTAGTCTGAGAGACAGCTTTTTCATGTTTAACGCGTTCTTGCTCTGCAAATAAGAACAACTTCTATGTTAGAGGGCTTTTTAATTTTTAGGAGATTTTAAAAATAACAGATTATTACTTTAAGAGATGATTTCACTAGACTTGAGAAGAATTTTTTTATAAATATCTTTCTTGAAAAAAGGTATTAATTATTTTTCCTAAAAAATAATAATAATGCCAAAGAAAATTTTTTTTTTTTACTTTTTAATGTTGTTTAAAAAATAACAAAATTCCATTCTGGTTTTTTTTTTAGAAGCATCATAGAATTTCTAAAATTGTGACATGCTTCCACTACTAATTTTGATTGCTATCACCTGTCTGGTGTTTAATATAGAAATCATGAAAATATTTTATTACAAAAGTAGGGTTGTCACATATAGAATGGAAAAAAAAAGTTCAGTTTATTGCATAAATAAAAAACAACTTTCCATATTTCTCTGTTAGCCGGGATCCCATACATATATTGTGAAGCGGTAAAAATAATAAATATTATACTATATTAAAATATAAACGGTATGCAATTTTTTACTATTTAAAAACAGCGTGAAATCCAAAAGGCAACATTATGAGACCAAAAAAAAGACAGCTATGGTATTTCAGAGGAATGTTAAAAATATTTTTCTTTCTGATTCATAGCAGCTATATCTAAATTGCGTAGCAGGTGAGGGCTGCAGCATACCAAGAGATAAATCTCTCTATTGCCTGGATCAAGCCCTAGCCAGAGAATTGCAATGACCCTTCCTCATCTGTGTGTCCCTTGATTTTTTCCAGTGAGAAACTGCCATGGAGGCAGAGGGCACAGGCGGGTCCTACCCAGCCTGAATTGGAAAAGAATTTCCATGCACACTGGGACCTATGAAACACAGCTGGTCCTGCATTACAGAGTCATTGAAAATCATTTTGATAAGTCAAAATTTCATGTGAACTTATGTTGATGAATCTCATCTTTAGCTGCTAATACTTTGGCAACATAAAGGAATACCTTCCTCCTAAAAGCTGAAGTAACAATTTTATCATCTTGATACGTACTGTGTTCATGAGGTTTCTCTGAGGTAGCTAGAAGTAAACAAAACAAAGTGTATTTTAATNGCTGCTAATACTTTGGCAACATAAAGGAATACCTTCCTCCTAAAAGCTGAAGTAACAATTTTATCATCTTGATACGTACTGTGTTCATGAGGTTTCTCTGAGGTAGCTAGAAGTAAACAAAACAAAGTGTATTTTAATATTTTTGTGACTGTAATGCAGGATTTAATGCATTTATTAATGACATTTATAGACAGGTGAAATAAACATGAGACAAAGATACCTAGGACAGTCTAAATGTAAGAGCCCCTGACAATTACACCTGGTGAAGTGAAGTCAATGAATTTCAGGTGGAT
>RSEF01000003.1:68200215-68238116 GCA_003993805.1 Himantopus leucocephalus | reverse complement strand
TATGACGGTAATAACACTCAGTATAAAAATTTCCATTTATTTAGCTTTATTTCCTGTTTTTTAAAACTGCAAACATTAAGAAAGTTCTATAGAGCTTCTTTTATAATAGTTTTATTTCCAGAAGCATATGAAATAAGATCCTTTCCCATGGGGAAAATAAAAAAAATTAATAACACAGAATTTGACATCAAGCATTTCTGGGGAAATCTGACATGATATGAAATTTCAGGTCATTCCTGCTCTGATATTTTAATGGAATGAAATAAAACCTTTCATTACATGAGCCATAAAGTTCAGGGAAGTTCAGACCTACAGCTTTCCTTTTGGTTACAGTTTGTCACTGTTTGATCTCAATGTTTCTTTTCTTTTTTTTTTTTTTTTTGTTTTNTTTTGGTTACTAATGAGCAGTTAGCATGACACACGAAAGGATATTGCCAAGTGTAGACATGTTAGGCATTTGCTATGACATTTGTAATTCTTTTTATCTTTAACCCTTTTTGTATGTATATGAGACTATAAAACATGATTTTGTTCACGAAAATTTTGCTGGCGATGTATTATTTTTCTACCATCCATGGAACTGAGATTTGATTTAGTTTGACATTTCACCACCTTTATCAGCTCTGGTGCTTTGAACAAATGGCTTTTTGTTTTTAATGAAAATTGGCAAAGTTATTTATGACATGCCCATAAAACCATATATATGTATTTTTTTTTTTTCATTACTAGTGACATGCTCCTAGACACCACTGGAGCAGATGGGAGACAGAGGAGAACCTGAACCTGCCTCTGCAGCCCTTCCCTAAGTCACACTTTTCTCTAAAGTGAAAACAGTGCTGAAAAGCATCCAGGCTGGCACACTTGCTGTGGGGCACTTTAATCTTTACTGCCAGGATGAATAGTCCTAAACTGTGACCCTCTGCCATCTGCCAAGAGGTAACAATTGATATCCCGTCCTAATTGGTATAGTTATGTGCGCAGATATATGTGTATGTGTGTGTACATGTGTGTTATGTCCTAATTCAGTTAAAGCATTCATGTCCAAAAAGCTTTCAGAATAATAAAAACTGTATATGGAATCACACAGACTGAGAAAAAGTTCAAATAAATAGCATTTCAAGTGGATTTGCTGTTCTGTGGTATGCACCACACGTTAAATAACCAACACCATTCTGCTTGCACTCAGTAGCTGCATAAAAGTGGTGTTTTCTGTCCTGTTGTTTAATTTTTGCCACAAGTATTTCAATGCATCTAGTTTTATATTCATTAAAGCCTAATGTTGTCATATTCCATGTAGTGTGTTGAATACTTAAATCCTTAGAGAGCAGAAAGTTAGCCTGGTCTTACAGTCTTGTAAACTTGGTTTTATAGGCTATATGCTTGTCATTTCCCTTCTCAGACCTTCATATCATGTCGGTTAATTAAAAACAAATGAGACAGGGTGGTAAAGCTCTCCAAGATATCCTTTCATTAACAATATTGTGAACATAAGCACCTAGATATAGAAAAAGTCCCTTTAGTCCCTCCTGTTGAAGGGAAAGGTTGCAATATGAGTTCAGTCACGTTATTAGACCTGAGATAATCCACATGAGATATTTTGCATGAAACAAGATTTTTCCAGTTCTCCTGCTCCCAAGAAGTACTTGTTCTGCTATATTTGACTGCCATTCTACTTACTGGATCAATGTAGAAATGTTTCTTTCTACAAACCAAGTAAATGCCTTACTTGGTGAGACCATGCCACGCATATACCTGCTCCTCTATGAATGAACATCTTTTGAGGTGGGTAACAAACAGTTTTTCTGTGAAGAAAAGGAAAGCAGGAGACAGTTCTCTGTATCAGTATCTTTGTATTAGAAATCTGCTACTATGTTGGGAAATATTTTGGAAAAACATTGTGCAAAGGAAACAAAGAAAAGCGGCCTGGATGAAACGCAAGTGCTTCCAGTCCAAACTATGGGGTCTGTAGCTTTCCTTCATGGGCAGCAAGTAATGGCATCAAAACTGAGGATGGAAGTCTTTACCACTGAGGAATGTCTCAGGATCCCTGAATAAAGTAGAAGCTGCCAAAATGATTTAAAGACTTTTCTGAAGAGAATTACACTTTTATTCAAGCTTTTGATGCTGGAGGGTTATACTTTGGTGAGTTTGCTTAGCAAAATAAATCAGGGGCAGGCGATGGAGGTGCTGCCTTATATCCAAATACTTGCTTTCGCTAGTTGCCTTAGCCTTATTTTAATACAACTCATTGCTTGTTTAATACAGCTCATGCATCATTCTGGATGAATAACTAAAAGTCTGAGAAGAAGCTAGTATTATGTTAGACACCACCAAATTGGCCAATGTCCCTAATTTTGGGCGTATGAGGTCAGTCCTCAGCAAAGCAAGTTAGACAGTTGTGTTTTCAAAGTCTTCCCGCATCACCGTATATAAGTTTTGCTATTACAGTTGTTATGATGAAGAGGCTGAACTGGTCATACCTTGGTAAACCCCTCTTTATGTTTTCAAGAAATCAACAGGCTCTGCCTTTTCCTCAGAAGGTGTACACAACCAAAAAACACCATCTTGATGTTAGAATAACTAACAGTACATGGTCTTCCAGGTTATGTGGACATACTTGAATACACATTGCTAGAAACCTTCATTGAAGTCTAGTACAACTTTTCTTACTCATCAGCAAGCTAGATGCAAAAAAGAAAAAAAGAAAAAAGGTGATCTAAATGCATTGAGCGCTGCCCCTAGGATGTGAGACTTAGAAGCTGGGGTCATTCTTAGATTTCAGATCCTTCTTTGTAGCTGGTGAGATCTATCTTCCCATACTTGAGTAGGCAGAAAGACTATCTTCTTTTTTAGAATATCAGGTTGCATTAACATAGAAGGAAAGCAAACACCTTCTTTCCAAAAGGCTCCAGTATGATTATACTGAAGCCTAAAGACAAATCTCTCTCTCAGCAAGCAGATAGGTACATTTTCCTCTCCAGAGTCTGAAATGCTCTGTTAGTTTCTGCAAAAGTTGTGATAATCAAGAGAAAAGCAACCATCATAAAGAGGAAATAGAAAGAATGCATATTTCTGATGTCTATCCTGCCAGCCTGGCAAAGCTCCTCTCAGTTAGAGGAAAAACATTCCCCAAAGATTCAAATCACCGGCAAATCAGCTGCTCAAGTCAACACTCCTGAAGCACATACTTATGTAAATGGAGAGTATATTTGATTGTTCCGAGGAAAACACACTTTCATCATTTTTGCCATATGAGAAGGAGAACACGTGGGTCTTATGGCTTCCCATCAGAAGAAGCAGAACACAGTGTGGATGTATTCATAGACCACAGATGCCTAATTTCCCATTGAAATAAAAATATTTTTGATTTAGAATCCTTAAAAAGAAAATTAGGTTAATCTTACAATTCTGACTAAGGAATTGCCTGAGTTCAAAACTGATGTACCACCCGTGAACAGCACTCTGTGAAAACCTTACACATGACGAACAGAGCACTTGTGAAAAGATCAATTCTTAATGACTATCACTATTATTAGTCTGTTTTAAGAACAAATTAACTTCACTAGTCTCAGGATTTCTGACATGGGCACTCAGGCTAAGGCTCGGCTGGCAAACAAAGTAATTTCAAAAAATGTTGTGATTCTTTAATGCAGAGAGCTAGTGTCTGCCAGTAGATCTTTACCTGTGAAAAAGCTTAAACTGTATTTCCTTTTATATAGGGATCTGAGGGGTACTTCCAGCCTTTTGAGGACTAAGATGGCTAAGCTACTTAGATGTGGAGTATTTCGAGTCAATCCCCGATGAGTAGAAGGTTTAGAAAAATCATACGTTGAATCATATCTGTTTGAACCAGGAGCACCTCTAGAGAGGCATGTCTACATTACTCCAGGTGGAACTTCTCAAGGGAGGGTGACAAGAAACATGGCAAATTACTGAGCATGAGATCAGATGCAGCAGTTGTACATATGCTCATAGACCACAGCAAGGTGAAAACACTTCAGTTTTTTTAATAGTGTCTCATTGTGAGGTAAAATGACTCATATTACTTCGTAACTGATTTATGGCAAGAGCGTACCCACTGAGGTTGGTCATAGCTGGGATGGTGCTCAGCCATTACTACTTGCTCATGCTTTAACTTGCTCATAATCCACCATCTTTTGACAAGGGAAGGACTTCTGCTTCAAGCTCTGTAACCCATTGAAAATATGAGCCTGGAACAGATATTTCAAAAGAGAAAGAAAACTTTGAAGTGAATACCAGTTCTAGGTTGTGCCTGTCATTAGGCAAACATGATGTTCAGATTAAATTAGCTACTTCAGTAACGAAAACAATAGACCCTAAAAATTAATATAATTAGATCCTAAAGGAATAAATTTAATTGGAAGTTAATAAACTTAGCCCTAACTGTAGCTCCTGACTCCTGGGTATTAGTATCGGTTAGCCCAATGGGGTAGGGTAGAATGAGACAGTGAGCAAAAGCTTTTTGCTCTCAGAGCACAAGTCAAAGGAGGCACATGTGGTTACATGTTTCGAAAGGCTTCTTTGTCTGCCTTAAACAAGGCAAGCAACTTCTTCAGAGGGTATTTGTAGAGGCAGCATCATGAAGTGTACAGCTCAGAAAGTCAATAAAATGCTGGGAGGAATGTGTGTATGAAATAAACCCACCAACCACTATTTCTGTAATATTTAAAGCTCCAAACTTGGGCACTCAAAGCAGCTGTTACAGAAGGGAAAATACTCATCAGATTATTTGTGGCACTCTGCAGACTAAAGTAGTAGGTAATGGTAGCATTGGTAATGACTTGTTTTGTACTTATGATACGGACTGAAACTTCTTCATACAGAAACTTTCAAGTTGAGGTAGACCTGTATGATGATGCGAGAAAATTCATATTTAAGAAACATCACAGTGAAGCATATTGTGTTTCCACTTGCACTCTCTCTAAAACATAGCGCTGCCATATCCAAGAACTTCATATATTTTAGATGTAATAAAATCATATACAGTATAGGAAATACTAGTCCACACTACTGCTCCCAGAAAATCAAGTGCTATTTTCATAATGGTCTCAGTGATCTAGATGAAACCCATCTATTCCCTTTCTACCAAAGCAAAGGTGGTACCACTTCCAGAAGACTAATGCCTGGGAACGTAATCATATACATAGTATATGCGACAGTCTTGATTCAACAAAGCTTAAACATGTGTTTAAATGCTTTGCTGACTCAAGAGAGAGTTAAAGAGATGTTAAGTGCTTTGCTGAAATTGGGCCCAATTCTTGCCAAATGTGCACTTAAATCATGAAACAAATTCAGAGCTACGAAAGATTGTAAGCCTCAGAACAAAACAATTTAAAATGCCTTTTCCATAAAAAGTGGACTTAAATAATCCTTTTAGCTGTGATTTGTATTTAAATAGCATTTAATTTTGACCCTATTTTATTCTCATTATTGTTACTTTCATGTATTAAATAATTTCTTTTTTGTAGTTAACTTGCTCCCCCTGCCTTGCTCTTTAAGTAATGCCATTTTCGTGTTAGTAATACAGCAGTATTTTGCTGCACTGCATTGAATGGACTGTGGCATTTAATAATATCTAGTAATAACAAAAGAAAGAAGGCTGCATTTTTAGTACAAGTGCCTTCAGAGATCACTGTGATGTGAAAGGAAGTATAGGAAATTATTTTAAATCTATATGATCCTGAAACAGAGGATACTGTAAAGAACGTATAAATGCAACAGTAGTATGCCAGGCCATCACACTGGGCATTTCAACATCCTAGTAAAAGTAACAAAAATATCCTGAAATCTAGGCCCTTTACTCAAAAATATTTAAAAAATTATTGAATAAAACCTGGATTTCAGATTAGAAAGCTTAGTGTAAAATAAGTTATTTCATGCTCCATTTACAATAATCCTGTATGTAAAGAATTCAAGGTTGTAAAGTAGAATCTTCTAACATTGGAAAATTCTTTGCTTTGAGAGCGTATATTGTGACAAGTCAAGAATTCATTTTTCCTTTCCCATTCAGAGTTTGATAACAATCCAGTTTATGTAATCTTGAGGACAATTTAAGAGCTCCTAGTCTGCAAGAGTTTCTCAGACTTGAGCTGGGATGAAAATGTCAGTGGGTTGGAATCATTTGTAGAATTCGTCTCCATTCACATAATAGATTCCTGCAGATGTTAAGAAATGGCTGAGTGATGGGCTGCAACAGCAGCAAGGTTTCAGCCGCTATGGATGTAATGCATTCCTGGCAAACCAGGAGAAGTCAGCTGCGAGGCTTCGCTAACACTAGTGGACACTTTCTGGGACAAACAGGTAAGGACCAACACCCAGTTTCTTCTATCCATCTGCAGGTTGCTGGGGACTGAGATCAGATCACTTCCACCCACTGCAATGACAGCCAAGCCTGCAACTCTCTCTTTAATAACAGAAGGAATGAGTAAGACAGAAAAGATGTGATATTTAACTATCCAAAGAGTTAAGGTGGGAGAGAGGAAGACTTATACTAACCTGGACGGGAAGGAAAGCGTCTGTGATTCAAAATGACTCCAGAATGATCCTGAACCTAAACGCAAGGAACCTGAGCAGCAGGATTAATACAAGTAGGGTTTCATTATTTTGTTTACCACTGCACATTCACCTGTTACCTGACTGAAGATTTGTTTCATCTGGAAATAAACCGCAAAGCATATCCATATGCATGTAATAAGCTACCTCCATCATTTGTCCCTGAAGAGTTGAACTGTAAACCCAGAAAATAAACCCTGAGAATGGCTGTGTGTTATGAAAAAGCCTGAGAGAGTTAACACTGGGGACTAGAAAACTGAACAGACTATTCCAACTACCAGAAGAATTTTCTTGGTAACACCTGTACTGCAGAAATACACTCAGAGATGATAACTAGGGGCAATGGCTGCTTATAAAGAGAAATTTCAGGGCACACAGGGGCACTGAGACATAAGATCCTGAAGAGATTGCAGGATGGCAAACTCTACTAGGGCCATCTCCATGTATGGTAAGAGAGAAAGAGGAAGAAATACTGTTCCTCTCTCCTTTTTGTCTTTCCAAAAGTACTTACATGGGGGTGTATAACACACTATTTTTTGATGTCTCTTCTCTTGGGTGATACAGCTACACAAGAAGAGAATAAGAAGATGGATGGATTGATGGAGAGTATGTGGTGTTGTGAGTAAAATACATCCCTGACTTGTGACTTGAGAGACCTACCTGACTGTGAGAAACCTGAAAAAGAGTCCATGATAATTTTGCCCGTTCCGCTGTGTTGGTAAATTATTCAATAGATGTGCTGAATTTTATTAATCTTTTGTAACATTTACATGGTTTTAGCATTCTTGCTATGTACTTCTGTCCTATAGGTGATCATTAAAAGAAAACCAACAAGCCCAGCTCCTTAGTCAACCTTTCCCCCATTTCAAAGCATACCTGCTGTCCCATAAACTTTGTGTTATTTCTTCCTTGTTTAGGTAGAATAGCACTGGTTATACCATATGGCAGGTACAATGATTCTTCCCTGCTGCCATTTTAGGTGCTGTTGTTCACCTTGAACCAAGAATTAAAATAATTTGTCTGTCAAGTAAATGCTGCCCACTACCAGTAGAATCAGAAGTTCTTCCTGCATTAGGCAGAGGGATCTGAACCTCTTCAACTGATCCTCTGACCAGTTTTTTCAGTATAGTGCGTGTTCTAATATTCTGTACTTACCTCATGAACTCATTTCCTATATAATTTCCTATATAATGTCCTTTTTTATTTTTTTCTTTCTGCTTCTTACCAACAGTGGAAAAATCATAATAATAATAAAATAATAATAATTCCGTAATGACAGAGTTTGGGAGATTGGATGCAGCTGACATCTGTGCACTTAAAATTGACTATTTGTCTATCTTACTTATTTTACTCTTTCTGGGTCTGAACTAAATTTCACTGATTTTCAAGGGGTAAATGGTGCTCAAAAGAGTTTCTGTTATGAACCCAAAGGGAGCAATGAATAAGATTTTTTTTTTGCATGTGTCTGGAGAAGATGGAAAAAATTAGGCGTTAAAAATCAGTAATTAGGCAGTTAAGTGACAGTATAAAATCTGTTAAACATACTGTAAAATTAAATTAAAAATTGCAAGACCATTCCAGGGAAATTCTAAGCTGCAATTAGGATTTAATTTTTACAGTGTTGAAAAGAGTTAGATCTGATTTTTAAATCATGCAAATCATCAGGGGAAAGCACTGTCACTCGTGCTTGAAGAAGGTGCAGGACCGTTGCCTATAATGTGAGGTTGTCCCATGAGAGGGACTCACAGACGAGCTGTTCCCATCCCTGACCCTAGCTGTGGGAGCGTGCGGGGCTCAGTGGCACCGAGGCTCCTTGCTCTCTGCTGGGGAACTTAGTCACCCTTCTGCTAATTCAGTTGCAAGTGCTCCCTGTGTGGTTTGAGCCTGTCTCATGAGCTCCCTTCCCTGCCCTGCAGTGCCATTGCACTTGCTTTCATCACTGTGCCAAACCAGACCCAGCAAACTTACCAAGCTGAGGCGTGATGTGCCAGTGTCCCACCGCTGACACCTGGACCGCTGACCCCACAGAGTTGGCAATAGCTGCAGGGCACGACGCTTGGTGCAGTGTGGGAGCTCTTCCCAGGTGAGCCTCCATGGGGACAGGGGTGAGGGAGGAGGTTTCCCTCCCAGCTGCCTGTCCTGCCTGAGGATGGCAGGATGAGGCAGGTGCTCAGCACCTACAGCCCTGGCTCTGGGAAACCCTCCAGAGAACACGCTGGGCCCAGCACACACGGAGTGCCTAAGGAAATCCTGTGAAAAAAACCTGCTCCCCTCCTCAGGGAAAAACTATAGACAGATATTTTGTAAGGCTAGGTCAATCTCAGACCTGCCCTGCTGGCACAGCTGGGGAGGTGATGCACCTTGGTGAAAGAAGAGGAAACGACAGCAGGGTTTGGGATGGGAACATCATGAGACAGCGTCACTGAAGAAGCTAGTGTCACAAAATATCTTCAACTGTGGTTTCTCCCTGCAGAATAGCATCACTTGCATGTATCTATGAAACTGTTCTGCTTATAAGCCAAATACTGTGCTCTCCAGCCCAGCTTCAGATGGGTGCCAGAGAGGTAAGTTTTTCCAGTTAGAGAAAATACTACATTTGAAAATATCTGCTTTGAAAATAAAGTAATAGGTATTCACTGAGCCTAGTTTCCTAGAGCAGCCATCAATTTCCAGGTGCAGAAGCTCTCATAGACTTCCAAATTCCACATTCACTTACTTTGTTTTCTCCGTATAAATATATGGAGATAAAAATAGTGCACAGTGTATTAGACAGGGTTTTCTTCACCAGTGACATTAAGACCAGGAACATATGTGATATAGAAGCATTGGAAGATGACCAGCTGTGCTCTCAGTCTGTTCAGTCTGTTGAAAGGACTAAACCTTCAGCTTTAGGCATTCTGGAGTACAGGTTGCGATGTAATAAGATATGTGGAAGAAAATGAAATATGAAATTGGATAATGTATTTAATTTACTGTACTAATAGGCAGCAGTCTTGTTACGATGTTGCCAAACAAGCATATTTAATATTTTGCTATGGTGAGTTATTCTGGGGGTAAATTAATTTTCAGAGAACAGTGCCATTTGGGGAGGGGAAATAAAAATGTAGAAGTCAAAGCCTACTGCTCTTTATCACTTTTAAGGCAAACTAGATATTTAGAAATGTGTCAGAACAGACAAACTATTTTTTTTTTTCCATAATAAGCCATGCCAGTTTTTCCCCTTTTCTTTCTCTTAAGCAGATTACTGTCATCACCATTCTTGCCAACAAGCAGACTCATTGGAATATTTTTCAAAAACGAACACAAATATTGGATGCAAGCAGGTGGAATGAATTAATTATAAGCATATGGTACTAACATAACGATTTCTGCAGTGTACTGTCAAGACATCTAAGGGTCTAGCTATACAACACACTTTGGCAACAAAGCTGCTTTAAGAGATTATCAGTTACACATATAACTGTTTGTGGAGCCAGACTTACTGAAATGATCCAGACTGAACACCCTGACACAAACACACACATTTCTAGGACAGTTTTTAGCTCTAAGCCGTGGCAATGGTGTGGTTTACACTGTTCTCCCAGTTATGTTAGCACAACTGAACACAGCATCAAACAAATACAGCAGCCAGGGACTGGGAGCACACGCAGGGAAATGGCGCTTCTTAGGCCAGATTCACATAGTGTATTGTACAGCTGTACAATATGACCTACGATAGCCTATATCATTTGCAATTCCAGTCTGCAAGTGCTGTTGTGGTAGAGGCAACTGAAGATGTTCATGGCTTGCACCGATCCTTGACCAGCTCCCAGTCTCCCCTACTGGTGCAAGTTATTATTCCCTTATTCAGTGGAGGAGATCTCTGAGATAGTCCACTGAAAAGGTCTGAATAAGAGAAAGACAGCTAGAGAACAATTATTACAAAAAAAAAAGAAAAAGAAAAAGACCCCAGATTCACATAGATCCACGTAGCCACATACAGTGGGACCAGCTGGAGTCAAGAAGCAGCAGAGGGAGTGGGCTGGCTGCTTCTGCGATGGCAGCACCAAACACAGCTCAGTAGCACAGAGCCTGGTGCAGCATCACCACCCTATTTCAGAGTAGAATAATATTACGGTTTTATATTGATCCCATTTTCACATGCAAATTCCCCCATTTTTTTAGTTAACTTAAAGTGTAGTAAAATTACAAGTATCTTGAATATTTAGATTGTTATTCGTTATACTGGGTTTTATTAAATTAAGCAGAAAAGTGACGTGGCATTTTTGAAGATGACTGCGAAGCAGAAGAGACCAGAAATCAATAAAAAGTGGTAGATTTTTACATTTCAGTCTGAATTCAGATACAAATTTGTGCCATTATTTTGCTTTAAAAAAGTTTTCTTGTCTTTTCAGTGCATATTTATGCTTATCTAAGAGTTTAATCTTTGTAGAACCTACTGTGAGACCAGCACTTTGAAAAATCAGATCCCCTTCTTGAAGTGCTCGAATACATCTTCACATGGAAACTCTGTAAATACTGCTTTAAAATCAGTCCTTAGATTCAGACTTGGTTTTTGGTCTCAAACCCTGCAGAATGGCCAAATGTGACACCTCATAGCTGCCATAAGAGGACAAGAAGCAACCATAATGTTAGAGATTAATGCAAAATGCTTTTGTTCTTAACAAAGATTGCACGTATAAATTATCACAATAATTTGGAGCAGACAAAAAAACCCAAACCACCGGCTTTTGTATAATCCAGCAGATGGTGCTATGATGCAATGAACTGGTTCGAGACTACAAGAAATACACTGAATGTGAACATTTTATTCCTTTACCTGGTGCTGTTGCTTTTTTGGTGGCTGGATTGGCTGCAGGAGCTTTTGCTGGTTCTTAAAAAAAGAGAACAAATTAAACCAATTACTACGAAGTGTTATATCTTAAAAAAACCCAGAGACCTGAGGAAAGGCTTCCAATGAGGTACAGCCTGTAGCAATTTTTTTCACTGAAGAATTAGACAAAGAGATTACCCAAACAGAAAAGAGCTGAGTTGCCTTGAATAAACTCAAAGGCATCAACAAAATAGCCAGCTGAAGGGATAGTAAACTCTTGCCGTTAGGCACTGCCTCACTACTTCTAGCTTTTTTTGTCGAGTAATTCAATATCTATTGGCAAAGCAGGTATTGTAGGGGTTTGGGCATAACCTCGCTGCTCAGGCAGCAGCTATGGGCTGGGAGCCTCTGCATTTGGTCTTGCAGCTATGAGAGCAGAAGGTCCTGAACCAGCCTACGACAGCTGGCGAGTGTCTGTGAATTCAGCAGTGGTGCCTCTTGGGATCCCACAGTTATTCAGTGTGGCATCCTTTCCCCTCATATGAATCTCCCTGGTGAGAAAAAATGAAATGGGGCTACTTCTGCAAAGTACATTCACAGACATGGTTACACCAGGACTCTGCCTCCATCCTGAGGAATGGAGGAGCATTAGGAGAACAACTTTGTGTTTGATCTTGCACTTGAAAGAGCAAGTACTTGGTCCTCCTAGCAGAGAATCAGGCCCTCTCAGGCTGCTTAACTGTAGTACTTCTGTTCTTGGTCTTTCCATGAAACATTTGCACTGCCCTCTCTTTGCTGAAGTAGGACACTTCCTTGCAGAATGAAGGTCCAAATGATGAAAGGCATGTGCGTCCCCAAGCAGACTTGGAGAATCTCAGCCCTGGATAGAAGAACCTAACTAGCCTACTGGATTTATTTACTCTTTACCAGTGTTTAATTAATCGTTTTTATCCTCAAGAACTACTAAAACAGACTGTTCTTAAAACACAATAATTTAACAAATACCCATAAACTAAACTCCACTGACTTTCATAGTGGATTTTTTATATCAGCTAGAAGATCCTCTAACTTAAAATTCACATTCCCATATTGTGAGAGGAAATAATTAATCATTTTAATCACAATCTGAATTACAGAATGCCAAAAAAATGTTAGTTAATCCTTCACATCTGTCACTGTGTTATTACAAAGAAAAAGAATATGGCTAAATCAGGAATGTAATTTTGAGTTCTTCCCCTCCAGTCTTTTGAGAAGTTCATAAAAGATGCATCAGATTGTCTTGTGAAACAGAATGAAAACAAAATATAGTTTGCATGTGTGAGATTGTTTTGTTTCCATCCATTTAAAAGTCTGCAACATATAATTATATCCTAACTTAGTTATTATCACAGCATTGTAATTACTTGGGGTGCTCACCCCTCCTTCAGGGAAATATGTAGAAGATCTTGAAGAGTTTCCTTAGTATTACTTTCCTGAGTGCCAGTTCCTGCAGAAGAAGCAGGAGATACAACACATAGTCTACAAGTGACAAGATGGACTTAATACAAAACTGCAGAACTCCTGCATTTATTCTCTTCTGAGCTCTCATCTAGAGTTTGCTCTCCACAAAGATTTTTTTTTGGGTTTTTTTTTTTTTTTTTTTTTTTTCACCTCTGTGCTAACAAATTAAGTTAGGATTCTTTTTGTTCTACCAAGATTTTTGTTTTCATTTGAAATATTTCATTTCTGAGTAGCTAAAATAATTTTAATTGAGGAAAAAAATTAAATTTGAGGAAAAATATTTTGACCAAAAACTTCCGTAATTTATTTATTTATTTAACTTTTCAGTAGCATAGAATCAAAACTGTCAAAAGTTTTAAACTTTTTTTGGAAGCATATGTTTTTTAGTTTGTAATTCACAATTATTTCAGTGCTAATGACTCTGCATCTTTACATGAACAACTTTCAGCCGATAATTTCACCCTGCAAATTTCACTCATGCGATGGAGCTGGGAAGTTTTGCCATGACAGCTGCTGGGGAGTTCTCCCATGAGAGGAATCATGTGCCCAAATCAATAGATCCTTTAAGACCTGCTTGCAAACAGGCAGTTAGTTCACTAACAGGACGTTACTTGTAGAGTAAGTCCATTGAATGTTTTGTTCAATGTTTCTGCAAAATTTGAGTAGGAAACCAAGGTATAAGCTTTTCTTGATTGCCAAAAGAAGTGTTCCAATAATTCATGCAAAACTGAGGATGGCAGGGGATTCTTCTGCCAAACAGGTCTGAAAAGATCACATATGGAGATGGGAGTGAGTGCATTCTTTAATTATGAATTTGAATGAGATTTCAAAACCCCACAGCTTTCTTAATTTTTCTTATATACTGTACTTTCAGAACAGAGATCTGAGCAGATTAAATCTGACCAGTGAAACTGTCTTACTGTGTTGAGGCATTGATGCTTGCAAATTTGTAGAAAAGGAAGGTGTAACAGTTCCCTGATTAACACTACCATGTTCTCAGAGCATTTTTCAGTTATTTATGCAGAAGAGCCCAGCCCCTGCCTCTCTTCAGCCTCAGAAGTCTCTCTGAATCTGAAGTAACTAGATAGGCAAAGCCCTTTTTTCGCATTTGTGAGGATAAAGTTGGTGGTCCTCAGCATGTTGGACTCTCAGTCTTCTCACTCCAGTTACGAAACTTGCTGCCACTGAGAGCACATTCAGCTGAGACCTCATTTGACATTTCCTTCCCCATGAAACCTTTGTTTTTGAAGACAGTGATAGCAAAGATGGGAAGGCAAAACTGTCAGTCACAAAGATGAGTGTGGAATTAGAAGTAGGATAAGAATGGATTTAGAGAGGAGGAGGCAGCTGAAGTCTAAACATGTCATTTTTCAATTATAAACGGTGTAGCTACGTTCTTTGTATTTTCAACAGTTCAATAACCATTATTTTGGGTTATTGAAACGTGCTGTTTGAAACTACATGAGATATAAAAGAGATCATAACCTATGGCACAGTAGTTTCTTACTTTTGAGTTCTTTGGACACAGCAGCTTCTTTTTTATCTGTAAGATGAAAAAACATATGCATAAAAACATAGTTAGGAAGGATATAGGTAGACAGAAAACTGCAGTGTGTGCTTTAGGGCTGAAACACTTATTTGCTGCAAAGTGCATTTGACTGATGCAGTGAATCCGTTCACTTCTGTTTCACAGTACAGTTGCATTAATTTAACCTTAAGTGTAAGTGCAAAAAACCTGTGTGAATGTGAGCATTTTTGTTTAATTTCAATATTGTAATATGTGAGATTTGACATGTGATTGAGTTACTGTGTCTTATGTGTACTACCTGAACCATGGTTGCTCACCATGTCCCCATTGTCAAGTTGCACAAATGCACAGGACAATGCGCTAGGAGCCTAAGAATAGAGACATGTAATGAAAGGCACTATTTTCCTACAATCGTTGACAATCATACCACCGAGGCCTAGTTTGGAAGGCTCCATGTAACACCTAACCAAAACTCCAGCTGCCACGTATTTCCCACATGCCAAAACAAATGGAAGGTTTACAGCTAAAGAGAAGAGAGAGAGAGAAACCAAGCCATCCCTCCAGTCCAGCCCGAAGGAAAGATCCCTGTTTTTCCAAACTTTTCCCAATGTTCAACTAAAGATCAAGTTAATGCATTTCTTTCATGTTTGAGAAAAAGAGCACACCCATGACTCTTACTAAAACAGAGCCAATGTGGAGTAGTTTATGAACTTGAAGAAACTCAGTCAGTCCCACATACAAGAGTAGGCAAAATCTGTCCCTGTTTGATTTAAATAAAGTTAAAATAACTCGGCTATATCACAATGCAGCATGGCCGGGCAGCCTACCAGAGAGACTTAACTAAGCTGTTCAGTCTCATCTTCAGTTAAGGTAGCATCTTTGTGCCACTTTTTTATAGGACATTTTTTCTGATGGCTGAGAGAAGATTTGGAACCTTTACTAAGCAGATGTAAGCAGGCAGAAATACTCAGTGACAGCTCCTATCTCCATTATAATTTTTGGCGCTATTCTAACTCAGGGCTTTTTTCTGGGTATAAAAACCGGCCATTTTTATAACTATACTTGGGGCCTTACGTATCTTTTTCACTAGTCTCACCTGCACAAGTAAGAAATGGTTCATGGAGGTCCTGTGAGACAGGAAGCAAAGAGATGCACAGAGTGGTGATAGAAGTTACTCCCCTGGGTGCCCATGAGGAAATGAACAGCCTCTCTAATAATCTATAGTGTACCTAGAATATAGGCAGGATAATGCTTATGTCCACAACATATATGAATGATAAATTAATTATGCTTTTAAACACTGATACAAGAAATACTTCAGGTCAGAAGCTGCCAAAACAAGCAGCTTGCAAACCCAAGACTATCCCATTACTAATAATATGACAAAGTTGCTTCAGTTTCTGTTGCTCTCTAAATTGCTGTAAAAAAAGTTGATAGGAGATAAGGTAATGCAAATGACTGCCAAGTAGTCTAACAAAAAGTCTTGAAAAATTCAGGGGAAAATACATTTCTATTTGGGTGATACGCTGCTCTGAACTGAAATATTTGTAGGTTAATCCTCTGCTTCCACTAACTCTCTGTGAAAGCGTGTTTTGCAGGCATTACTTCAAAGTATGATAATTACCACATTTAGATGAAATTAATCATGAGGCAGCTTTCAGCCACGTTATCTGGCTAAGGAGCCTATTGCAGCCTTCAAGAAGTGCCTATTAGTTGCCAGATATGGAAATTTTAAAAAGTGTATATTGCAGCGATATGAATCATTTATCACAATAATCTTCTGTTGCTGGAGGTTATAAAAAAATAAATAAATTGGCAGCATCATTTACAATAACAGACTGGATCTAAATAAAGCCCTCAAGTGCTTTCTTTTCTTTTTTCATATAAGTCATCATTTATTAGGACAACATACTTTAATATATTTTAGAGCCATAATTTATGTTAAAAGAATCAACATGTTTTTCTATCATCTGAAATGCGTAACATAGAGTAAAGTCTGAGTGAATATCTAGACAATTTTTCCAGTAAGAAAATCTTATAATTTGGGGGTTTTGGTGTAGTTCTGTTTTGGTGTGGTTTTTAAGAGCAGAAAAATTACCAATAGCTGATTTCAATAGCACACGATGGTATGAAAATGTAAATATTTTTACTCTTAGGCTATTCTTTTCAAGCTAAGGTGCCTAAAGTTTGATTTCTAAAGCCATACTTATGCAATGAGGCTGGAGTGATTTAGAGAGAATTGTCCAGAGGAGGTTTTGTAAGATCTTGAACCATGGAGGTTCCTTTGAAGGTATATAACATTTACATCTAGTCACCTCACACTTGAATGAAATAAATGACCTAAGTACAAAGGACTGAACAATTGGTAGATCTCACAGAAGGAGGAAAAACTGATGAGGACTTCTGAAGTCCCTAAATGTAGTTACCTGCTACAAGGCACAAATAGCATGTAACTAAACAACTCAAAGGAAAATAATATCAAAAAAATGAATTGAACAATGAGTTATATTAATGTAATTAAAGTAAATGAGCATTTTGTCTCATTTGTTTTTGTTTTGCACAGGTCTAGGGTTTAACTTTTCAGCTCTGGGAGTGTGATTGGGGAACGCAGCTTCTATTACATCAGGTTTTTATAGCCATAATGTCTTTTTCTTAAAAAAACCCAACAAGCAGCTCTCTGGCCTCTCTGTGGGTCTGTTTTTTGGGGTTGGTTAAGAGGAGGAATTTCCAGAAGAAATTAACCTTTTTTCAACCACCAGTGTTAGGCAACATATGAACATTATCCTAAACACAGCCTGGGAAGTTTAATCCCCAGGGCTTTAGGCTATTTTCTTTTTAAAATTTTACATCTGAAGTCTGTCAACAGGAAAGGCAAGTGGATGTCATGAGGATGACACCCACACTTCCTGGGAGCCATGTTACTTCATTAGGACCCATGTAACACGTGAACATCAGTCTGGGTGCTCTAGCATCCTTGACCAGCAGCACGGTCAAAAGCATTGTGACTGTCCTTGGTATTGGTGACAGAATTAGTTGATATCCAACAACAGGGAATGAATTTTGTTTTCAAGAAAAACCCCACTTCTACAACAACATAAAGCAATAAAAAAACCTTCAGCAGACTTACTATAGAAGATAAGACTTCAAAATCTGATGCTTCTGGTAATTTGGTGCCCAAACTGAAGCAGTCAGTTTTTCAGAAGTTGCTGAGGACATATTTGATATTCAGGTCTTCTTAAAGGGCTTATGTAGATCACCCAAATACTGAGCAATCCAAAGTTTTTGAGTACCTCTCACAACCCTACCCGTGGGCTTTTCTGAAAGCACCTTTAACGGGCTTTAACAGTCCAAGCACCATAGCTAACAAAATCATTCGTAAGCTGTGGAGGACTGTGAAGCACCCTTTTCTTTTTACAGTTATTCTCAGGGGATTTGAAGACAGTTGTATTCTGGTCTGTATTCTCAAAAAGCAAGCATGGTTGTACAAGCTCCCCTCTTCCCAGGTGAATGAATAGGTTTTTTTTTTACTGGCTCTTGAAAAAGATTGAAGTACAGTGAAACTTTTTTATTATTATTATTTTATTAAAAACCACCAAATATTTAAATAAACATGATCTAACTTTGTTCTTATCTGTACAGGCTGAAAGGATCAATTTTGAATTCAAACTAGGAATGAGCATCTGGCAGCCAGAACTGATGTATCTAAATGAAACAGCAAAGCAGTACTTTATTCTTTCGCCTCTTTTTAGCGCATAGCTCGATCTTTTCCTCAGGCCTCGATCAGCATTCTTTTGAAGTAAACTAGCAGTACACAGTAACTGCAAACGACATCTAAACTACGCACGGGGCAAGGAAAAAATAATCCCTCTAAGCTTATATAGTACCTTTCATGCCAGTGAGTCCCTAGGAGGTTCGTAATAAGCCGTTAGACAAAGGATGCCCCAGCGCTCCAGTATAGAGTATGGTTGTTTGAGTTTAAACAAACTTCCAAAATGGAATATTTCAAACATTGCTCTGAGGTGAATTCTAGATCTGGGGTTCACAAAACTTTTACACCTTTTTTAGCAATGGATTTATGGTGCAGCATATATTGTACATTTGAGAACATCAGATCTTTAGCTGCTCCATGCAACCTATAACTTTTATATAAAAAAAGCAGTTGGGGGAAATAAATGGGTCTTCAATTGTACTCTCTTGAAAGGTTTTTCTGTGCTTTTTCTTCCTAATAATCTGCCACTCAAATATATATAAGTATAAAAAAATCTTAAATTAAAAGTGTTATTCAGAAAAATGAATATTTCAAAGACAATATATTGATAGCTCTGCTAATGATGCACAGTTTAAAATAGCTGCCAAAATCCACTTTTACCATTGGAAACATTATTTTATATGTTGTATCTAAAACAACATTTCTCTTTGGAAGCTCACCAAAGAAAATGACGATAATATCAAATTTGCAAACAGAAACTAATTTCAGCATCAGTTGGCTACCACAGTGTCTAAACTGATCAGTAGCTAATGTCCTAATCAAACATTGTGTAACCCGATAGCTAAGGTTAAGGATGCTAAGGATGCATGGATACCTCTGTACTGGCTGACCTGGACTAAGCACCTAGACCCTGGGGAATTACTAGATTCATTACATTACATGCCTCTGAAAGGCATGATTCACTGAATCAAAAACTAAAGAGAAATGTAAATTGTTAAGCAGTTACTAAAGGAGAAATTCTTATGCTAAACCTCAGCTAGAACTGACCATCTACCTTCTTTATCTCTTAGCTGATGATCACATACTAGAATGGACTTAATCAAACCCAAATGATTGGCTAATAATCTACATAAATAAGAAAATAAGTTGTGTGATGAAGATGCCTCATACAACGTGACCATAGCTCTACCAGCTGACTAAAAGGTTTCTAGTAAGACTTACACAAATCTTGCATCATTGCTTTGCTCTTACCTTTTATTTCAACTTAGGTATTCAATTCATTTTGTAATTAAAAATAGAAGAAAAAGAGAAGAGGACAGAGAAAAGAACAGAAACTTCAAGAATCAGAGATAATTCTGTTGAAAATTGAAATTATATTTTCCAATGTTGTGAAGTCAAAATTGTGCTGTTTTGGCTGTTATTACTGACAAAAACACAACTGAGCACATGCTTTGGGAATTTGGTTCTGGTTTTGCAAATGCAATACAACAGCAAAACTTTTAACACACTGCACCTTACAACAGCTAATGTTCCCTTTGCTGCCCTGAGCAAGAGTTCACAAGAGTGGAAATAAAAATGATAGCAGGTGGCATCTGATGGCTAAGAATTTCCATCATGTGAATGAAAAACATAATTAAAGTCGCCTAGAGACCAGTCTCAGTACAGTCTGCTCCCAAGCTAGCAGATGTACCAGAATTTAAAAACAATTTATTAAGTAGCAAGATTTGCAGTAAATGTAATTTACAGTGGTAAAAGAGCAAGACACCCCAGATAGCTGAGCATTATGAAAAATGAAGTCCTATTGAACATATAGTAATTAAACAAGCATTTTCAAAACTCCTATTGAAATATGCTGTGGTCCAGCATTTCTTTTTTCATTTATTTGGTGTTCTTAAAACTTATTTCCACAAAATAGTATTGATTTCAACTAATATTCCAACATTCTGAGAAGTGTTCATTCTTAACTGTCTCTAAGAATTTGTTACTCAGTTGCTTTTTAATTTATAATATTTTTGATAATTTTATATTAATTGTATGGCATTAATAAAGTAATTGTCATCTTACCACATCTCAAAACCTTTGGGAATATTTTTTATTTCAATTTCAGTCACTTTTGAAACAGCAGATGCCCACACAGAGGGGCATTTTATCAGAGTGCCTACACTTTCTATTTTAATGTCTCCATCTTACAATTAAGATTTTCAAAATTTCATATTACAGGGAATTAAAAGAATATTTTTTTCTTCTTTTCAGTGGGCTTAAAATCCAGGAAGGCTCTAGCAAAACTGCTCATACCAATGTAAGATTCATTTTTTAACATACTTTCTCAAAAACCTAAAATTTGACATTGGCATAAAAGAGCTGTTCAGAAATACCAACATTTCTCCCACATGGAAAATTCTGTGTTTGGACCAACACTTGATTTTGTTCCCTGTCTTAATCACTGAGCATGATATTGCCATATGCTCTGTGACAACTGCTGACAGAAACTCCTCTTCCCTTTCCAAAATATCATTTCTTGGTGAGTGTAGGAAAGACATCTCACTGCCTCACTGGTGAGGCCGAAGATGTGCAGAAGGAAAAGCAGGTACTGCGCCACTGCTGCTTCAGAGCTGTTCCCTGACCCATTCTGCGATAGCAATAAACTCCCAGACCAGAGCGTAACTAACTTCCTTTGAGAATAACGTGGGAATAACAGGGAAATTTATTGGCTGAGGCCAGTAAGCCTTGAATCCTAGATTGCAGGTTTTGCATATATGCATATGTAGGATATGAAGTGAGGGGAAACTGCAGATGACTTTACGATTGCTGGGTGAAAATGGGAGGAGGTAAAATTAGGTTTCCTCGAGCAACATGAAATTGGACTGTAGAAACAATTCTTAAAAGGTACTGATAACCAATGTAAGATAGAAAGGGGTTTGAATAATTTAGGACTATGAAAAACTAGCTAACTAACTAGCATTCTTCTGTTTTTGATTACAATAGAAAATTGGTGATAGCACTATAAAATTTTGACAGATCATTTTCCACGGAAGCAGGAAAAATATTCAAGCCTGCCCTTCCACTCTCTGTGAAGGGTATCCTCTCTCCTCACTATTGTCTCTATTTTCTCCCCACTCACAGTAGCAAGCTTTTTGATAATTTCTTAATTTCTTTGGTGACTTCAAGTCCCTTCTGATCACCAGCCCTCGTGTCTGTTGCTTCCCCACTGCACTGTCTCCTTGCACCGCTACGTCCATCAACATTTACAAAGGAGCTCTATATTCTGCGCAGCCACCAAGTGCCTGCAAGCCCCGAGCAGCGCAGCATCAGAAGCAGGTAGTAGCCTAAAGTCCACAGAGCTTTCCAGAAAGTTGTGTGGTAATGCGTGTGGCTGAAATACTAAGTGTTACCTCAAACAGATTTCCCAAGGGCCTTAAAAATGTTCAGTCAGTAGAGTAAAAAATAAAGCAAGTAGAGAGGGATGTGAGCAAACAAGTGATTCAGCTACACCAGTAGAAAGAAACAGCCTGCACTTTGGGAATGGCCAATTTCAACTGTACCAGTGATTCATGGTTCCACTAATTACTGATTTCTCCTTTTACTTTGTAATTGCTGAAATGGATTCAGTCTCTCCCACTGTAGAGCAGGTGGAAACATGTTCCATTGCCTTCTGTATTCATCAGGAGTGGTTTAAAAAAGCAAAACTCTGCAGCACAATGTGAGATCACAGTCATCCACACACAGGAAGCTATAAGTGCAGTTAATTACACAAGCTGCAGTCATTTAGGGAAAATGTAATTTTTTTTTTTTTCCTGTAGCAAATGCAGGTTATAACATTAATTCCTAAAATTTAAGAATCGGATCTTTTCCTGGAATAAACTGTCATTTCAATTAGTGTAAATATTAAAACAGCTGAAAATTCTCTTCAGCATTTTTTACCTTTTCTTGAAACAGCATGGGGGATATACTCTCTACATTTTTCTTAAGAAAGCTCAGCACCAGTACCCTTTGAATGATTCACAAGAAGATTTCTTTTTAGAGTCAGAATAGGCTTTGTTAAGTGTATGTATGCTATCCGTCCTTGCAATATCTCTTTCTGTACTTCTCAATGCATTTCAATTTCTTTCTTTCTGTTGGATAGATGGATGTACAGATGGCATCTGTAGACATTATCACTAGGATAAAGAAATATTTTGTACTTCTGAACATAGATTCAGTCAGCATTCTCACTCTGTGAAAAGGGACATCTTGAATAATGTAATGTCCATCCATTCATCCTTATAGGTGACACACTGCTCTAATTACACTCTTGTAAGTGAAGCAAAATCTATGAGAAAGCAACCTCATGCAGAACCTAGTGCAATCAAGCTAAAAATCAATGCACTTATAACCACAGCTATGTATGGCTCTTCCGCTTTAGAACATCTTCCCATTCTATTATCCTAATCATTCAATAATACTTCATCCAACTTAGTCTCTCAGAGTTACGTATAGCAAAGCCACAAAGTTGGCTTTGCTTCTTGAAAAACAGATCAAGAGAACAAGCATGGCCATTGGGAACATTTAGTGAAAGGTTAAACAATTGTAACTAAGAATGAAGTGTAAAGGATGCCCTGTTATAAGTCAGGAATACGTCTGGTCTATGAACCTTCCTAGGGGAAAGTCATCCAAGAGACCGAAGTATACTTTCAAATAAGTGACGTGAAAGTCTTTATTAAATATATGTTCATTAAAAGCTTTTAAAACTTGATTTCAAGGTCAAGGGAAAATTTACTTTTTCCTTTTTAAGTGCAAAGCAAAAGAAAAGAAAGAAAATCAGCCTGATCCCAAACTCTGAACAGTCCTACTGACTTTATTTAGCTGTGAGTCAAGCCTTCAACTTGTCCATTGAGTGACAGCAGAAAATAGATAGCACTGCGTAGGTATGTCATTGCAACCTGGCTGATGTGTCTACACATGGATGTTTCACATAGAATAATTACCCTAAATATCAGTCCTGCTGACTCAGATGTACATCTTATTTTGAGGGCACAGAACTGTTTTCCTTCATTAAAAAGATTAACTTTGTGTTGTTTGAGGAATAGGCATACTCTAATCCTGTTATTTCTGGATGTGACTGGAAAAATAAACATTACATTAATCCCCAGACCAACATAAACAGAGTTGATGCAATAAATTAGATTCTTTAATTAAAGCTGTGCCACCCAGCTGCTTGCACAGCACAGGTACTTCATTCTATGTATCTGAAAGTCCAAAGGCAAACTGATTTTTTGATTGCCCGTGTGGACTTTAGATTGAATATGTATCACCTTCAAGCTTGATTGTTTCTAATATCACATTTCCCCAAAAAGTTCTTTACAAGACTGACAATGCAGTGTCAGAAGAGATTGCCTGTCAGACGCCAAAATGACTCCTCTGCTTTGCTCAAGGAAGATTCTATTGCCAACTTATCAAAAAGGGGGTTTGTAGGACAAGCCCAAGCCCTCTCCCTTTTCGCTGTATTTATTAAAGGCTTGACATTTCTAATTATTTGCCAACCAGATCTTAACACCATCATTCACCATTTGCCTTTCTTACATCACTCCCTGCTTTGTGCAGTCAAAGATGGAAAAGAACAAAAACAAAGAAACAGGTATGGGCTGAGCAATATTCAGCATAGCCTTGAAAGTGCTCAACTCACAACAGTTAACAAAGGGGTCACTGAAAGGTGCTTAAAGCTTCTTCATTTGCTGCTAACGTTTCATGGACAGAGCAGATACCTCAGATGGTGAATATTCACCTTCTCTTCTAGAGCTTTCTTTGCACAACACATAAAGGTGGGCAAATGGGGAGACAGAGTTTCCTCTAAAGCCGATTCATACTAAATGAAAGAAGAGGTCAGTCTTCCACCTCAGTCGCCACATCAATCGCAATGGAGAGTCAGTCTTATGTTGAGCCAGTTGTTACTGCGAGGCAAGGGAGAGACAAGGGGAAGGCAGGGAAAACTTGTTTCTAACTCTTTACCTCTTTGCATTTCACCTCATTTCTAGTTCTTGAACACTGAACCCTAACCATGCCTGGAAGGGCATAAATGTTTTGGTCTTGGTATAAATGATGTTACCATTCCCATCTGAAGAACTCTTTGAACAGGCAATAAGGGACAATATTTTCAGAAACACCACAGTAATCTTGCAGCCTCTGTACTTTTTTCAAAAGTGGTAGAGGTGTTTAGGAGCTCAGTTCTCACAGAAAATCAATGGGAATTATGTGCCTGGCCTACTTTGACGTGTTTGTAAATCCCACCAGGTGTCATGCTACGTCTTTAGGCACCTAAATATCTTTGAAATCATGTTGTCAATCACTGCTGATGATGGAGCATAGAATTCAAAGTCCACTGAGTGCTTTGAAACTTTCAGTGTAGGACATATTTGAGCTGCCTTTTGTCTTGTTTCAGGAGCAGACTCCCTTAATACCCAGTCACATGGTGACCATGGGAATTGCTCTTCTGCTGTGTTTGCATCTCTGCTGGATTTTTTGCCTTGTCCCTCACTGTGACCCTGGTTTTATTTTTCTGTTTTTACCTGTTTGGGGACATACAATTTGATTTTTACTAAATAGCCATATCTGACTCTTGATGATTTCTGGAAATATCAATTAGAAAAGCAGGCTTTCCTATTTTCCATGGAAGACTGAATACTTAAAGGATGACTACCAGTCGTGTTCAGTTTACAAAAGCTTATAAAAATAATGCAAAAAGGAATTTCTGTTGTTCCAATGAACATGGCAAGACAGTTGTCTACAGCTGCATTCCTGCACTGACTCTCCACTGCATTCTTTTTTAGCTTATCATGTCTACTTCTGAGGATATACCTCCATAATGTTCAAGGCTGGAACACACCATCAGGTTATCTAGTCTGACACTTTGTTGTCAGAGACTCCTATATTTCAACTAGGCACCTTTTCAGCTGATGTGTATCTTCCATTAGGTAAACAATCATCTTCTGCAGACATCAGGGAAAGCAATATCCACCCTATGCTGTGGTAGTTTATCATTCTTAGTGTTAAGAACGTGTACCTCATTTTCAGTCTGGATTCAGTTAGCTTCAGCTCCCAGTCATTCATTCTTGTTAAACTCTTCCTACTAGATTAAAGGGAGCTATATAGTAGCCAGAATCTTTTTTTGTTGTTTGTTTTTCCTGTGAAAATACTTAGTAGCCACAATAACAAAGTCACCTTTTTCTGAAGAGATGAATAGAATACTTTATTCCTCTCTCTGAAGAATATCCTTAATTTGTAAATAACTTGAGTGACTTTTTTCTGTTCTTTCTCTAATTTGGACACTGTATCAACATGCAAGTTCCAGTCTTTCCAGTGTCTTGTACACAGGTGATGTGCGGCCATGGTCTGTGTTTATAATTTCATGGCTGTATGAAAAAGTATCAACCTCAACTTGCCAGTCACCTTGTCAGTTTTAAATCTGCTTTCCAGATGTAAATGTAAGTGGCAATATAACACATGAGGCAGTAGGGAATTGGGCCCTGAGGTTAGAAAGACTATATTTGGGTGTCACAAGAGAATATAACTCTGAGTAATGGGATAAAATTAAGCAAGGGAAAATTTAGGCAGACTGGAATTAAATACTTTTTAACTGTGAGATCTATTAGGTTGTAGAATAATCTTCTGTGGGAATTGATGGAGGCCTAGTTACTTCAGACATTTAAAACTAAACTGGATAAAGCACTTGAAGATATTCTGTAAGGAATTATCCTGCATTGCCAGAGGGAAGGATTAGACGACCTAGTAGGTCATTTCCATCTCCACATTCTGTGATTTTGTTGTACAAAGCCCCACAAACAGGAAATTGTTATCAAAGTCAAGGGATGCCACTAAACCCTGCCTGTGTCAGAGAAAAAAGAGTGAACAACATCACCTGCTGGTAACTGTGCAGGAATCCTAATCCAGCATTTCTGTGGGTTAGTAAATACAACCAGTGCTGAGGGCTGGATGCGTAGTTTGTGTCTGAAAGCAGAGGCCCCTACTAATGCAAAAATGTCAGGAAACAGCAGGTGAGTTATGAATAGGATCCAGGAGAGGAGGAGTAGGAAAGAAAAAATCACGACGGGCCTGACATGTAGTAATGTCATGAGCAAGTCATTAGTCAGGAATGAATCAGCTTGTAGTACAGGAGATGAAACCAGTCAGCCAGCTGGGAAAACTAGATGTTTTTTATAAGCTTTGGTGTATGGGCATTGATTCATATAATGATACTACCAATTGAAATCATAGTCAAGACGAGACCAGAGCCAGGGTCTTTGCTAAGGGCTGCACAAACACACAGCAAGCAAAGCCATGGCCCCTGCAGAAAAGGACAGGTGGATGAACAGTCTAGAAGAGAAAACTTTCAAAAGAATATTGATAGGTAATACCCTAGAGAAGGATCACACAGTTCTAAGGTCCATAACTTGATCTTCCTTTTTTTGTGTGTGTGCTTTAACATGATTTGTTCCTAAATTTGCTATCAACTCATAATGCACTGTGCTCCCTTAATTATTGCTCTTGTACATTCATTTGTCTGCATGAGGAATCACAAGGCAACTCATTGCTTATTATTCTGTTACTTAATTTTTACATTTGTCTACCCTCCTAATCTCTCTAAGCCTAGCTGCAAATAAACGTGAATTATAGGTTCCTGTACTGGATCTGGCTGGGATGGAGTTAATTTTCTTCATAGCAGCCTGTATAGAGCTCTGTTTTGGAATGTGGCTCAAACATTGTTAACACACCAGTGTTTTGGCTATTGCTGAATGAACAATGCTTACACGGTATCAAGGCTTTCTCTTTTTGCCGCTCTGCCTACCCCCACCAAGCTGGGAAAATGTTGGGAGGGGACAGAGCTGGTAGAGCTGACCCAAATCCAGCAAAGGTACATTCCCTACCACATAATGTCACACTCAGCAATAAAAACTGAGGGTAGAGAAAGAACAGGGGGAAGGGTGGCATTGCTCAGACTGGCTGGGCATTGGTCTGCTTGTGGGAGGTGGTGAGAGATTGCCATTGCATCCCTTGTTTTTTCCCCTCTTTATTTCACTTATTAAGCTGTCTTTGTCTTGACCCACAAATTTTCTCTCTTTTGCTCTGCCTGTTCTTTCCCCCATCCTGTTGGTGGGTGGGGAGTGAGCGAGCAGCTCTGCCGGTGTTTAGCTGCTGGCCAGGGTCAATGCACTACAGTGTCTTTTTTTCATTAATAACAAAAAATTAAGCAAAGGAACAGTCATACGGGGTTCTAACCCTTGAAACTCCTACCTTCTACATGTTGTAGCAGCCACTCTGAAAACAGGCCTGGACAATCAAAAATACACTATAACACATATACATGCACCCCAGCTCAGCGCGCGCTGGCTTAGGTGGGATCCCGGGGCGTGTCGAGTGAGAAGCCCCGGGCGCACCACCAGCCCATCTTGCCAGTGCCGCCCAGCTGGGGAGGTGGAGCGTGAACGTCCGTGCTAGGACCCGAAAGCTGGTGAACTATGCCTGGGCAGGGCAAAGCCAGAGGAAACTCTGGTGGATGTCTGTAGCAGTCCTGATGTGCAAATTGGTCCTGTTTTACCTCAAACCAGGACACCACTGCAGGATTTGCTTGTTCCTCATACTTTGCCCGTATGTGACCAGCCACTTTCAAAATACCTTGGGCTCTCTTGGTCTGGCTTCACGACTCCATTTTGTCATTTTAAGCAGCCTAAATTGAGACAGCTTCTATACCTCTCTGGCCTTTGCAGATCTGACATCGGGGTTCTTCTGAAAGCACCCATCACCCTCCCATCTGCTGACATCTATCGTGTGACAACTGTCACATTAGGGAACACGAGACACATGGCAGTGCCCAAACTGGGCTGCTGAAAGCTGTCAGCACTTCAGTTGTTTCCTAGCTGGAAATACACTCCTGGGAGTGGGCAGGGCAGAGTGAGGAGTTTCAAACCCTGCTCTTGAGAGGCAATAGAGATGTCTTCCCAGTATGTATGCAAGCACAACCCATTTGCTCATCAGAAAAAATCTGGGATCAACATTTGGATCCCAGATTAAGCGTTCAATCCATTGCAGATGGATCAACCCAAAGCATTTCAGGCAGTGTGGTGTACATCTACTCCTCTAGTTCAGTAGGTATGACAAGCATGGGTTTTTCCTCAGTATAAACTTATGTCATAAGGTATATTTTAATTCATTTTTACTTTTCTGGCAGTGCTGAAAGTACTGTCGTTCAAAAATGTTTCTTCTGAGAAAGGTGTCACATTTGGATGGCATTCTAACGTCTTTTTAATCATGAAAGCAATAGGATAAGGAGCGTAGGGAAATAAGTAATAGGTTCATCATTTCATCGGCAAACTCTTTAAATATCCACATTTGAAAGCAAATGACAAAAAACCAAGCATACAGAGTGAAAGAAAAAAGATAATTGGCCACCAGGTGTCAGTAGTTGTTCTCTTATTGTAGTGGAGGGATGAGTATCAGGACTTCAAGGACACTGGTTGAGCCAAGGAAGTCACAAAATTAAATACATTTTTTTGTTGTTGTTCAGACCAGGAATTTAAAAATGATCAGAGGAATTTGTCTTCCTGTCTGTATGGAGCACAGGAACAAAGAACACACTGTTGGTGTATAAAATGGTCATTTCCCTTCATCTCCTATTAAATCATTGCTTTTTTTTTTTTCAAATTACAAAGATCACTATTTAAAGCAAAGAAAGTACAATTAATGAAAATGCATCTGTGGTCAACCCATGCAAAAAATCGCTGGGAACTGGTAGGTCTTGTTTGCTCTTGCTTGACCAACTCCACTCTGCTCTGCCTACCTAACGCTATAGCATCACTCCTCCAAAGCATGATTAAACATATTCTTTCATCCCAGCTATGAGATCTCACTGGATGACAGGGTAGCAAGAATAACCTGGTTAACCTGGTTATGTGGCAATCATAAGGTAATGTTTTCAATTTTTACATCCAAGATTAACTTTTATTTTTTCAGGACTGCAGAGTAAGTTCACTTGATTGTTACAGTGACATCATTAAAATGTACCTCAGTGTTGGTAACTTTAAACGCTCAGACACTTTTCCTATTCAGGAGGCAAAGGTTTACTTTGGTAGCCAGAGAGACATCACCACTCCCCTCATCTGCTAACACTGCCTGCTAACACATCGTGTGAAACATATGACATGGTATCATCTGTAATGGATGTATCTTTATCATAGTCATATCTTTATCAATGATCTGGACAAGGGGATCAAGTGCACCCTCAGCAAGTTTGCAAATGACATCAAGTCAGTCAGGAGTGTTGATCTGCTTGAGGGTAGGAAGGCCCTACAGGCTGGATCGATGGGCCTCCAATGGTAGGAGGTTTAACAAGGCCAAGTGCTGGGTCCTGCACTTGGGTCACAACAATCCCATGCAGAGTTATAGGCTTGGGGAAGAGTGGCCAGAAAGCTGCCCCACAGAAAAGGACCTGGAGGTGTTGGTCGACAGCCACCTGAAAATGAGCTGGCAGTGTACCCGGGCGGCCAAGAAGGCCAACAACATCCTGGCTTGTATCAGAAACAGTGTGGCCAGCAGCACTAGGGAAGTGATCATCCCCCTGTACTTGGCACTGGTGAGGCCCCACCTCAAATACTGTGTTCAGTTTTGGGCCCCTCACTACAAGACAGACATTGAGGTGCTGGAGCGTGTCCAAAGAAAAGCAACAAAGCTGATGAAGGGTCTAGAGCACAAGTCCTATGAGGAGTGGCTGAGGGAACTGGGGTTGTTTGGTCTGGAGAAAAGGAGGCTGAGGGGAGACCTTATCGCGCTCTACAACTACCTGAAAGGAGGTTGTAATGAGGTGGGGTTCAGTGTCTTCTCCCAACTAACAAGCAATAGGATAAGAAGAAATGGACTCAAGTTGCACCAGAGAAGCTTTAGATTGGATATTAGGAAAAAATTCTTCAACAAAAGGGTTATCAAGCATTGTAACAGGCTGCCCAGGGAAGTGGTTGAGTCACCATTCCTGGAGGTGTTTAAAAGACATGGTGATGTGGCACTTAGGGACATGGTTTAGTGGGATTTGGCAGTGCTAGGTTAATGCTTGGACTTGATGATCTTAAAGGTCCCTTCCAACCAAGACAATTTTATGATTCTATGATTCTGTAATAGATGCATCTACAACACTGGCTGTGCAATCACTGCAACCTAGCTCCCTGATTTAGATAGGGGCTGCAATGTAACCCTTAGTAAGGGTTTGGATGCTCTGTTGGGAGCATGCATGTACCAACGCAACAAAATAGAAGTCAGAGCATGCTCCCTGATCTGGGATGAGTGGATCTGCACACCAAGACCTTGGCCTGATTTATGTCTGCTAAGCAGAACTGCTCAGGAAGGTACCTGGGTTTGACATCCTTAAAACAGCTGTCACTGAGGGTCAGAACCTTGGGATTCTTGAACACTTGTCCAGCTGATCAGGCTTTATATTTTTAAGCAAAAATATTTTCTTTCTAACCATCATTTGCATTAGTTGGTGTCCCTGTGTTTTCATCAGGGAAATAATGAAAGCATACAAGACTTCAGGATCTTTAACCCAGCCAGCACTGGTTTGGTGTTCAGAAGGCATATGAGGGCTGTGGACAACTGGTCTGGGTAACATGTCTATACCTGAATTTGCCTGTGTGAAAAGTGGAGGAAAAGGCACTGACTATCCTTCTAAAGTGGTTCTAAGATTTACCGTCAAAAAATGCTGCACAAGACCTAGGCATTTTTATTACCATCATTATTTGAAATTATGCAGCAATAACAGGAAAGCAAGATCATCAATGACAGCTGAGCAGGGCTTTAGTTAGGAAATGATGGGATGATCCAGGCTGACATTTTCATTGCTTCATAAGCTCATTTATTACCTATGTTATTTGTTGTGAGAACCAAAACAAAGTGGGAAAGGAGTTTGCAGCAATCAAACTTAAAGACAAAGGCTGCGTGTGAACGTCATGATTTTTTAGGAAAGATGATAGAAGAAGGAGCAGAGAAGCTCCAGGCTGTTGAGACTCTGAGAAAGGGACCATCAGGAAACACTCTGCAAGCAAACTATGAGTACCTGAAAACACCAATCTCTGCATATTCATTTTCATGTAGGGCTGGGCACCAAAGATTTAACAGACAGGATCCGCTTTCTCAGTCAGATTGCAGGTTGGACCCCTCTGAGCCCATGTGTCCCAGGTCTCCTTTGGGAGAGCCTGGCAAAGGCTTCTCTCCGGGTCTGCAAAGCCCTTTCACAGGGATTCGTAGATGCAGCTCCTTTTTCGTCCAGAGTAGTGCTGGATAGATTTTTGTAAAATGTTTTGAAGTGTGGCTGTGCCAGACCCTTGTGTCTGACAATTATGTTTGTTTAAGCAAGACCTCTGAGTTTGTAACAATGGAATTATCTATTTTTCAGGACAATTAACACAATGTTTTTGTACGAGCTGAAGGTCAGAGGATTAATGTGGTTTTATCTACAATGCATTTTTAAAAGCTAATTAAGAATCATTCAGTTCACTCTGTGCTAAAGACTGAGAACATTTCACATTAGATGACTCTTGTTCCTCTGCAGCAGCAGAAAGAGAGAGAGAGAGAGGAATGGAGGAAGAGAGGAACAGAGAAAGAGTGAGCTGGCATGCAAATAAACAAATATATCACAGGGATGGGGTTAATGAAGAGCAATAAAAAACTCCATTCTGTTAACATCAGAGATAAAATTGTCTCCTGGACAAAAGGGCTAATCTAAAATATTAATCAGCAAAAATATTCGGTATCTGCAATCGCAAGCATTCTTTGTTAGAGGAAGAGAGATGGAGAGGAATAGCGGGAAGTGCTGCTCTCAGAGCATTATTGTAAAGATGTTTTTGTCACCTAGTGCTTACGGATCATCTCCTCCTCTCTCTCTCTCTTGTGCCTGACAGCCTGTACACACCACTGTTCCTCTGTGGGGAAAGCCTGGTTAACGGGCCTCCTGTCAGAGGTGAGTCTTCTGGGAAGAGGTACGTGAGGGAGAGGAGCAGAGGTGGGACTGGGGTGCCAGGCAGACAGTTCCTGGCAGAAGGGGCTGCCTGCTGGCACAGGGACAGGCACGGGTGGTGGTGAGGGGGCAGTGTCCCCCACATGCACCTCGGCTTCAGCGATTGCAAAGGTTGGGGGAAGCAAAATGAGACACAAAATCAGAGGCATCCAGAGGTAACGCGAAGGATTTGAAAAGCAGGGCGAGGAATTTATTTTTAATGCAGTGGCCTCTGCCTAGCCTTTTAATGGGAAAAGGTAAGAAAATTGGACGCTGTTCCTATGCTCTTGCTTACGGATGCTTATCGACGCTGCTGATTCAAGCGCTCTGAGGTTCATTTGCTGTGTCTGCCCAAAGCATGTAAATACTATCAGACATTGAGGTGCCTCATTTCAAATCTGGGCTATGCACAACTATTCTGTTGATCAAATGTGGCAATTATTTCAGGCTTAAAACCTTTTAGGGATAACAATAGGTGCTGCCAATCAAAGCTAGAAAGTACACATGCATTCAAAGAGCAAACTGAATGAGGAATAACAGCAACATGTGTAGCTGGAATATATTATGGATTACCATCCTCTTACACAAAGGCTAGTAAACTCTTCAAAATGCAGCAACCTACGGAGCTAATAAAAGGGACAGAAATGTGCGGATGTCTCGGTTTGTCTAATTTGTGTCTTTCTAGCATTGGTAGGATGACTCACTGGATTTAGCAACAGCTTGTGAAGATGAACATATTAATAACTTTATGCTGCAGCTCTGCCATAAAATGTAATCTTTTACAATTCTGTATTCTCAAGTGAAATACAAGCTTAGAACCAGAATAAAATTAGAAAAGATATTTGAATTGTCAGCTTATTTTCTTTTTAAATCTGTGTTTATACATTTAAATATGCAACTTAACTTGGAGAAGAGTATTCCCTTTCACCCCCATCCCTTCTCCAGTGTGCCATTCCCTACTATAAAAGACTGGATCGTATTTAAATATGGGGCTACCAGGATAGTACTCCAAGGTATTCTGTGTCATTCTGTGTATTTTTATATTGTACCAAACATAAATTAACATTTTCTCCCCATCTATAAACACTTGAATAGGAAAGCTTATGTAGACCATGTCTAACTCAATGGCAAAGAAGCCAGTTGCATATTGAAATTTGCATATGTAATCCACAATGTTAGTAAATAATGGGATATTTACCCTTTTTGCTTTTGATAAAATTCAACAGATTTGAATAATTAGATAACAAAGCACAAGGCTGGCCTTGAGGACATAGTAACTATAGTCCTGAATCTTTCAATCCTATTTTAAACCTTTCTTCATGGTTTTAGTCATTACTCTAGTCTACAGAAAGGTTCATCTGAGTACTTGATGGCTTGTAGAATGTTATATAGATAGTTTGACAAAGCAGCAAGTAGAACCCGTGTTTCTAGGAATTAAGATGATGACCAAACCATTAGACTGACCATTTTGTTTCTCCCTGATTTTAATGAGGCTTGATTTTAATGAGACAGTTTCGTAGACTGTGTCACTTACTGGAGATATGTTTGCATTTTTGCATTAAACATACCTACAAATTTACTGAAATAATGGGAAAGAAAAGTTGCGACAATTTTAGTGTAGACAAGACCCAAATGTTAATTTCTAATCTTATAGAAAAAAATTATCTTTTTATGCTAAATAGCATGAAAAAATCAATTAGGTCCAGGACATTCACTAACTTTATTTTTAACCTTTTGAAAAATTATTTTCTGGACATGGATAAAGCCTCAGAGAGATAACTATCTATTTTCTACAATGTTAAGTGGTTTGATATGTTGATGCTTCTATTTAGTACTTAAAATGAGCTGAATTTGTGAAATAATTCATGCAAAAATCTATGCACTCCATTCAGTCTTTCCATGCCAAGTACCCTTTGAAACTATTTGTGCTCTTGATTGATTTAGTGCATAAGAGAAAGCTGTGTTTCTAATGTTTGTGTAAAAATATGTATATGCATATATATAATATGCATAAAATACTATAAGTATATAATATAATGGAAACACATTACACACACATATAAAAAAATATACTGTAAGTTCTCTCTCTCACTGTCTCTCTCTCTGATTCTTAAGTGATCATGAATTACGCACACCCCTAACTCAAACACTTAAAACGTGAAAAGTGCTTACGCTAACTAGCTAGATATCTACTGCAGAGAAAGACAGACTTCAATTTCTTACCTGCTTTTTTAATTTCAGGGACAGCTGTCTTCTCATGAGCTTTCTCTTTTTTTTCTTCTTTTTCTAAGATGTAATTAAAGAAAGTTATTTGATATGCTAGAACTCTGAATCATATACTCAAATATGCAGTCAGCCAAGTCCTGGTGGACACATGCTGAAAAAAATGTGACTTATTTGGGAGTTTAGTTCAGATTATTCCTTTATAGCACTTGCACCCAACTAGCCACAGAGCAATCAGCTGAAAATGAAAATTAATCAGTATGCATCAACTATGGATGATTTGGACCCTTAATAATTCATCAAAGGCTAGGCAAAAATCATCAGTGCATGAATGTGGTACCTTTTAGCTTAAGCTCCAGTAGCAATGAGATCATTAAAAAATAATGAATGACATAAATATTTTTCCATGAAAGGAAGACCTTAGTGGATTTTAGATGCTTCCTGGGAATGAATGATCCAAAATGTTATTTAGATGGATATCAAGGCTTTGCAGTTTGGTCACTGCAAGTTTTTGTTGTGATTCCATAAAAAAAAAAATAAATTTACTCCACCTTTGGAAACTGGTGTAACATGAACTGAGTTTTGTGTATGGCACTTTCACTATGTCCTGCTATATACAGGGACACCATTAAATTGTTTGACAAGCCCATAGATGGCCACCAAAAAGGACTTTTAATTTGTCAGAAAAAGTGTTTAGAAAATATCAGACACTGAACACATCAGACATCAAATACTGAAGAAGCAGTAACATGCAAATAGTGACTAAGCAACTAAGAGAAGGACAGTACAGAGCCAGAAGCATAGGATTAACCAAACAAAAAGCAACGGCATTTGAGCCAGGAGTGGGAGTAAAAGCTGAATGAGGCCAATAAGAAATGTTCCCAAACCATACCTTTCTTCTTAGTTTCAGTCGTAGCCCTCTTTACATCAGTCTTTTTCTTTTCCTCTTTTCTCTCTAAAAAGAAAACAGAAGTTCAGCTGACTACTTTCACATACATACATGTGTGTATGTACACACGTGTATGATGTACATATATATATTTGGGATGGGAAACCTTGACTAACTGCAATAGGTTCTAGATTAGATAAACTGGTGTCACTTATTCAGGAGTTTACTATCAGCAGCTCAGAAATAAGCTTAATACTCAGAGAGTGAATGTGATGCTAAGGATAGAACTGGAACCAGTATGTACACCAGATAAATAAGTACTAATTCAAGAAATTATGCCCATTAACCCAATGTAACTAAGAGTTTACTGTGCTGATTCAGTAGCCATGCACCTGTTCTTCTTCTTTTATAAAATTTGACAGAATAGCAGCAAAACTTGCAAGTGGTATTTGGGAATAAGTGCAGAATGCCATGAAAAGCCTGCGTATATAATATATCTTTATAACAGCTTTTATGAATTGAACATTTGAAACTGTCATTACAGGACTTCTGTTATTCATGGAGAATTGCAGCTAAAGTATCATCTACAAAAGAACATTACTTGTTCTTTTAAAAGCATCTGCCTCTATTTTGTCAATTAATTGGACAACAGTAGAAATAAAGATAATTTTTTTCTTATTTTACAAAAAGCTACAACAATGTAATTACTTATTCCATGAATGTTATTAATTAGAAAATTGAGAGTTCAGTAGAGGAAATGAGGAAGCTACAATTCTTATTTTTCCTTTGGGAAATGAATCTCCATTTTGATGGGGAAGAATACAAAAGTACAAGAGTAGCTAATTTAAATGCTTTTTTTAACTTCTCCTCCACAAAAAGCCAAATTTGTTACCTTCTGTTTGTGCTGCATGGCTTTTTTGTGTTGATGTAGTTAGTGGAACTACAGTTTTCTTTTTGTGATGTTTTACTGTTACGAATGTGGATAAGAAACCAAGTTTTAGTACCATACAAAATAGCACAAACACAAGACCATAAGCCTTTAAGCAAGCGTCTTTTCTTTAGTCAAAAAATATTTAAGGTATAGGAATATTTTCTGAAGCCAGCAGATCCAAGAAGCAAATATGCTATTATCCCTTGCATAAATTAACATGAAGATAAAGGAAAAACGAATAAACTTAGTTTTCACTTCTCTAGCTACCACAATAGACTTTTCTTCTGCATGAAAAAATATATACAAACAGGGAATGAAAAAGATTAATTGAAATACTGCACACCATGCTTCCTAAACCAAAGCAAAATATGTGTATATTTGATAGAAAAATTGTTATTTTCATAAAGTATATGAATTTCACTGTCTGTCCATGGTGGTTTAATAAATAAAGTTATTTTACCTATCATGGTGGCAATATATTTAGCAATATTCAGGGTCTCCCTAAACCATACTTCTGCTGATTTTCTGACAATAGTGTTTAACATCAAGCGTCATCTTGACATGTTCCAGCTCTTTCTTGTTTTAAACAGATTTGTTCAACACATTTCCCTTGTTATTGTCTTGACAAAATGAAGCAGAAAATCCTTGCATATGTTTTACAGAATGTTTCTTCCAGTGTTTTGTGCTTAATTCTCCCTGCTGAAACCCTGAGTGTACTGGACTTCAAGCTACAAATTCCTTTGTGTCATGAGCATGCTTTATGATACTCAGGTTTCTTAAGCACGTATAGAGCATCAGAGTAGTGCTCATCCTCCACAAGCTTGTTTGGAGCTTCATTTTCTTGTATATTTTAATAGTCTTGTTATTGTCTATCTCTAAGGTTCCCAGGATTCTCTTTCTCTCTCTTTGACATACTGTTCCAGGGACTCATGCTAGGGACCATGGCTGCCTCCTCAAAACAAAAACTTCAGCCTCAGATTACACACAAGCTGTTCCACAGCTCCACTTTCCTGTGCCACCTATGACTTTTCAGTTTTTCATTTCCAAATGCAATGTACAACTCTTCTGATTTCTAAAATGTGGTTTAATTGTTTGCTTATTCTGCCTGATTTAACCAAAACTGTTAAACATATCAAGTCTATCAGTTACTGTCAGAAAGAAGCTTCCTTCTAACTGTCTTCCTTCCTTCCACTAGCCTCTCTCTACTCCTAGTAACTAGAGACTAAACTGCTGGTGGTACCTCTGTGAACTCCATTTTTTTCTGAGTGCCTCAGTTCCAGTGGAGCTGTTAACAGCTCTGCTCTTCTAGTTAGATTAATTTCTTTGCTTCCTTGTACTTCAGGTGCTAGGTGATGCACAGGAATAATTTGCAAGCCCAAGGTCATAGAATCATAGAATGGTTTAGGTTGGAAGGGACCTAAAACATCATGTAGTTCCAACCCCCCTGCCATGGCCAGGGACACCTTCCACTAGACCAGGTTGCTCAAAGCCCCATCCAATCTGGCCTTGAACACTTCCAGGGATGAGACCTCCACAACTTCCCTGGGCAACTTGTTCCTTGTCCCACCACCCTAGAGTAAAGAATGTCTTCCTAATATCTATTCTAAATCTACACTCTTCCAGTTTAAAACTGTTGCCCCTCATCCTGTCACTACATGCCCTTGTAAAAAGTCCCACTCCAGAGTTCTTGTAGGCCCCCTTCAGATACTGGAAGGCCGCGATAAGGT
>RSEF01000003.1:68126222-68200115 GCA_003993805.1 Himantopus leucocephalus | reverse complement strand
TTCTGGGCTGCGAGCGCACATTGCTGGCTCATGTTGAGCTTCTTGCCAATCAACACCCTGAAGTCCCTCTCCTCAGGGCGGCTCCCAATCCATTCTCTTCCCAGTCTGTATTTGCGCTTGGGATTGCCCCGTCCCACGTGCAGGACCCTGCAGTTGGCCTTGTTGAACTTCATGAGGTTCTCACAGGCCCACTTCTCCAGCCTGTCCAGGTCCCTCTGGATGGCATCCCTTCCCTCCAGTGTGTCGACCACTCCACACAGCTTGGTGTCATTGGCAAACTTGTTGAGGGTGCACTGAATCCCAACATCCATGTCACCAACAAAGATGTTAAATAGTACCAGTTGCAGTACCAATCCCTGAGGAACAGCACTCGTCACTGCTCTCCACTTGGACATGGAATCATTGACCATAACTCTTTGAGTGAGGCCATCCAGCCAATTCCTTATCCACTGAGCGGTCCATCAGTCAAATCCATGTCTCTCCAATTTAGAGACCAAGATGTCATGCAGGACAGTGTCACACGTTTTGCACAAGTCCAGGTTGATGACATCTGTTGCTCTCGCCTTATCCACCAATGCTGTAACGTCATCATAGAAGGCCACTAAATTTGTCAGGCATGATTTTCACTTAGTGAAGCTGTGTTGGCTGCCATGAACCACCTCCTTATTTTCCATGTGCCTTAGCAGATTTTCCAGGAGGATCTGCTCCATGATCTTGCCAGGCACAGAGGTGAGACTGACTGGTCTGTAGTTCCCCGGGTCTTCCTTACAACCAACAAGATACTCTTTAATCAGAGGCCATTTCTGCCTTTAAATTTATAGCACTTTGCATGCTTCTCTGGGCCAGTGAAGCCACATGAAATCTGCTCCAACTTTCATAGCAAGGTTCAGAGCCATACGTGTCTTGAGAACCATGAGCTGAGACATGGAGGTTTGAGAAGTGGAGCTTTGTATGGAGGATGTGCAGGAAGCAGTAGGAATTTTTACAGCAAATAACCTAAAGCACAAGGAGACTACATCCCTGGATGCAGAGTTTTTATTGCTAAGTCATTCCATGGATTAATTCCACTGACATAATTTTCTTCCATCAGGCTCTGAAGTTTCAATATGCAGAGTGTCCAGTGAGCCTAGAGACATCTATATTTGTTATGAATTTTCTACAGGATGATTACACAGAGGTATTAAAGGAGTGTGGCCCCTATTTCCCATTAGCACTACCCAATGCAAGATATGCACTCTTGGTCACATTTGAGAAAAACAGTCACAGGGCTTCCATTCACATCTCAGCTGCATCTAGCCCCGTCAATGTTCCTCACAGCTACTACTGACAAAAGTTTATGTAAAGGATAATGATGGACTTGGTAAATGGATATTATAGAAAGAGCTATTTCTGATTTAAGGAAGCAATACCATTTCTTGAATAAGTTTATTTCCTCTCAATTTGAGTAGCTCACATTTAGATTCTTGCATATTAAGTGTATATTTAACACCAGCAAAACCTGTCATTTCTGAAGCAGTAAATGCAGTGGGTTTTCTCCAGATATGTACACAGCTGAATTAGGAGGCAGAGCAAATAATTAAACAGGAACTGACACAGGTCTTTTACACTGTAACATATGAACCCCATCTGTTAACTGAAAGTACTTACATTTTTTAGCTAGGAACAGTAACAGGACTACAAATGTCCTTGGATCAGCTGCATAAAGAGGGATCATAATATGGGCAAACAGTAGATTACACAAGGAAACACAAAGGGTTTTTGATTGATTCAGGGTTGGCTACAATATGGAATTCAAGTGCAATTGACTATTAAAAAATCTATTGTTATTGTTACTATTTCTTGATAATGTAATTAATGCTATTTTTTCACCATGAGCACTAGTCCTAAACCAGATTTTACGTACAGGGTGTAAGAGATATGCGTACAAACAGACCTCACCTTCAAAAGCCTGCAATGCCTTTACAAGAATGAAATAAGGATATATGCAGATGGAAGAGTACGAGATGACAGAATCAGTCAGCAAGACAGCAATGGACTTTGCATTTAGTCAGATTTCTTCTGTAGACTCTACTCAGAAGTGCTTTATGTAGTACAAGGAGGAATCCAATGAGCATGAGAAGCGTGGATTAAAGCAGTGATGTGCTACTGAATGAAAAATTCAGGTAAAAATTTTTTCCTGGGGAAAAATAAGAAGCGGCATAGAATAGTTTTCTTGGGAAAGTGACTGGAGCAAAGAGAACAGCCTTAAACCAAAGAAATGACTTGGGTGGAATTATTTATTTCTGAATAAGGGGTGAGGGACCAAGGACACTGGTGGAAAACCAAGTAGGATTCAACAAAGACCAAGAAAGAGGTCTTTCAGTCTGAACTGCCTTCACCAGCTTTGACAATGTCATTGTATTATTCTCATGGGACCTCAACTAATTCTTGGACAACAAGGGGAGGGGAGATAACAGAAACATGCTAACAATGCAGCACTTGAAAACAGGCCTGGTAAGACCAATGTGCTACTGTACCAGCGCTGAGTGGAAACTAAATTTAGGCATGCATGTGAGTTTCCGGGCATAGTGTCATGGGAATGCTGCCCGGGAACTGGAAAAGGAAGGTGCTCTAAGAGTTTCTTCTCCATACTGCTCCAGATGCTCCATGTGCTTATGGAAACATTGACTCTGGAAGGAACTGTCAGCTCATCCCATCCCCTCTGAGAAAGTGAGGTAAGGAGGGCAGCAAGATACAGTCACTTGTACCTTCTTGTGGAGAGGCATGCGTGTAACAAACACTAACTAGTGGGACTGAATGCCAGAAGTTTGGAGATGTTTTGGTTCAGATAAGCCTTCTAAAGTTCAGATACTTATACAAGGCTTATCTGCATTTATCTAAAACCCTGTTGTCAGGAAACCTCAGGAGAAAAGCCCTTGTGAGAAACTTTGGATATTGTCTTGCTTTGTGAAATACTACAACAGCTTTTCTTGCCTACTGATTCTGGTCCTGGCAGAAATGAGGAGCAGCAGAGATATGTGTATACTCACTTACATACAAAACAGAATAAAACAAATACTAATTTAGCATTTCCTGAGAAACTATAATTCAGACTGAACTCAATAACTTCATTCCAGGTAAAATTTCATTCCATTTTTCTGCAAGCATCTCCGTACACCTTAAGCTGTCACCAGCATAATTTTAAAAGACCATTCCAAAAAAAAAAAAGAGTTGTATTTTTAAAATTATATTTCCATATTAATTTTGAAGGGATTATGGTTGTTCTTCCTTTCTTTTAATCAGTGACTGTAATCCTTTCCCTGTTGAACTCAAGGAAAGTTTTGCTGTGGATTTCAGTGGGACCTGGACATCCTTTTAAATATTAAAAGAACTCATTACCTTTCAGTTTTTGATTACATTTCTTTCCCCTTTGCATGTTGCTTAGGGTGGAGATTGACAATAACTGGTCAGTGGCGCTTTTGATTCTTAACAATTTCACACACATTCACGAAATAAGGACTCTTTAGTGTTACAAACATTTTTGAGAAATTAAAAAAAATCAAGAAAATATTTCTGCTTAGTTTAAGATGTCATGGAAATCATACTTTTAAAATTAAATCTAAATTTCAAGTAAAAATTTACCTCAGCTGTCTCTGAAAAGAATCAGCCTTTCTGAGGTAAAAAAATTACCTTTATGAGATAAGAGTGTCCTTGTTCATCCAGTTATTTTCTCTATGAGAAATAATTCTATCTTATCTCAGCCAAACTACTGAAAAGTCAAGAATGATCAAAGAAACCTGAATTGTATTAATTTAATTTCTTAGAATTGCTTCTTTTCACACGCAAACACATATACACGTGTGTGCACACGCACACTCACATACTGTCTCTAACTTACAGGTGAGTGTTTAGGCCAAAATTAAGTGCATTTTTTTGCAAAGCTCTGTTTAAACTGCACGATTCCATTTCAGCAGAGTAATGCAATACAATTTGTTCTCATATTGAGCAAGTGAAAGACTAATGGGCCACAAAGGTCATTGGAGATATAGTACACCCTGAAGTCCTAGGCAATCTCTCCAGCCTGATTTTGCTTTTTGAAACTGCTTCACTGTTTTCAAATCGCAATCTGAAACACTATTTGGCAGCTTTGAAGATTGCTTATGGAGATATTTTTGAGGTCTGCAGAAAGTATGTAATAGCAATATCATGCTTGAAATTCCTAGTGCTTTCATGTGACCCACATAAGTGTTTCTCATTTCCTCCTGTAGTGATTATAGGCTCCTTTTTCATGACTCTGTTGAATTAAGCACCAAAATGGTCCGTTAATAGCATGGGGCCATATGTTGCCCTCACTAAACAACACAGTGGGGAGCAAAGGAGTACAAACACCAGTGTAATGAAGCCAGAGTATGCGTGCCAAGGGAAAAAAGAGAAGGCATGCCAGCTTCCATGACAAAACCAGCAATAGAAAATCCATTGGACATCGACAAATATGATGCAAATATGATTATGATGAAGAATTAAATTCCCAGGGGAACACTGACTTCCTATGGTACAACCTTCCCTAGCTAGAGCCAAGCCAACACAGCTAAGGCAGCAGGGTTAGCCTTCTCCCTCCTTGTGACTGACATTCCTACTAGGCCACATGAATCAACAGCAGCACCAATTGTGTTACCAGTGCTGGGAAGAGTTTTGATGATGCTTTTTATGGGGGATGCTTTTGAGCAAGAATGTCTCAGGATTAGGAAAACAGGATGACCAGGCTATGCAGGTCCTCTTCTGCAAGGGTTTCCCTTTTCTTTCCAAAGAGAGAGGGAATTTTTGCCTTTGAAAACTCAGAAAATCTTGATCCAAGTAAGTATTTTCCATTTGCAGGGGCAACATATGCAAAAGATTATTGCTTTTCTGTAACAGTTAAAAAACATTTTAAAAAGTTAAAATAATCCTCAGAGTAATTTGGTTTTGTTATATTGGTTAGATTTTGGTGATAATTGGTGATTAATTATTTTAAAATGCATAATCTAATATTGCAAATTAGATTATTATTATTATTATTATTAATATGCCAAATCAAAATGTAGATATCTTTGTACATATTTTTTCTACATTCTAGTAAGCTTTTCTCCCAATGTCTGTTTAATTTTTTCCATCTTATGATAGAATAAAAGTAGTACAGAAGAGCCTCATGTCATTTAGTAAAATGTCAAGAGCTTTCTGAAACAGTGAAGATTTAGGCTTTTTCATCATAGCTAAATCATTAGAGTTTACTGCTTAAATGCCTAATCTAAATCACTAAATAACTCACTGTCTGTGCATATTATTTCAAAGGTTTTACTATCTTCAGTATAGACTCATGGAGAAGCAGGGCCCATATTTCTCAAAACCACCTTTCTTTTTATACTATGTATACAGTACCTTGTTAAAGCTACCCAAACTGTTTCTTCTAATAAACCATATTAAAACCTATCCCATTGTATTACGATATTCCTGACAGAAACATTTTTCTAATTTCTTTTTATTCTCCCTTGGATTAAAATTTATCATAAAATGGATTTTCATCCACAAATCACATGAGTATTACTAAAAATGTTCTAAATGTGAAGAAAACTTCAAAATTCTGCATTCTTGAAAGATTCCTGTTGTACTTTGAATTGCTGTCTTTCACTAGAAGGATTTTTTTAAGGGTAATTGATTTTATAGTACAAAAGGAAAAAAGTTTTTTATAGAACAAGCTGTATACAGAAGAGAAGGAAGCCATTGACAGACTGTACAGAGGCAGATTGATTTGCACAAGATTTATACACTTCTATACATCAAGGGAGCTTTGTCAAAATTTGTATTGGCTTTAGTAATTTAGATACTCTTGGTTATATCCCCTAATGTTATATTCATGAACTAAGGTATAGACTAGAAACTCTTCTTAAGATAGTCAGATAGTGTACATTCTATACAGCAACAAAGATAGATGCAGATTTCTTTTTCAATGCCAATTTAGCCTCCACAGGCGTTTTGGAGGAAGTTAAACATATTTCACAGCAACTCACTTTAATGCATTCCGCAAAATCTGTAATTAGAGGATTCAAACAGTGATCTAAAGAAAACAGTTTTCTTTTCCTCAGAGATCCTCTGAAGACATTACAGAGATTTTAGATTTTTCTTTTTTTACGTCATTTAATATCACAAATACCAGCAAGATGGCAAAGAACAGCCAGTATACTCCTGTCAAAGGAGGGGAATATTTCAGAGCACATCATGATCCTTCAACAGATCAGAACCGCTGTGTTGATGACTCTTCCGTGATAAAAGCTCTCCTACCCAAAGATACAAGCACAGATTCTTAGGACAATATAACCTGGAAAATCATACTCAGATACAATGCTGTTCAAAGGTTTTTTTGTGATACAATGATCTGTAAAGTGGTACAAAGCATACCGTCTGCTTGAGATCATATGTAATATGCATTAAGACATCTTCCATTGAGAGGATTTTGATACAGGCTTCTCACAAAGGTGCTGTGATCTTGTGAGAAAGCAAAGACATGCTATTCTGGAACAATTAATATGAACCCTAACTAATAACTAACTAAGCCTCTGAGCTTAGTTTCAACACTTACTGTCTAACTGCAGCATCTTCCTGAGAGATTACCCTGCCATATCAGAGAGCATAACACGGGAGGACTGTCAGAAAGGAGGGTCCTTCTCAGGTGAATGGGAAAATGAAGGAAGCTAAAAGCTATGTGAGCTGAGCAGAAAAGCCAACGCCTGACAGAGATTCACTGAGAATCAATGTACCCTGCAGGGCAGTTTTAGGGTGTCAGTGGATAACAAAATACAAGCAAGCTAGAGTTAAAAGAGGTAGAGAAGACTACAGTCAAGGAAGAAGTATATTAACGTCAAAGTTCAGATAGCCATGGAGAACAGATCTGTTCAAATTACAGCCAGCACCAGCATTCTCCCTAGGTGGCAGCATCAGAGTGTCAGCCAAGAAAAGAGTGCTGCTTCCAAGTCCTTGTGAAAGCTCCAGAAAAAGATAAGATAAAGAATTTAAAATGAGTTATTTTACTTCATGGTTTGCCAAACAGGATTCCAAGCTTGGAACACAAGTAGAATTTATGTATCAATGTCTTTCTCTTCACAAATTCCCTTTCCCTCTCTTTCTTGTTTATTGTTACAGGATCTTCTGTTTTGTCTTGTTTTGTTTTGCTATTCTCTTCTGTTGGTGGCCTGAAATGTAAAACTCTTCATTGAACTTTGACTGTAGGATCTCAAGACAGCAGTGCTTTTTGAAAAGAACCAAACCACCATGAAATAGGAGAGCAATGAACTCTTTTTTTTCCCTTCTGAACAGATGAGTACAAAGCATTTTGCTTTCTGACTAGGAGATACTTGAAAAGTTAAATTCATATACAGATTTCAATGCAATTTATTGCATACTACTAGAATATATAGTACAAATTGGGATTGTCTTACATAATCACCCCTTTTCCAAAAGATTCACTGTGGAGCTGAAGGAAGAGAAAATGGCAATGACAAGGAGAGAAGGGTTGACATTTAATACATAATAACAATATGCTTTTTTTTTTTTGGCCTCATGAATTCAGCAAAGCATAGTTTCTACCGGGCATTGGATACTATCCAGGAAAAGCTTTCTATTTGAAAGTATCAAATAATCTAAAAATGTTATAGACACCTGGCACGTATACTGCTACTGTTTTCACCTTATCAGAAATCAAGAATGGTCTGAGATTACCTAAGAAGGCGGTGGCAAAACAGAGCAATAGTGAAAACATTTCAATCTAGAAAAAGAGTAAAATCTTTTCAGCCTTTACCAGCTGCATGATTTTGTATCTAATGTCTGAATGTCACTGAGTTGGAAAGCCTAGTGTCTAAATAGTTCGCTTTCATAAATTTTCTGTGTGACTACTGTTCTGTTACTTCCTATGGTTTTACCTTTTTTCAGAGCTGGTTACTTCTGTCAAAGGCTGGGCTGGTCCTTCCATGTTATATAAAGTACGTTTGAAGAAATGTTTGTACTTATTCCCTATTCCGAGATCTTATTATACTGTCTTCAACTACATTTATGGTAAGAAGAATCTTTTGTTTCAACCTGTCCCTTCACCCGATCAGTGATATTTAGTGATGTACCAGTCATAAAGGTATGTAAGTATTAAGAAGTCACAGACATCTCTTCAACTATTTCAGAGATTTAAATTTCTCTGCCTACTCCTCTTTTTCCCTTCTGACATTGTGCCAAATACTCCCATAAATTACTTAATTATTTTCCCCAGGGCTGAAATAAAACTTCAGGGTTTAGGGTTCCTACAGGCACTGTGGCATATTTTCTTCTATATGGAAACCACAGAATAGCACAATTTAACAGCTTTTCACAGCAGCATTTTTGCAAGTAATTCTTCCTTCTTCATTTCCTCCAAAACTCTTGCATGAACAGTACTGTTTCTAAGTGACTGGCCTTGAGCCTTAAAGGGAATTTAGTTGTATGATTCTGAGCAGATAATCTGCCCCCCAATTTGTTTGCCAAATGGATGTTTAATTTACATTCACAATTACCTCAATTGCATGCATAAATGAGCTAATGAAACACACAAATGTGTAACTGGTCATAAATAGTCATTTCCATGTGCAATTGCAGTAATTGCATGCTCCTCATGATTTTGAAAATCAAGAACTTAATGTTAATTTGATGCTAGTTCATGTTGTATAACAGTTATATTTAAAGATTAAGTTTATCACTCAGCAAATGCAGAAGTATTTTCTATGATGTCTTTTTTCCATGACAGTTAATTGGTGGATAACAGTGTTTAACATTGCAAGGAATTCTTTTTGCTGATAAGCAGATTCCAAACATTTCCCTAAAATAAGCAGGACTGCAAATCTATTTATATACTCTAGTCACAATAACCACAATTTTATACTTCTTTAAACAGTGTGTTTATAAAGAAATATTCATTTGAGGTAAAAGAGATTTTGGGAAAAGAGATAATAAGACGCGTAACCATTTTTATCCAAACGTTCTGATTCACAATAATCACATTACAGAAATATCTAATTAATTTAACTCTTTGCTTTAGCCATAGGCTCTGCCAAAATCTAACTCTCATTTTCTCTTTCCAAATGCAGGCAAATCTTGTAGCTCTTGTTACTTATTCTGCTGCCATCCCATCTGTTTTTCTCTTAGATTGCAATTGCTTTCTGGATAACATAGAACTAAGACCTCTGTGAGGGAGATTAGCAAGCGCCATGATGTGACTGAATGACTTCGAAGTATTATACAAAAACTGCTATATAATTACAGGAAAAGACTCATGTGTTTTGTACTATTAAATTGTATGGTGTAGACACCGAGAATGTATATTGCAGTAGTAGTTTTAAGTCATTGGACATAGTTAATTTTAAAATTAAAATGCACATTTCAACCATTTTACTGATATGATTAGACTGTACACAATATAATTTAATTGCAGGAGTTATGATTTAATCTTCTGAAGGTAAGATCTGAATTTGTATTTTTCTTTAAGTAGTTTTAACAATAAGAATAGGGTTGATAAATGCAGAGCCAGAAATATCATGTTCATTACTGCAGATAATACAAAGAAACATTACTGAATAACAATAGCTGAAAGAGTAATCCAAAGTATATTAAGAGGATAATGATTATGTTTACAATTAGATGGCAACTTATGGCTGAACACCATCCAAATCATTTTACAGTTTGGGCCTCGATCCTGTAGTCTGTTTCACTCAGGAAATCCCCTGAGCCATCTCTGGGACTGCCATAAGGAATATTTAGGTCTTGTCAAGCAAATATGATTATGCCATTCATGTCCCAGGCCTAATCGTTTCATCATTTTTATAATATAGGTTATATTTATAAACAAAATGCATTAGAACAGAAAGTCAAATTAATGAGTAGAAGCCAATAATGGAGGGAAAAATTCAAACTTGCCTTCAGTAGCTGCTGGTTTCTTTCTTGGACTATGTTCTAGAAGAAGACGAGGTGGTACCATTTCCTTATGTCCTGCATATAAGTATACAGGTTAAGAAGCATAGAAAAGGTATTTACTAACAGGCTGTGCAGACTCGCTGGGAGGCTGAGCTCCCTTCAGAATTGTTCATGGTTAAAATATTACACTGTGCATAAAAGCTATTATCTTCCAGACACCATAGGAAGGAAATGTATTTCTCAACAAATAAAGTAATTTATTTTTAAGAGACACATTTTAAATCAATGAAGTCCAAGTGACTCAAGCATATGCTGAAACGCTTACAGTTCTATTTTTCTTCATTAGACTAAAAAACTCTGAAGAATAATACTGTGATAATAAGGTTACATATTCATGATGCCTATTCTACAGTAAAAGCTTATTTTCTTTCGTCAAAAAAATGATCTTCAGTTTTTGCCTCAAGCCCACTTATTATGAACTTCTTGAAACACCAGTAAAAATTATGTTTCTCATCCTTAAGGATTATTCTTAATTAGCAAATACCAACCAGGTCATGCACTGTAAACACTGAGAAGGTTCTGATTCCAGCTGCCAGCTGAAACACCTCTACTCTCTGAGTGTTGAACTGTACTTTCTCATAGTTTTGAACTGGGACTTTCTGTAGTGTCGTAGCCTGTGTGCAGATCCCATGCTTTATCAAAAATATTTTCACTTCATTTCACCGAAGATTCACAAACACATCTATTGCATTCTTATATTACTTATGCATCTTTTCTGGTTTATAACACCTGTTTGCAGTCTCCTAATTTTCTTTTAATTCTTTTCTCTGACAGTTATGCTCAGTAGCTATCATGTCATTGTCATTTGGAAAGCACAATTTGTTGTGTCCTGTGAAATAAAATTAAGTAGTTAAATTTAATATCAGTTCAGTCATATGCACCAGCATACATTTACTGCACCAGAGTCCACATGCAATCAAGTTGTTAAATCTCAGCTCCAGCTCCACATCGGAAACTCAAAGCCATGCCTCATGCTCAGTGATAGACTCCGAAGAGAAATTAAGATCTTAATGAGCCTTGGAAATGGTAGTACCATACTTAGCTCTCTTCTTTTACAAAGGTATGTATACTCATGGGGAATGCATGAGAAAAACATCATCTTGAAGACAGCAGTGGGATTTGAGCACCACTGTCTTATTGCATGTTATTGCACCTCATCAGCGTATATACAATTGCAGGCAAATAATTTGCAAGCATGTAGTTTCATTCATCCCGTAATTTGTATAAAATATCACACATGGAGCTGCTCAAACTTGACTCACATGCCTGAGCCACCGGCAAAATGTTGACACACTGACAAAATCAATGCCTTGAAGGCGCTGTGTAACTAATGGTAAAAATCTTAGCTTTTACACATATTTCCTGTCCTATCACACGTGGATATTTACCAATCTCATCACAGAATGACTCTAGCCTTAAAATGAATGGTAGGTAAACTTCAGAAATCCAGATGTCTAGCCATGATTTTCCAAACACTTAACATCTTCAAAAAAATGATTTTGAATTTGTAAACTTAGCTAACGAGATGCTGAATACCATTTGTTGCCAACCAGAATAAAAAAACTTATAGCCATAACCTCTGGCAACATACAGAAAATTAATTAATTGAATTCCTAGTTCAGAATGAAAACAAAACCAGTATAAAAAATTAATGAAGAACAGGTAAATAATCTTATTCTTTCTGCTAGTTTTGGTTAAAGCCCTAGACTAAAGTTTACGGGTATTTTTTTTCTTTGCCTTTGCCTAAACTAGATCACCTGTCCACAGATGGAAGTGATAAATTTTGTAACTTGGACTAATTGTTTTGTATGAAAGATGATAAAGGGTTGTGGCTCAGAATGTTGAGTAGATCAGTAATGAAGAACGATAGTCAATAATTTGGACTGCAGTGTGGTATCTACTGTGTGGGGCAATGATCTAACACCCCTAGGTCAAAGTATGGGCTGGCCCCATTATCTTCCAGTTCCTTGCTGTAGCAGCAGTTTTCTAATGATTGCACCAGTGTTAGTATAATGCCAGTGCGATACCACTTATTGCTAATGACTTGTCAAGTTCTATTTTATACTTTTACAAGTTTTAAGCAAATCATTTATTTCATGCAAATTGACCACATGATCCAATATGAGAGTGTTTTAAGCACGAAAAGCTTAGGCTTCACAGATCAAAAACTTTCCCTTAGGCCAGAATGTTTGTTCTGAGCAGGTTCCCATCCACTCTGATAAAAAGCTTCTTTAATGTTTCCATGTGTTATTAAATGTCTCTCTATTCACTTTGATGGGAATGCAAAGGACAGTAGCTGAATAAATATTTTATCTCTTCTTTTGATGAAATATGTTAAAGGGGATATCCTAAGTCAAATTCCTTTTCTCTTCCTTTTTCTCTTCTCTGTAAGTTATAAAGCACAAGTGGTTTTCTGCAGTACGGAGAAATCATTAATAGAAAAGAGGAATTGGTCTCAGCAGATCAGACCATTAGGATTAATGGTGTCTGCTATCTTGACTCCAGCAGTGGCCAGTTGGACACATATCCATGATGTAAATGAGAGGAAGGCAGGATGTTTTTAATGATCCCAGTGGACAATCAGATTAGTCCATGAATCATGAGAAGTCATTATCCAGATTACCACTGTTATTATTGGACATACAGTTATCTCGCTGCTTTAAAAATGCAGCCACAGAAGAGCACTGAAATTTAGTGTCTGCATATTTATTTGCTTCTCATTTCAAATGTAAACTTTGTTTTTCTACTATGAGATAAGCCTAAAAGGTTCATTTGACTTGATTTTGTGATTTTTTTTTTTTTTATTAGGGTTGGTTTGATTGCTCCAAAAGATGTAATTGCAAACACAAAAATGTGCATATATTTCTACACCTAATCTGTCCATGCAGTTGAGCTACAGAAACCTCCTTCATGTATGATATTGTAAACAGCTATCTGACAACAAATTACAGCTGATGTAAAATGGAATAGTGAAATGTTTTGACTTTAAGCTCATGGGAATGTGCTCACCAGGAGAAAAAGTGTCATGTTAAGACATGAGTAGCTTCCTCCACTCCCTGAAAAGAAAGAAATATGCTGCAAAGATGAGTAGAAGGTTTAAGACACAAGATGGTAACATGAATACTTTATTAAAAATAAGATACAGTCCTGAAGCTCTGTGAAACTTCTGTCATCGGTGTTTATTAAATCACTTGAGATGTCATGAAGAAATTCATTCTGACTTGGTTTATGAATATTTTAGATTTTATATTACATGATAAGGAATACAAGACAAACTTTAATTACCTTACTTTTCTCAATCTAGGAAGTGTCTTTCTACATGTGTCAAAAATGTCATGTCCGAGCATTGAGGATAAATTGATTTCTTATGATAACAGCAAATCATGTGGGTTTTCTTTCTTCCCTGATCTGCCCAGATCAATTTGTCTGCAGTGACCTTAATTGACATAAGTCTCTAAATTTATCTTTCTAAATCAAAAGATCATGGGATAAAAGAAAATACTTGTAAAATTATTATTATGATTATTATTATTGAACATCTAAAGGCATTGTAGATGGCTGAATATTCCAATTGGATATAAGGAGAAATAATGACACCACAGAAAGCAATATGTGGAAACACTGTTCTTATGACTGTACTCTTCCTCATACCCATATACTGGTTATCTGAACAGTGGGAATCCTACAATCCAGCAGCACCAACACTTTGTTACAGTGTCTCTCAAACAGCATAGCAAAATGTCTTCAGATAAATCTCATTTTGCCCAGGTGTGACATCTTTTCCTAATGATAATAGAAATAATTGAAATACAGTTCGTGTGCTCTTTGCAGAGTCGTTTGTTATGAAAAGTAAATTCAAATCAAATGTTTCATGAAGCTTGGAACAAGACATGGATTGGCAGAAAGAGGTAAGACTGCCAAATATACTTTTAGAGGACTGAAATCATAATGGAGTCCCACTGTTCTGTCCAGTCTTCCAGTTTTGATGTGTGAGTTACTTGAAGTTAAAGATGAACCTCTCCCTTGTTATCAGTAGTTATTCTTCAGACATTAGACTGTCACTATTCTGAGGAAGGGTTTCTCTGCTTAGTATGTGTGCATGAAAAACTATGAGCAAACAGTTTTTCATTAAGAAAGAAAAGCTGAGGATCAGGAAGTGAGATTTGAGAGAGAGCTGTTTTGAACAACGCAAATTCTGATTAAGGTGAAGGAATGAATTGAAATACAGTTGCCCAAAATAGGCAAACTTTCTAAGGAATACATCATAACATGATGGTTTTATGTACATGAGTAAATTAAATGGTGACTGGGAATGTTACTGGGCTCTGGAATTCAGACATACATATCCTGCAACATTTTTTTGAATAGCCTCTGACAATTTTGACCTGTACGAAGTACTAATGACTCGGACAATTCATTGGCTCAATTCAGGAGTTAGCAAGGGCCAGAGACCACTCCCAACAGACAGCCGGGATGCAGCCAGCTTATTTTGACCTTGAGGAAGTGTAATGGATGCAGATCACTCAATGACAGAAGGAATCACATTTAGGGAACAGTTGAGTTGAGTTTGATTTACTAATCTAGACGTAGCTCACACATCTTAAAAGCATAACAAAATTATGTCAAATGGAAAAAAAAGTTTAAACGGGGTCTTAATAACCTATTTGGACCTCAATTTTTGTCAGTGGCAGATGGATTTCATGGATAATAAAATGAGGCTTTAAAGGAGGTCTACCCTAGTAGCCAACATATCTTTCAGTTTTTCAATTACACTCAGGATCCGGCACTTTATTAAATGGATAATTGCCCAACATACAGTGAAACTCTCATTTTGCATGAGGTTGATATTACCTAAGGAAAAACACTGCTACAGTACATGCAATGATTACCAGTAGCAATACTATCCTTTACATTTTCATATTCTGTTACACTGGCTATCAGTCAGTTACTATTATGATGCATAAGAAAAGAAGAAAAGGAGAGATAACGTAGATAATGCTCAATCTATCTATGTATTCCACTTGCGTTTGAAATATATTAAAAATATCACAGATAATATTGGAGCTCCACATATTGTCTAACTTATGTGTAACTGTCTAATTTATGTCTAACTTATATGTAACTTATGTATAATTTCAATACATAGAGATTTGAGTTCATCCTTTGTTTTTGATTATGTATATATTGTATACATTGTAATATATACAAGTCTGTATACAGACTTGTATATATTTATATACATTTATACCTATATAACATATATTATATATATGTGCATGCACAAACATGTGTGTACATGTGCATGCACATATATACACAAATACATATAGATATTTATTTAGTGATGTTTCTGAACAGAAAATTATTTTTCTAACCCTACTTGATTTGGTAACTGAACAGGTGTGAGATTCCATTGGTGCGGATTCCTGGAGGCTGTGTGAACATCAGTTGGTCGGTAGTTTTTCACTCAGCCACCAAACCCAATTAAAGTCACAGCTGGGAATTTGTTTGATTTCTTTTTTTCCTGTGGGTTTGTGTCTCACACAATGCAAGTGTGCATAACAAGTGTACAAATTAGGCAGGCAAGAGAGGCATGGACAGAGCCATGAGTGGGTTTTATTTTTCTGTTTTAACCTGCAGCTAGTGCTATTGGTCCCAACTAAAAATGTATGCAATGTATCTCAGCTGCACGACAGACTTGTGCAGTTAAATCCATTTATCTGTTGAGAATTCTTTTCCAGAGATTTTTACCACATTGAGGCTCCAAAACCCCTCTTTAGCTCAACCCATATCTTGTGAAAGCTGTTCTAATTAAGTAAGAAGTCACATAGCCTTTCCTGACATTAAAAGAAAATTGAATTGAAAAAATTGAAAATTGAATTGTCTCTACTTCCTCCCATTATTTATCATGTGCATTTTGCAGGTAAAAATAATCCTACATGTTATGTTTAGAAATATTGAAAGCCAAGTCTCAAAGAACTAAGTCCTAGGACAGTGAAAATGATGGGTTATTGTGTGGAAATGATGGGTTATTATAGTTATTGCTACATACTGCAGTGCAAAAGGACTGTAAAAGCAGATTATAAAATGAAGAGGCATATTCATCCTTCCGCTCTCTCCCCAAATAACTTTTAATAAATTGGTACCATATACAGTTATCCCTAGCATAATTAACATGAATATCAGGAGTTGGTATAGATGCATACTTTTCACAATATGAAGGAACCACAGGAAAGTAATTAAAACAGAGAAAAGAAAACACTACGATTAAATAGTTGCTGCTAACAATTAAACAGAATGGAAGGCACTGATAAGCTGTTATGATGAAAGACAACAGACACTGACTATGCCATGGGATCACTGCTCAGTAATTTATGAGTTGTTTGTATTTGGTTCATCTGTACGTAGCATCATTTCAACTGTCATTAGTCCGACTACATCTCAGAAACATTCAGTGCTACAGTCAGAAGAGCTACCTAGACATTACTTGAAGAATGCTAAAGCTTTATGTTGTCTTCAAGGAAGACTGCATATGCCAGGTCTTGCTAAACAAAAACAGCCTAGCACTGAAAAAATCAAATTACAGATACTATAGTCTCTTACAATTAGACATACCTGTCGATAATGAATATGTTTAACATAGAAATCACTGGAAGTCCAGCTGAATCCAAATAGCTGTGACCACAAGCCAAGAAGTTTTTCACCTCTCTGAATCTTTTTGCCAGAATGAGACACACAAGAAGTTAATGATTATGTCACCTGTATTGTCTATAATTGACAAACACCTAAGAGAGGGAATCTATAACCATTTTTCTGAAGTTAGAATTTCAATAATGTAGTTTGAAGTTAGAGGACAAAGAAATGAGAGTTTTTCTTAGATCAAGTATCAGAAGTGGGGCCCGAAAGTGCAGAGGTGTTGGCTACTAACTCCTCTTCCTTCCTCCCACTGAAATCAATGAGAGGTAAGTATTAGGTAGGCGTTAAGTATCTAATACCTTTGAAGGTTAGGCTCTGTGTAATTAAGAAACTCAGTGACCTTTCCCTTTCTTCTAAAAGTGCCATGGCTGTAACATTTTTGGGAATTACAAGATTATGACATAGTGATAGTAAAAAAATAAATATTGAAATTTGAGGCTAAAATTTACACCCTTTAAAACAGATGATGATGTTGGGTTTGATGCAATTCTCCTCAGCAGCTGTGGTTTCTACATGGCCTGAATTGTTTCAGGCTGAAATAATTTCAACTAAAGCTGCTGGTTTTGCGTAAAGTGTAGGAAGAATTATAAGAAATACTGGAACAAAAAAAATGTAAAACTGAAGATAATGATTGCTTTAAGACAACTACATTTTCATAACTTCTAATACTTCCTTCACTTTCCATTTCCCAGGAAAGATCCTCTTTCTTATAAAAAGGTTTTTTTTTAGGACAAAGAGTTCCGGGATTCACCGTCCTGAGTTCTAACCCATGCTCTCAAGGCCTCCTCTATGGTTTTTGGGAAACTGACTTAACTTACCATGCCTTTCTATTCTACCTATAAATGGATATAACTGGAATTTTCTAAAAAAAAATAATATTGTAAGCAATACAGCAAATAAAAATTCCAAAGCTTAACTTCTATGAAAGCAAAAGCTGTAAAGACTGGAGCTTTGTTCTCATGCTAAAATTATTTAGACATTTAATTTGGCACATTTGGGCAGGGAATGCCTTCCATATTTATTCAAGAAAATATTTCCTTCTACATTTCTTCCTCCTCCCCTTCTCTCACTCCCAAAATGCTGTAGCAATGCTGTTATTGTTATTCATACTTCTCAGAGTGGCATTGCTGTTTTCTTGGCTGAGCCAATAGCTGCTCGTGATAATACCATTTGAAATCTTATAGAAAACTTGTCATTTCAAATGTTCACTTGAATGAAATCTTTGCTTGCATGTTTTTAGCATACTTCTTGAATGTATGTGGGCTCTTTCTCAACCAGACATTTAAAAGTTAAGTTTTAGACAGTCAAATCTAGATAAGTCACCCGAGGGATCCATTTATAGTCAATGGAGAGAAATTGGTACCTTCAAAGTGTGATTCATCTTTTCTATCTTAGGCATCTTTTTTAGGATGAAATTATCCTCTGGAGGCCTCCATTTCATACCATTGGCTATAAAGACAGCTAAAGGTTAAAGTTTGGCAATTAACTTTTGGGTATCTAAGTGAGGTGCAATGAATTGCAAACATCTCATTTTGCAGTTCTACATAAAGATGACACCACATGCCACCAAAATATTCCAGGACTGAAATCAAGAGCTGCGCATAATTTTTCACACTGTAACTGCTGCCTAGTAACACAATGCTCCCCAAACCCCCAGCAATTATATGAATGAATACCACATAGAGAGAAAGGGTTTTGTTGTCAAGCTTAACTAAAAAAACAAGATAAAATCATTGTTTAGGTTTAATGTGTGTGGGCTTTGAATGCCTTTTGAACTCTACGTGCTGTTCACTCTGTCAGATAGTACTAGTATATTGAAGGACAAAGTGAAACAAGAGGAAGGAAAGTGAAGTACCAGAGGGAAGAATAGCGTTTCCGGATGAAGAAAATGTAAATTAGTCTTGACTCATTCTAGGTATATGTCAGTAAGTTGCACGTCTTTTATGACAAAGCAGATACATGCAGAAAGAAAGTATATGGCAAAAGAAAGAAGCGCCTGAACAGAGAATGGCGAAAGGAATGGACCTGCCACAGCTAAACTGTCACAGTAGCTGCAGACTAGATGCAGAAGGATGTGGCCATAAGCAAGGCAGGCAGAGCACATGCTGCTTAGGCCACAGCTGAACACTCCTCTGTCCTCTGCATGGCATGTTTGCACAGCAGAAGAGGTGAGAAAATGCTGCTAAGCTGGAAATGCTTCATGATGGCATGTATCTTGTCAAAGCATTTGTAAATCCTGTCTATGCTCTTCTTATCTGTGCAGTATGGTGACCAGGCACCATTTCTGTTGTTAAAACTGAGCTTCATCATTTTGCAGCAGAGACAGCAAAGAATCTATATTTGGATGAGGAGAGTAACTTCTCTCAGACCCACATGGAGCTATGGGTTTTGCCTTGTTAATGAAAAATTCACACGAAAACTGAAAGCCCTTCAGTATATATTTTTCCTTCTTCATGATGTTTCAGTGTATTCAGGATCAGAAGGTGTTTAAAAGCACATTTGCATAGATCTCAGCTATTTTCCTTTCTATTAAAGTTGAGAGAAACTCATTGTATGGTGGTTAACTTCCCTAAGACAGTTTCAGGACTATATTCTAAAGGTAATGGATTCATTAGCTCACTTATAATTTTAGAAATATATATTTTAGAGATGTATGACCTGGGCTTATACAACTGACTGAAGGAGAAGATTGTAGGTTGTCACATCTCATCAAAGACAGATGTTCACTTGAAACTGATGTAAGGTTCCTAGTTTCCTGAGATTGTTGCCATTTAAGATGTAGTTAGCAGACTTTGTTGGCTTAAGCAAATCCATGATGGCCTTTATGGTTTCCCAGGCATTGTGTAAGGAGATTAAACAACTGGTTAAGGTCTTCAGAGTCTATTAGGTTGATAAGTGTTTAAAATATAGATTCTGTAGTGCTCAGTGTTACAAGACCAAAGTCTTTCTATGGATCAGGCTTGCTCTCCAACATTAGAAAATGACAGAACCAAGAGGTGGATCCAAGAAGATAATCCTAAACTCTTTTTGTCTATACTATTTGCTAACAGGATATTCCTGAGCAGATGTTCCAATTTGTGAAACAAGTAAGTCAAGCCTTTTAGCGAATCCCACTTTCAGCTAGTTTAGGAATACTTAGAACATTTCAAAGGGAAGGACTGAAGGAGACAAATTTTAAATGGCCAACACAAAATATCTTTCTAAGTATTGGAAATGGCAGAAATATTTTGCCTAAACTAATCATCCTTACTAGAAGAATAATCTGTAATGGCAAGTTTTGAACCCTACCAGCTGAAGTTTGGCAGAGCTATAAGTAGCTGACTTCAGTGATAGTCTTTTCTCCCAACATTGTTTATAATGCAATCTCAACTCTATTGACAATTGTATCCCAGCCCTTTAAATAACTAATCCTATGTGTGTTCCATATAGAAATACTGTCAGCAAAATCTGCAATATACATAATCATTGGGTTCTTTTGCAATATACTGATTTTTAAAAGCTAATAAATCTAGGCTTGAAAAGGATGCTCTTTTGGGAATTGTGTTTTTCCCCGTACTTGAAGCCATTCAAGCTCTAAGAAAGAAACGTATGGTCTTATAGGCTGACATTTGGAACTTAAGGTTTTTAGGTTTCTGAGTTGTTTCCTTGCCAACTATACCTCAAAAATATGGATAAAACTACTTTTGGCTTAAATAATTTTCTGCAAATATTTTTCATATTGAATTTGCTTCTGACAATGACACTGAATACTGAAGAAGGGTTGCATAGCTCTATAATGCTTCCATTTTTTAACCTACTTGAAATACCGTCAGTATTTATTATAATAATTCTAACTGGAAATCAGTTATGACAATGAGTCACTGAATGTAATAACTATTTTACAAGGTCACTACTTAAACTTACTTTTACCATTTTCATATGAAACTCAATTTGTTTATTATTAGCTCTTTTTTTTTGGCATTTGACTTTTGCCTTTACTTTCTAAATAGCTAACTTTTCAAAACTAAAGTGGTTGAGTCTTTCGATGATCCTCCACAACACAACTAGCTTTTTTCAGACATTTTTAATGAACCTTTTGAAATGACCCTTGATTTTGAAATTCAATTACTGAAATATATGAAACGGTTATAATATAAAATAGTAGTAATAAAATATAATACAAGTGTGAGAATACTTTTGTTTGTCTAGTTTATCTACCTTCACAGATTAGATAGGTTTATTTCCATTAAAATCAAGGATTTAGACTCATTGACACCAGCAAAGGTTTTGGCTTTCTTTTGTATCACATAAGTCTGACTCCTCAGATTGGCTTGCAGTGAACTATCAAAGAAAGAGATCCGTTCCTCTCTACAAAAGCAGAATACCAACCATTCCCTTGGTAGCTGCTTCTGAGAGAGTGAAAGTCGTTTGAAATTTGTTTGGCAAAGTTACAATAAAGTGCCATAAGAGTGTTGACAGATGCAGCTTTGTGTGCCAGCATCTGGCTCTGATCCACAGTGGGATGATATAAACAGGGAATAATGGATAGCTGTTTTGCCTCTGTGGGATGGTGTCAGGTTTGTATGCTGATAACGTCCCCATTAAGAGATCAATGTCATTTCAGGGTTTGACCAAATAGACACAGCTTTTGGGGTGAGAGGGAAGAACCTTGTTAAAATGACATCAGTGGAAGTCTTCTCATAGTTTTACATAACTGAATAGAAATGTAAAGAAACAATACTTAGACTCCAAATGACAGCTAAAACTATTGTAACAATTGCACATTAATAAATTAGAAATTTCTCAGTAATTAAAACAATTTTCAGTTTCTCATACATATATATTAATTACTCTTCATTACTTCTTTCCTTTGAGACTGTTTGAAATGTATTCAGAACTCTCCCAGGAGATTACTAGAGGAATAAATGCTTCTGTCATTCAACCTTCTCTGTTTTTTACAAACTGATGGACAACTTTTTTTTTTTTTACAACTTTTTTACAAACTGAGGGACAATTAGCTGTCAATTCTGAAGATTAATCCAGATGAGTCTCTGCAAATTTTGAGGTACAGTACTGCCCTCAGAGGGAGAATACATGTTCATTCTTAGGTACCTTTCCTGTTTAAAAAGTAAAACTGGAAAAGTTTCACAGCTCCCAAACTCTCCCTTTACCATTTCACTAAAACAAATAGCTGGTTTGCTTGTTTTCTACTCTAGGGGAGAGGGCTATTGAGTAGGTAGCATCAGAAAGCATCTCTCCATAGAAAAAAGTAATATACTCTAGCGTTCTTTCTCAAATGTGAAACTGTATAACTCGGTCCACAGTTTTTCATGCTGAATTTTTCCAAACAAGAAGCAAACAACATGTTTCTTTTGTATTTATTATGTTTTTTTTTTTCTTTTGCACTGCATCAAATATATCCCCAGAGAAACTACACTGGTATCAAAGTTGTCCCCATGTAAATGTAATGAAACAAGGTGAAAAGTTACACCCTGTCATTGATATATCCACAACACATCCTAGTATTTAATCAAGTAGGAGTGACACTTAAAAATAGTTCAAGAGCCTATAGCGTTTTGCTATCTGAACAGCAGAGGGCAAGTATTTAACTCCAGGGCTACAGCCCACCTACAGCAAATGCAGGAATTTTTACTTTCAAAATTAGGCGCTTAATGCTCTCAGTTTTTTTTTTGCAGTAATATACTCCATGATCTTGTAATATTGATGTACTTTTCTACCAGTATCTCCATAAATCTTTTTGGACATTAAATGGCAAGTATCATACTGACAATATCTTGGAATTCTCTTACCATATTGTGTAATAGCAATAATCCCTGCTCTTTGACTGAACGTTTCTTGACAATAGAAGATGAGAGACAAGCCTTGGGAGAACATTGTAGACATGAAGGATATTCAGTCAGCCACTTTTTCCAGAACCAGCAAGACTGTAGTGTTCCCTATGGACTCTGGCCACAAATTACCTGAACTTCTTAACTGTCTACGTTTATAATTTTTTTTTCATAAGCATATGTGCAAAGGGTGAGGCTTCAGTGATTTTTTAGTGAGAAGGTGGGATGACTGGTTTACCCTATAGGATACACTCTTGTCATATAAATCTGCCAGAAATCCTGATGAATTTCTCCAAGGCAAATATTTTTCAACAGTGTAAGATTAGCAAAATCATCTCCATGACTTTGGCTTTTAGACCCTGGCATTGAAATACACAATAAAAATATGATGGTAAATTGATGGAAGGAAATGGTACGGCTACATTCCTTTGCAGTCTAGCTGTTATTGGAAACAGTCATGTAGTGGTATAAGGTAAGAAGGGCAATTGGGTGCTTCAGTGCAAAGAATTTAGATAGCCTAAGTTGACAATAATGTCACACCTGTGCTCCCATTGTCTTTGTTGTCAATTAGGTAACTGTAAAGATCATCCTTTTGTGAGTCCAGTGTACTGTGAAAAGCTAGTTCTTTAACCAAAACTAGAACACAGTAAAATAAACTTTTAAGTGATTAAAATGAAACCAAAATCTGACCATAAATACGCAGTATGCCTGTGGGAAACAAGGGTGCCATGTTATGAGAAAATACCCAAGAGATGCTTATCACTCTTGATTCAGCAGTACCCAGCATGCACAACCACATGCTGAGGTGGGCATGCAAAAAGACAGACACGCAAGAATCCACTTTAGATAGCTGCAAAATAAAACAGGCATTTCCTTGGAACAACTTCTTGATCTGTCAGAGTGGTTCGGGAATTGTAAATGTAAAGCAAGCTGGCAAATATTTCAGGGAAAACAGGGGACGAGTGGTAAAATAGGAGAATGGCACAGGGGGAAAAAAATAGAGCAGATCCGATTAACTTAGAGAAGCATGTGCTACATGCTAAAAGAGTGACCAACTCTTGTCCCTGAAATCCTTCCACACGGGTGAGGATTTCAAACTCTCTAAGGGCAAAAGAATAGTTTTGAAAATCAAGGTGAAGGTTTCTACTAAAATAGGACATTTTCTCCTACCAATAAAATATAAAAATATGAATAAGAACACTAGAAATATTACTCAGTACAAAAATCAGGAAGTAAATTATGAAGTAAATTACCAAATACATGGAATAGACTATATCTGTGAAACTAGACAAAAGAAAGTCAGTGGCCTTCTGCATCAGAAAGGCTATTTTGATGCCTGTGTCAGTAGAATGGAGGTGCCATCAGAACCAATATATATTCAGCACCTCTAAAAAAAGAAGCTTTCCTCTTTAGGTTTTAAAGTTTTAGAAGTAAAACTTGGAAGATTAACCCTGGAAGAAATGTATTTAAATTCTTCATTTACAGGCAGCCAAAAGGAGTACAAAGCAATTTGGACAAAGTGATTTGTTAATGCTGAGACAGTACTGCCCGTTCTTGGCTGAGAAACAGTAGTCCAGGGATAAATAAGATCAAAAAAACTGTCCTTTGGAGGAAAGGTGGTTCAGCAGCCCCTCTGAGACATTGTCACTTATCACATGCCTGTTAGACAGAAAGTGAAAAATATTCTCAAGCTCCATACTTCATCAGATAAAATCAGAAAAACATTTTTTCTACTGTATACAGTAGAGCTCAAGAGGGCTATCTATAAATGTCTCAGTAGAATCCAGGATAGGTCACTGTTGCAGTCATGATATTCATGAGATGGACTTCTGGTTTAGCAAAACCTATCTGAGTTTATGGCTAAAACGTCACTGATATCTACTGTAGAGGGCTGGGAACCTCAGATACTTTTCTTTTATAAAAACTAGAATAGAATTATCGGAAGTTAATTGATACTGATATGATTATTGTGATTTACAGGAGGATTTGCATGCAACTAGTCAGTATCAGGGACAAATACTGGCCAGAGAAACAGGAAAACCAGCTAAAGTTTCATGAAGCAGCTTAGCAAGTACTCTCCCTTCTATGGCTTCCTATGAATTCGCTGTGTACACTTTACATACATTGCATTCATTTTTTAAAGCTAAGACTGCAGTAATACGACAAAATTTTAAGTAAATGAACAGCATTTCATCCTCAGTTGTTAAAATCAACACAAGAGCGTTAAGTGACCTCCAATAGATCGTTCAGGAGACTGTCAAAATGTATTAATTCATCTTTTTTAAAAAGTGTGTCTAATTAATTAAACCCAAGGATCTGAGTTTTAATTACTTGATCACTGTAAAATGCCATCTTAAATGGTCTACTTTGCCATAAATTCTTGCATAAAATTTATATAAACTTAATCTGATGTTTCCAGTAATGAATAAGTTTTTTTCAATAATACAAATATTCCAAAAATACTATCAAAGAATAAGTACTGACATCATAAAACCATATATTGTGCTTAAGGAATCTAATGAGTGGGACACTGCTTTTATAAACTCAAGAAGACAGAAATTCATATTTGGTGTAAATAATCCTACAAAAAGCCAATATACCTATGTGAAGGAATTTTCTATGAGAAAAATGTGCTTTTTCTCTTTCACAAATGGCAATATTGGGATTGGCAGAAATGATTCCTGGTTTTAAAGTATTGTGGTGTCAGCGCGACTGTAATTAAATTCCTTAGCTGAATTGCACTCAGATGTCTTTGTTTAGACAATGTAATTTACCATAAAATATATAAACCAATGAAAGGATAAAATATAGCAGATTTTAAAGTTAATTAGATATTAGGGTTATTAAAGGGACTTAGTGTGCTGGTGTTTTCCCCACATTTATCTATTCAAGGAAATGAATTGCAGTAATATTTCAGTTCACAAAGGCCAGTGTGAAACAAGCACGTTGCCTGAGAAAGGTGGTAAAAAACATTAGCTGAGCAGTGTTCGGTGGCACTCTCCTCAATGATTTCTATAAGGACCGCAGACCTGGGCATACCTGGCCTTTACTTTGCTTCTCAGAGACACGGTCTGGATATTTCTGGATATTTCAGCATTGCCTTTCACAGCTTGTGGCTTGACTAAAGCTTGTTTTGAAGGCAATATTTTATTTTACCTCCTACAAAAATGTATCAGGCTCCATCAAAACAAACTTTCACAGAATTTGACTTCAGATGTTGACAAAAAGCAGTTGCTTTACAGGCGGAGCCACGGGTGGAGTTTTGGGAAGCCTAGGTTAAGACCCTGCTTTACAACATATTTCCACATTCTATGGCCTCAAGCAGTCACCTTAGCTGTTCACCCGTAAGGCCAGCTGACAAACCAATCACCATGGAACATTTTTCAGCTGTTTAAACTGTGGTTTCTTCGCTCAACTCTGTCATAGCACACTGAAATGACACAAGGCAATCAGTGGGAGGCAGACAGTCGTGTCCTTTATCTTCTGAAATTCAAGTCGCTACAGAATTCCCTATCTCCCTGCTCCCCTTGATGGCCTTCCCAGTTACCTCATAGCTGGAAAGGTCGAACCTGAACAGCAATATTCTCCAAAACTTCCTTCCCACAGCAAGTCTGCTCTGCCTTTGGAGAGTGTAAGAGCCCTGTAAAAAAAGGGCTCTGACATGTGTCAACGCTGCTTGCAAATGTCAGGAGAACTATAAGAGAGATCTTGAAGATCTTCATGTGAATCTCTGTATTGTGATTTACACAGCTGTCTGTGCACAGCTGTGTAAAGCCAGAAACTGAGTGAATCACATCTGGTATGGGGGGGTTATTTTTTAAATCAAAGCAAACTGAAGGTCTCTGGAAGGTTTTGCTAACCTTTCTCCCACTCTGAGCCTAGACCTGTCCCTCTGTTTATAACTGTCTGTCTTTAGAAGTCCTACAGGTGATATAACACTTTACTCTCTTTTAATGGAATCCCCTATCTCCCCATGTCACTCTTTGAGAACAGGCCATACAAACCCTCTCCCTCCAAAAGCCCAAGCTTGCTCACTTTTGCTCTGCAAAAATCTGTGTCCTCCCTCTCCCCATTTTGGGAGTGTCTGTTTCTCAGCTACATCCTTAGAACTTCCCAGCTCTGACTGGACCTGAGCTTGTCACGAGAGGACCTAAGCCGCAAGGTAGAGATAAGAAAACACATCCAATTCAGAGAAGTATCGGTGGAAATCTTCTTGAGCTAAACAAAGCTTGTAAGGTTTAGTGTGTCCTTAAATGTTCTCTCCTTGACTCTTTTCATAAATATCATTGCTTATCATTCCTAGGATTACGTGTAGTATGTCCTTTTGCACTGGATTTCAGAAGGAAGAGTGTCCACTAAATAAGGTCAAGGTAGGTTGACTTAATATTATGAGATGATGCTCAGACATTATCAGTAGCTCTAACTTCTCTTTTTTTGGCTAATAATTAAGTGTCCGTTAGAACAGATGAGCATGGAGATGCGGGAAGAGAGAAGATAAAGCACAGAAGCAATGGATCAGCTAAAATATTTTATGTACTAAGAACAACAATGGCAGTTCTATTTTTGAAGCATTCTGGGGTTAAGGCTTGCTATTTGTGGGGAAAAAAACCCAATAAGCTGTTAACAATAAGCTCCTTTCTCTTGCATCTCAGCCAAAAAAAGCATTGACTATTTTAGCAATTTCTGTAGCCTTCCATAGCCTTCCTTACTTTTAACATAACCTTAATTTTAACTCATGCATCATAGACAGAAAATTAAAAGCTTTAATAATACAGCCATTAGCTCTTATGCTTTATTAAAACTATTTGCACACACTTTGTTGCACTTGTGAGACCTGTCAACAATACAAAACACACTTTTAATACATAAAGGAGCAGAAACTCTCAGCGAAACAGAAGAATATTAGAACAGAGTTCAATGATGTAGGAAAGTACCTGGATAAAAATCCCCTTGCGCAAACATGTCAATCACATAGCGACAGAATGCATATTGATCTAACAGAGCAAAAAGGGAAAAAAAGAGTCATGAAGAAGGTAAATGTAAAATGTTTTTTTTCTATTTAACAGTGAATACAAAACTTGGCAGCGCAGAAACACACTTCAGGGATAGTCTTATTTATATGTTCGGGTTTTTTTCCTGGCCTTCAAGTAATTCCTGTGTTCAGAAAGAGGCAATTTCTTGTTCAGATCTAATTCAAGCCTCGCAACCAAGAATCTTAGAGCTACCAGTGCCCCAGAGGTACCAACTCTTCTGGGCTGGCAGGGGACAGCGTGTGCCCCAGTTCAGCAGTGCGCAACCTCGGTTTTGGCACACGTCCTGACCCCACGCACAGGTACTGTGCAAACTGCTGCCTGGCCACATGTCCCAAAGACTTTCCTTATCCTTGAAGATCCATTTCAAATAGTCACAGTCGGGTGATAGAAAAATTCAATAAAGTTTTATATTGCAGTATTTTGTTAATATTGTTTTAATAGTATAATCAATGTGTACATTAAGTGAATGGGAATATAAAGAGAACTCTGTGTACTTACACACATGAGTAAAAAAAACCAATGAGTTTTTCCACGGAATTCTATCATTTCACTACAGAATTATATTCCAAACACTAATCTTTACAAATATTTATATACATGTATATATTAAATCTGGAGATATATATATATTAAAACTATGCTATTCAGAAATTAAGGCTTCTGAATCTAAATGAAACTCAGATTTCAGAATGTTGATTATCTATTGATTTCTCCTGTACATAAGCAGAGTTGAAGACCTTAATAAAAATTTCTAACACTAAGAATGGTGAAGAAAAGTTAGCATTTGTAAGTCGGTGCAAAAGAATTGCAATATTATTGCTGGATTCTCCAGTTGGCCAGAAAAAAGCATGTTGCCCCACTGGACTTTAAGAGACATTAGCTTTGAAAATTAAAGGTTGATGACTAAATGCCAGCTGTGGTTAGGTAAGTTAGTTCCCAACTGTCCTTGAGGTAAGCATATTCATCCATCTGTGCTAGACTGTTCTAGCACAGTTCCTTGGCTAGAGAAGCTACATCTTCTCTCCAACTCCTTTTGCATCTCTCTCCTGTTCACCTACAAAGCCACTTACTTTCTCTTTGCCAACTTCAAAACAAAATTATGCAGACTTTGGAATACTTAAAACTTTAAAAATGGCATAACTGTTATATTTAAATGCAAAATGCCATTCCCAAGTATATAACGCTTATTGTATTATTTGCTTTCTTACATAGTTCACTGGAGCATCAGTATTAGTTGATGCTGAGGCATTTATGTGATTGTGGCTCTGTTATGTTGACAGCCATAGAAGTCCTTGGGTGGAGAACATGATATCCTATGCAGTTATAGAAATGAGGAAAGGGTTTACAAGCTCAGCAAATATCCAATTGTTTCTGCTAGCCGATAAGAGCCCATACAGCTATTTCTTGTTACTGAAATGGCGTTCTATAATACTAGTCAGTATTATAGAACCCGGGACAAATCAGTCAGGACATACACAGGGCTGTGGCTATAAACACTGCTTTTAAAACCTTTAATGAATATTCATAATAGTTTCTACTTTCATATTTAGGAATTCAAATTTGTTATTCTGGCTGGCTCCAGCTTTGGATTCCATCCTTAAGGAATCTCAAGAATTTGGCTGCAATATCTGCCCGAAGACTATGTGCTAATTTTCTGGAAAAAAAAAAATTAAAAAAATAGCAGCATATGTGTGAGAAAACAAGCATGTACAAATCTGTACTCTCAGTAAGCCCATTTAAAGTCACTGAAGTCAGCAAGTGTTTGCACTAACTTCAATGCACTTGCAAATAGGGCCTCAGTGAGTCAGTCTGTATTCATAATTAAAATAGACCAGTGCCAATTCTTTAGCCCAGAAAGCAAATGGCAGGGCACAGCTCTTTCTTACCCACAGAGCTGAATTTTCCTTACCCCTCTTTTGCCAAAACAAGCTGTCTTCAGCCATGCTGCCCATTAGGAAGAGCCCCTGGACTGTACTGGGCATTATATGGAAGACTGCTAGATGACATGGGACAAAACTGTGTCAGGGGACACAAGCTGTATGGACAATCACAGTACAGAGCACAATCCTATGGTAATTCTATTTAGGTTATGATATAGACATAGCTTGAGGGCCTAGCAGCTCACACCATTTCATTGATATTAAAATAATCCATTTTTTAAACATAGTAATATAGATCAGGATTAAAATAGACTTTGGGTGTTTCTGTTGTTGGGATTTTCTTGCTTGGTTTGGTTTTGGAGTTGGCTGGTTTGTTTGTTTGTTTCGGTTTGAGGGTTTTTTTGTGGAAATTTAATTTGAATAAACTTTAAAAAAAAGCTTTAATGTTGGTTCTAGCTGAGAAGAAAGATTTTGTATTAATGTTCTCATAGGATCTCTTTAGTAACTCAACCCCTGAAAACTGGGATTTATTAAAAAAAAGCAAAATGTTAAACTATGATAAAAATAACATTTCAACTGTATATGAAATAACAAGGTGCACAGTAACATCCCATTGAAGTTCATGGGAATTCTGCCAATCAGCAAAGACTGAAACCTAAGGAATTTTAAATGAATATGATTTTCCAAATGTCTTTCCATGGCTAAAAATTCATTTTAATTTAAACTCTCCTGTTAAAAAGAAAAATTCACACTACATTTTTCACCTTATAACTCTGTAATTGTGGCACAGATATTCATCCGAGTACTAATAAATCATTTCAAAGTTTGGCACTAGATTCTTACTGATAAAAACTGTCATAGAAATTTCTGTCATTGGATCTCATCTGATTTACCCTAGGAGATGACTTATCTTTTTAAATTTTAATTTGAGTAAGGAATGATGCAACAGCAGGGACATCCTAACAACCCTTCTGTGATTACTGTTACATTTTTTACATCACTGCAGAAAAGCTGGCAGAACTACTCCCTTGAGCACGGAAAAGTAAGGATTGCAGGATCAGGAAATCTTGGCAAAACCGTATTGACTTCAAAATTATGTTCACCTTGGGTCACAGTGGGACTGAAATATAGAACTGAATTTTCTGAGAGCATCCAGCTGGGCAGCAGCATCTTATAGTGGAAAAAGGAAGGGCGAAAGTAGAAAAGGCATCTTTCACTGAACACGTGCAGCCCTATCTCCAGTGATAAGGGCAGTTTAAGAGGCTCCTTCCTTCCTCCTCTCCAGCTGCTCATTCCCACTTTCACCTGTCAGGGTTCAGTGCACAGTCACTGGGGTCACACTCTAAAGCAGACTTACAAAGTGATCTGTTAATGTTTAATGTTAAGATGGATCATTTTGCTAATATTTGTCAGTTAAAGGGGGGTGAACCCCACAAAACAAACTGCAGAGAAAGAAAAAACCCACCATCTCTCTCCGTAATCTTTGACCCCTACTTATATAAAATATTTTGCTGCCAGGGGGTAAAGTTCCTCATCTGCACACCATTGCTTTTTGAGAGCCTTATCCTGAACAGTGTGGAGTGAATCCCACTGTGCAAAGATACTCTGTCAGAGCAAACAAAAACTGAAAGAGATTTGCACCTCACAAGAGGAGCTCAACAATTTGCTGAACTTTCCCCTTGGTCACAGCAATCAGCAGGAAAGATGCTGCCTTGATTTTATGCCTCAAAGACTCCAGTATTTCAAGTAAAAAACAAAATTAACTAGAATACAAATACATGTTAAAAAATACTCGTTCGGCACTTTATGCATGTCAGGAAGGAGTCTATGTCTCAAAATCTCTCAGATTTCTAGAAAGGTATAATTTAACAAACTCCTAAGGGGTCCAGAGCTGATGGCTATGAAAGTCTGAGAGAATCTGTCCTGGCAGATTCAGATATCCAGGCAGGGATGGCTGTTTTGATGCTTAGGCATAACGATCTATCTGTGGTTATCAGCTGAAGGGATCAGATAGGTGCGCCACGCAACGCTGAGCTGCCTCTATTAATGTCAGAATAATCCCCTGCCTGCAGTGTGGCAATTCGTAGAGAGAGGAAGGTCCTGCCGCCTTCATTCATACAAAATTGTACTTAACACCATGGAATAGCCACAGGGAAATCAGGGAACCCGTCAGTGCAATTGGGGAGTGGAAGAAGGCTGGCTCTGACAAAGAGGAGCATATAGTTAACACCTCCGTTTGGTGTTGATGCATATTGATTCTTTGTTTTATCATGTAATTCCGTCCTTTCACCAGGGTAATGGGATTTCTTTCCTTTTTAGGAGAAATTTGGAAGCTGTTCACATCAAATTACATCAAGCAGGTATATCATTATGTCGTACAATACCTGACAACATGACAATGGCTCATATAATCTGACGTAATACAAATTATTACATTCCCTTTCCTCTGCTGCTGCTTTCCTTATTGTTATTGAGGACGTATGCAGACCTATAAACAAAACACAATTCCAAACAGGTCATAGATAATCTGTATTTTCCAAAATAACTTTACTAACAATACACTACGTAGTATTCTACTGAGCAAATCCATGAAGACTCAGGCCTATCTGAAGAGATATTGGTCCTTGGTAAAGAGGAATTTAAACTTAAATGAATCTTTAGCCATGACAAACAGTTAGAACATTCTGTTTATTTAGATTAAACTTATTTTACTCTTGATAACCTCCTTCTAGCAATCTGAGATTCACCTGGAATTTATTTGTACTGCACTTTTCTTTTTCATGGGTGGACTTAGGTCCTTGCCAGCTTTAACTCCATTCTCTCTGCTTCTTCCCTACTACCTTTTTAAGATCTTCGTCTGTTTCCTCCTGGGTTTGTTTACCTTTCTTTTCCGATTTAGTTACAGTCTGAAGAGCTTTCTCCTCCTTAACTTTCGGTTTGGCCTTTATTAGCCCAACTTCTGTTGTTTTAGTCTCTGCCTGCTTGACCTTCTCAGTCGTCTTTGCTTCTCCTTTTCCATCCTTCACTTCCTTTTTAACTTTTGCTTCCACTTTAGTGCTCTTTACTTTCTTCTCCTCTGCAGGTAATAAAGAAAAAGCTTACACTGTCATTCTTTCCCCCCAGAGTAATACTCAATACCATTTATTACATTTTTTGCTATTACTAATGAGTATTTCTTCATCATTAACACGTTGCTCAGAACTGTTAAAAGCTATAATCTCCCAAAACGAGACAGACATAGACAGAAATATGAGATGCAAGCATGTTTTGTCTTCAGTCTTGTACAAAGTACTTGGCTAATACTAAGGATAGTAGGCTATGGCAAGTAATATTCAACGTTTGTAAAGACAATGTGTTAGCTTTTATGGCATAAACTAGGGAGACAAATGTTGGTCATGAAGCAAACAAATACGGAAGGTACTTCTAGGCTAAATCTGAGTAACATCAGACTTCAGAGATCAGAGCTAAACTCAGTTGTAAGCCGTAAGTGTTGTAGATTTAAAATGTGACTATTTGTAACGGTCGCTTTTATGCACGGATTCTAGGTCTCTGCCCAAGAATTCTTGAGTTCTTGAGTCTCCCACTACACCAGTTCCCCGGGCTGAAAGACTAGTCTGAGGCGGACCAATTCATGATGTGCCTGGCAGCAGAGTGAGAAGGTTTCCAAGCAGAATTACTGAATTGTAAATATCAGTGGCTGAAGCTATGCAGAGGTTGGTGAGCTCAGGAGTATTCCTTCTGCTCGTGTGTATCAGCACCTTTTTCTCATCTGAGACATGAGTGCTGGCAATATGTGTGTTTCTAGTTCGCTTCAGTGGAAAATACAACAGTAGTTTAAAATGCCACTGAAAATGGTTTAAACTAGTCTGTTTAGTGTGATGTTCACACTTCTGTTTTCTTCATAGCTCTGAAGGTCTCCATCCTTGAGGCAAAACTTGAATGCTACAAAAGCCATGTCATCTGTAAGACTCTGGACTTCTATTTCTATTAAGACACTGACCAGGTTAGACTATTTCATCAATATGTAAACTGAATAGTTCTACCTATTCTAAAACAGAACATAGATATAAGGGTCCATTCCTACTTTCAAACAAAGCCACAGCATGGCCAAATACATTGCTGTCTCATGAAGAAAGAATTTCTTTAACTAGTTATAGTGAAAATGTGTATGTCAAATCACTTATGGGCAGGTCTACTTCTTTTTCAGGGAAATGGTGGTTCATACCTTTAATTGTCATCTTTGTAATTTCAACATATTTTAAAAGAGATCATGCATAGAACTAACCCCTGGATGTTCTAAAGACATTTTAATCCAAATTTTATTTTAATTTTATTATAATATCATATAGCTGATTTTTCATATGCATTATTTTCTCTGTTCCAATAAAAAAAAAATACATGAATTTTACTGTAAATTCTGGTTATAAATGTAGTATAAATAAATAAATACCTTTGGGAGGAGGTTTCTTTTCAGCTTTTTCATGTCTTTCAGGTTTGTCTTTTTGAATTACTAGAAAAGAGTACAATTTTATGTTAGAAAAAAAACCAAAAAAGAATGAGAAAATATTGCTAAAACACAACACCACCCCTGGAAGTTTCACATTTCTTCATGATTCCCGTTTTTTGGTTTGCAAAAATCTTGCTTCTTTTTCTCAGGTTCACACACTGGGGCAAAAAGCTTCAAAATATCTGTTGAGACTCACTTAAACAGAAGACAAGTCATTCACACAGATCTGAAGCTTTGTAGGGAATGCTTATACTCCATATTCCAGATGACACAAACTTGCTCTGCTCAATCTCTGAGCAGAAACGGGCTTGATCTTCTTGTGCTCCAGCCAACATGAAGTTGTGCCGCTGTATTTGTCTTACAGAAAGGGTTTTTTCTTAGCTTGGGCTCACTGTCATACAAACACAGCCACAAGCCTGGTGCTCACTTCAGAGCCCAGCTTGGGTGAGTTCACGTCTGCACAGGATACACTGTGTAAACACACACAGTGCTATGTCCCAGAAAGGCTGACGAAATTTTATGCAGAGTCTTCTATCTTTCCTCTCTTAGTTGCCTTCCAGACATATTGCCAGATCAAAACAGCCTTGAGAGTTAATTACACTTTTTTCAAGTGATAACTGCATAATAGCAACATCCTCTCTAACAGAATTCCAGCCTGGGATTGCTGCCTATATGAGCCACGGTTGATATTGAGACTTGTTTTTGTTTTTTTGAGATAGCTGCTTTTTAGATGACGTGTTTAAATAGCATTCATATCACTGAAGCTTTCTGGAGCCTTTCACAGAGGCTGAAGAAATACCTTAAGTCTTTTTATTAAGTGTAGAGAAAATCTCCTGACCATGGGAGAAGTAGCCACCTGGTTTTCAGTACGCCTGTTACCTGAAGTTGGCCTGGACCTGAGCATCCTCATTTCCTAGGAACTGCAAGTGGTTGAAATGGCCCCTCAGCACTGCTGGTAGCTGACCCGGTTTAGAGCAGACCCCAGACAGAAGGGAGGTGAGCCCGGCAGCAGAGAGCTCAGCACACTGCCGGCGTAAATGTGCCTTAGGAAACGATGAAGGCAACGAGCGCCTTAATGCACTGAGTCCACCCTCAGGAACTTGCACGATGAAACTATTCAAGAGAGGGTAGCATGTCATGCCGCAGCAGCAAATCTCCCTAGCTCCAAAGTGGCCAAATTCTTCATAAAATTTTCCAGCCAGTGACTGGGGTCATGGCTGCTATTAAACACATTAAAGCTCTAAGCGATTATTTGGTTAGCTAGCAGATGATAAATAGGTAAACAAGCTGGCTGCTCATTAGGAATATCTCAGTGATTCTTGGAAGTTATTTGCTTTTCAAATCTACACAGACACTGTGGGCATTTATTTTCTCCAGATTACTTCAGTGTGATTTCACTTTATTAAAAAAATCCTACACTTTCAAATGATACACTGAAAGTTGAAAAAATGACCAAATATCTCTTTTAAAGAGAGAGACTGGACAATGGGTACTTTTCAAAGTCTTTCAAGGCTTTAAGTCTTCATTCCACTTTTTCTTTCTTCACTCCTGCTTTGTTTTACATTTCTCCTTAGAGTAAGGTCGAGTCCCATAAAGACTGATTTCTATGTTTGAATCTATATTGTCTGAACAGATTCAAATTAAACTTAATTAATTCATGTGTCCATTCATCATCGGATTAATCTGAATGCCCTAACAGACTGATACTAAGATACATTGCATAGGGGTTTTTTTTTTTCAAGAGCTAACTGAGTAACGGTAAGAAGAACTAAAGACTGAAACCTGGCTTCATTATAGAAATACCTGGCTTCCAAAAAGGAATGCATGTTAAAAAAAAAAAAGAAAAAAAAACCTTCAGAGCAAAAACATTCAAATGCCAAGCAATAATAAATGTTAGGCTTTAAAAAACAGCATAACAGGGCAAGCTGATTGGATTTTTAAATCGCCCTTTCCAAGTCATGGCTAAAGATGGAATTATCTGTCAAAAGAATACTGAAAATCATCTCTCATACACGATATTGCTTCAGAATATATATGATAATTAGTAGATATGTAAATCTTAACCAAAGCCACTTCTGCCATGGAAGACAGTACAAATAATGTATTGAAATGAAAATGTTATTGCAAAAAAATAAAGGCAAGAAAATGAAAATCTACTTTTGGTTATGATGGAAGACCCGGACTGAGAGTTAGTAAACACTTTTGCATTAGGTCTCCACCAGACTGAAAACTGATACAGAAGAGAAAGCCTTCTTTCCAGGCAAATTACTGAATCCCATTGTGGAGGAAAAGACATCAAGGAATGGAAATATAACAATCATAGGCTTATGTCTTTAGCTGCACAAGAATGATTTATAATTACCTCTGTGCATCCAAACAAGAGAACTAAGCAAGAAATATATGCTGAGCAAGATTTCACTCAGGGGCTGATCAAGACCTGCTCAAACAAAAGTGAGAGCACCCAAAAATATACAGCATGGACTATAAGAGCTTTGTACTTTAAATACTCATCTCCACACCCTCCCAAACTATATAAGCACTAAAAATCTAAAACTGTACAACAAATAATACTAATTACCTTTAGAAGGTGCTTTCTTTTCATGTTTTTCTGGCTTTTCAGGTTTCTCTTTGTGAGTAGCTAGAAAAAAATATCAACAACATTAATGGCTATTAAAATATAGAAATGTTGCATTTTAAGTGAGAAAAAGGAGAAAGAGCATTAGGAAACACAACTAGGCACCATGGCTATCCATGCAAAGAACCAGAAAGATTGATTCAGCTGCTCCTGTCTGCTGTTGGTGCCAAAACACGTGACAGAAACTTTCAATAACTCGTCTACCACCCCTGAGGTCTCTGCCATCGGCTGAGGAAGGAATGGCCTTTCTGGCACAACTGTAATCCCATGAAAGAAGTCAAGAGTCATGCTTATTTATGGTGTTTACTGGTTCATTTTGTTTGTTTTGCTTATTGTTATTTTTAAGCTTTCTTGTTTATTACTTTGGTTCATTTCTGAAGGATTTGCTGAACTCCACATAACAACTAACAGTTTTTCCAGCTATGAATGATTAAACACTATAATTAATTACAAATCTAATTGCAATGGCATTATAACTAATGCTCTTTGGGGCGCTTTGTTTGCTTTTAATTTCCACTTTACAAATTGAAATAAAGTAGACTGTATTGACTCGATTTCTGGCTCAGGTTTCAGAATACACCTGAATTGTGCTATAGTCACTGAGTGGTGGGTAGTCTGCTATATTGTCCTATGTGGGCTAATTTGCTAAATTTTTGCGATTGATGTTTACACAGTAACTTGTCCACGGGTGTGTAGAACTGATATTTGTATGTGTTTGTATCCCCTGCGGTGGCCTACAGGGACCAGGCGTGTGAAAAACACTCAGCTGCCTATTTGACTCCGGCGTATGAGTTTATACTAAGAACACAAAAATGTATGCGTGAGCATTGCTATGTACTCTCCAACCTTGTGTCAGTGTTTCGAAAGAAAGTAAGAGTTGTGAAAGATAAAGCAGTGCTAGATACCTATTTATTGCAAGTAACTACTTAAAGAATTAGTCCTTCCCTATTCAATGCCTATGCAACAGCACTACTCAGCATTGTATTTAAAATGTTTTTTTAAGTGGCCTCCCTCATTACCTTTGTTTACAGGTTTTCAGGTGTTTTTACTGGATGACCATATTCTCATAGCAACCATATGTACTGTGCCTGTTGGAAATACTCAGAGATTACTGGGAGATTGTACTTATCCAGAGTATAAAACATGTTATTTCCCTTCCTCAGAAAAAAAAAACAACAAACATGCAGAAGGAATACAAAATGCTACTCAGACTGTATGTCTGCAAACTTTTATGCGATCTTGTGATTTTTATTCCTAAAGTTCTATAAAATTCTTTCCAATCAAAGGGATAGATAAATGAAAATTGAGTAGACAATTAGTTCTGGGGTACCTCAAAATGTAAAATAAGTTCTGACATTAAATCATTACCTGCATGCCTTTCCTTTTTTTCAGGTTTTTCTTGTCTTTCCAGTTTGTCTTTATGTGTCACTAGGAAAGAAGAAATGTGTTCATATTTATTAACAAAAAAAAAACCTGTCAAAAAACTTAAGAATCAAAAATAATTTTACCAAGACAAGCCTTAGGAGACAAAATGGCAAAATGTGTCACTCCTGAGCTATCCCGTGCATATCTGCACAGCCTGCATCCTGCCACCCGGGTATGAGCAGGCAACTCTGGCTAACACGTTACTGCTTACTGCCCAAGCCATGGTAACGTGCCTCAGCAGTTTACTGCAGTAACATCATCGCTTGCAATTGTCTGTCCATTCCTGAAGAGAGATTTTCAGAAAACTGTCAAGGACTAAGGCCAAGCTCACAGTAAATGCTGCTGCCTGCACCAGAAAGAGGACATCACCTGGGCCAGCCCATACTCTGTCAGGCAGAGGCTTGTAAAAACCCTGGAATCAATCCTGGAGCGTAAGAGCATCACATGCACAAATGACACATCTGTCACTTGCCAGCTGGCTTGAAATGGATAACCAGTAATGGATACGGATAGCTAGTAATGGACACTAGCTGAGATCAGTCCCTGGCAATGATGATCTCAGAGCCATAATTAGATGCCCAGTATGTGCAAAGTAAAAACTAACATTATGACAGTGGAAACTGTATTATGCTATCCACTCAGTCACATAACATTTTCCACTCACTTTTCTTAGGATTTTACACAATAATTTTCCAGTTAATGGGAAATAAGTATGTGGATTTTAGAGTACTTCAGAAAAATCGACTGTGAAACTGCAAGCTAGCTTTAAGTCCAGTGGAGATTTCATCCCAGTTTAGTAAAACTCCCTTTGTCAAACATGAGAAAGTAAGGGTGTTCTTTTACAGTACATGAGTTCCATAACTGGAAGCAAAAGAAGAAAGGTGAGGAATATTCAGGCACTTATGTTTTTTTAGCAATACGGTGAAGAAATACATGAGGATGAGTTCCTGACATAGCTGACTGAGTCATTTTTAAGTGACTGAGACACTTCTAATTATTCTCTGTGTCATTAGATAACTTCCCTAAACTTCATCACAGAAGTTGATTAGAAATTAGAATAGGATGTTATTTACACTCTCTGTTATCTAAATCTTGAAAATGGAATGTATTTACAAGAGAAAATAAGCAGTGAAAATATAGGGATGCAGTGAAACTTTGAAACGGTGAATACAGAGAACCTCTATAAGCAGTAGTGTTTTAGTAGCAATTGTAGCAATAGTTCACTAAACAAAACTAAGTAATGCATTCACTTAAAGATAAAATACAGTTGGGTGGACAGAATATTAGTAAGAGTTATGACAAGTTAAGGCAGTATAATAATTCTTATTGTTCTTCACTGGTTATCTGAGATTGGCTGGGGTAATTTTTTCCTGTTTTAAGAAACTTTTAAAAACATTAAATATCTTATCAAATCAAATTGAAGAGTTTCCCAAGTCTTCCACAAAATAACAGGAGAATTCTTAATGATACATTCATGTTTTAATATGGGACATCATAGTCTTTGCTCTGTCATTTTTTCAAATTTCAGAAAATATTTCTCTTGTTACCTCTTTTCCATTTTCTAGTAATAAATATTCATTCTAACAGAAACCTGAACTTATGTGCTTGCCATTAACCTCTAGAGTCAGTCTTGCTAACTCAATGTATTTTGAATTATTTATATAAAATGGAAAAGCTCCAATCAGAGACCATTAGAAAGGCCTAGTCAAGCACAGATTTCAGGAAGGTGCATGTTCACTTGGGTTGTGAGACTCATGTTCTTGGTTTGAAATAAATCAGCTGTGGCTGGGTATTGGGTCTTCCCTTTTTTGGGGTGATTTATTATGACCGTTGACCTACTTGCTTTTTAGAATGGGTTTCTTCCTCCAGCCTGAGACTTCATTAATCACATTTTTATGTAAAGGACAGGTTCTCAGAAGGCTTAAAGTGTTTTGACAAGTAGGTATGTTCCAACAAAATTCCATTTTGCCAAAAAAATTCCTCACGAGGCAAACTAGATGGTGGCTCTTGGAACCCAGAGTTAACTCATGAGTCGTGGGTCGAGAGGAACCGTTATCCTGATTCTGACTCCTACAACAGGCAGATCTGTGATTTGTTGTTGGCATACACCACCAGTAAATTAGTAAATCCTCTCTAACACCCTCTCCCCACAGTCTCTGAAATGAGTCTGGGGAAATTTTTTTTCTAAGGCAGGTCTCTGAAGCAGAATGCCTCCAGGGACCATGCCCTGTATGTTGTAATTTACTCATTATGGTTTGCTCAGAAGTATTCCCAAAGACAAATATTATGCTTGGATTTATTAAAGAAGAATAAAAAAGTCACCTATTTATGCTCTGGGCATATTTTACATAAGTTAATAATACAGTCAAAACTTATTCATTAATCTCTGAATATAATTTTAGCCTTTCTGCCAAGTGATGAATTCAAAGTGCTTTTAAAATCCTCATTCTCCTTCCAGGTGGCTTTCACAACACCTCCTCTGTCCTTAAACATAATTGGGATTTACAAGAAAGGTCTAAGAGTCAATAGATTAGACTGTTTTGAACCACTGGTAAAGAGACAAAGAACATCAAATGCTGAATACATACCCTTTAGGGCTTCCTTCCTCTCAATCTTTTCTTGTTTTTCAGGTTTGTCTCTGTGAATGACTAGAAATAATAATAATAATAAAACACCAAAAAACACCATAAATCTGTAATCTGGAGGTATTATGTACACTTATTATTTCACCAAAGTGATCAAGGAAAAATATTTGCAAAATCAAATAATGGATTTTAGCTCTGAGTCACAGGTACTATGTGATATATAGACCTACTTAATGTCAATATTTAGTTCCAGGTCCAAGAGAAGTATTTTCCCTTGAATATGCTTTCAGACATTAGACCATATTTTTGTCAAATAAGTGATTATTCAGCAACTGTAATCTAATCTGTGGGATCTCTTTTGGTCCCATTACACAGGCACCCTAACTCTAAGATTTCTGACAGAGGAAATTATTTTCAGTCCTTGACAGCATTGCTTTCTATTCTTAACAAAAAAAAAAACCAACAAACAACAAACAAACGTTAGCATATTGCTTTCCATGCTTTTTTTTTTCTTTATTTTTAGCTGCTATTTCAGCCACAGGAGGTATTAACAAGAAAACGCCCCTTTTAATCAGAGCGTAACTTCCAGAAGAGCACCTGTTCAAAACACAACCAACTAGACATCCTGCAGGCAAACATGAATCCTTACGGACTCTATTGCCCACCCAACTTTCAGGCCATGTTTTTGGACATGGTTGTATTCCACATTCTAATGATTTATATAGGCAAAAAATTTCCTTGTCAACCTCTACCACTAAAAGACTAGCATTTTGCAATTTCATGGAAAAAGTATTTTCTTTGCAGTACTCAAGTTTTTGTCAACAAGTAAACCACAGAAAATACAACTGATTAGAAGAGAACTGAGAGCTTTATACACAAGCACAGTAACATTTTTGCATACATTCATTTCACCAGCTTTGCAGCAAATGTCATTTCACAGAGGTGCAAACTTTTTTTTATTGGTTAAATATTCCCTCATTAGAAAATAGGCCCATGTCTTTAAGAAAAATCATTCCAAACATTCAGTAATTTCATTATGTCTTGCATGTGTTTGCATTATCCAAATACGTTTCCAGTCATAACAGGTGAATTATTGTTGATAACAATTAGCAGTACAGTGGAAAGAGATTGAAGGGACATTTTTCAAAGCATTTAAGGAATGTGAGCTACCAATTTACACTAAAAAAAACCAGACTGTGAAGAATGCAGCAGCACCAGCAATGTATTATTGAATGAATTACAGACTGTAACTCATTCAATTGCTTTAGGACATCTAGTAGCATACCAAGCAAAAGCAGTCTCCACTCTCCCTATACCGTGTAGAACTTTGAATATTTTTGCAGAAACTGTAACATGCTTTTACATCTTATATTTGTATTAGCAGGTCCCAGCTCCGTGCAAAACACTTTGAGCCAGCTTGTTGTCAGTTTTGGATGGGGCAATAGCACAGTTTTGCAAACAATAGCTCTGTGATGGTCAATGGCAGTGAAACATGAGCTTCTGCACATAGGACAAAAGCCCTTGTAGTCTCTATGCCAAAAAATACAGCCGAACTATGCAGAACAGACTGGCAATCAGAAAGCTTGTTTTTAGCCACAGAACACCTTACTTGTGTAAGGAAGACTTGCGGGTTGTTTTTTTAGTTTATTCTAGTTTCTCTGCATCAGGCTCTGGAGCCCTCAACACAGGAAAGACATGGACCTATTGGAGTGGGTCCAGAGGAAGTCCAGAAAAATGATCAGAGGGCTGGAGCACCTCTCCTATGAGGACAGGCTGACAGAGTTGGGGTTGTTCAGCCTGGAGAAGAGAAGGCTCCGGCGAGACCTTATAGCAGCCTTCCAGTATGTAAAGGGGTCTATGGAAAGATGGGGACAAACTTTTCAGCAGGGCCTGTTGCGACAAGACAAGGGGTAATGGCTTTAAACTAAAACAACGTAGATTTAGACTAGATCTAAGGAAGCAACTTTTTTACAATGAGGGTGGTGAAACACTGGAACAGTGTCATGGTTTGGGCAGAGAGGTGATAGATGTGCCATCCCTGGAAACATTCAAGGTCAGGTTGGACGGGGCTTTAAGCAACCTGATCTAGTTGATGTCCCTGCTTACTGCAGGGGAGGTTGGACTAGATGACTTTTAAAGGTCCTTTCCAACCCAAACTATTCTATGATTCCATGATTCTCCATAGCATTTCCCTATTTCATTCATTGGAAAAAAAAACCAAAGTGAGCCTTGAAGACTGAATTGAGTCCCAGCAGACCTTAAAGTGGACAGAAAAATCTAATTTAAAGTTCCTTCACATCATCAAAATGTCATAAAGGGCTAAAATGCAAGGAAATATTAATATTTGTGTGGACTCCAAGCTAAAAACGTGGAGAAGGGATCAGTTGGCTCCTTCTTAAGAAATAAAAGTAACTTGATGTATCTGGGCAGGGAGCCTGGAATGTGGATAAGCAGAGACCAGGCTGGCATAAGCATAAGCTATTTTTCTCTTCCCAATGATAGGCTGAAGGCGATCTCTGGTTAGTCCAACAGCCCTATCCTGTGTGTTGATATCCCCATAGCCTCAGAGCTTGCTAATCTCAGATTGTAATGTTTACCATTACCTCTTATGGACACTGTCAGACCTGTGGCTTTTGGGTAGAACCTTATCCGGGGAGGACAGGTGTTGCCAAAAGTTAAAGGGTTCATGTTTCAGGGCTGTGACGACTGACCATTTTTGACTCTTTAATCACAGTGCAGCAGGGACACCAAAGTGCACAGAAGGGACCAAAGTCCACGTTTGATCTGACAAACTTAAATATGATTTTTCTTTTGCATATTAACTCTGTTTTTTCCCCCTGAAAATCTTTTCATGTTCAGCTTCATGTGTAGTCCTAAAAGCTCTGTCATAGAAAATACTTCACTGTCTACAGATCTTTTCCAGATTTAGTCACTTGGATATCAATTTCGTTGTAAAGGACTTAATACATGCCTGTTTTCAAGCCCCCAGCGCTTAGGTGCAAGCAGTTGGTTTAGAAATAAGCCAGGCTGGCCATACTGCCATGTTTCTGTGAAACAAATTAGAGTTAATAAGATTTTCTTTTTTGCATATAAAAAACAGAAAGAAAGCACAAAAATGTTTTTAAGGCTGAGAAGTCAAGCACTCTTCATCTGAAAAATGCTGGAAATAAAACTGCTTATTCAACTTTAATTCAAAGGTTTTATTTGTTTTATGGAACACTGTGATTAAAAGATCACTTCTTTTTTTAATAAGATGCTGGATTCATACAGAAAAAATAAGAAGAATAACTAAAACTAAGTTATTTTGTAAGCTAAAATTTTCCCACAATTTAAAGAAATTTTCTTGTAAAAATACCTTCTTTGCAAATACCAAAAAAGCATAAGCTCAGAATGAACTGTTATTAGCATTGGAAAAAATATAACACCCCATCCTAATTTTCACTAACCTAGATTTTGAAAATTGCTGAAATATTTTTATATGACTTTGAATGAAAATTCAGCCTGAGGCAAAAAGATGAGCATGAAAAATTTCATCCTTAGTGACTGGAGTGTGGTAAATTTATAAGTAATCTAAAATAGGAGCTCATAATGGAAAAATTTAAGGTAATTTAACAATGTGTTCCAAATTTAATCATATAAGAATATTGATATCTACTTCACATAAAATTAAAAACAAGCAGCGTAGCTTATATGTGATTTTTCCAATTGTCAATCATCTAATAGTATATTTGATTTGCATCAAGAGGAAGGGCAACGTGATTTAGTTTTTCTTCATTAAAATGTTTGAGACGGAGACATTCCCCATCCCGAAAAAGCAAGTGCAAAAAGAAGAGATGTAATAAGGAGGCACTAATTCCATACCTAAGGGAAGTAAAAATAGTTTCCAGCTGAGTAAGTCTTAAGTCTGCTGCTTAGTATAAAGCTAGGTGATGAGTGCAATAAGCATGAAGCAGAGATTGCTTGCTCCAGCTAACTGACTAAGTGCTTGTCTACAGAGCAACACTCAGGAAAGTTAAGATAAATGAACTAATACAATGAAGTTAGAGTGCATTAGTCAGGGAGCATTAAATCTCTGTGTAGATGCTTTTATTCAGAAGTGAAGTAACCTTAGATGGCTGTAACTTAATTCTTCTTCAAGGAACACTCAAAAAAATAATCCAATAATCTAAGGAAATCCCAGCAATTAATGAACTGTGGAGGCACCTGCACTCGTTACAAACCACCTCAGTTACCTGTGAAGGGGGAAGAGGCTTGCCTCTGAGCTTGCCCACGTCTTCCCCAACCAGCACCAGACATGCACACGCTGCTCACTGCAGCGCCTAACCCTGTGCTGGATTTAGCCCTTCAAAAGCAAACATAAATGCCTATATAAGAGCGAAGCAATGTCTCATGAGTTACATGTTTGTACCATTTAAGATTAGGTTTAATTGCAACAGTCAGACAGTGTTACATCCATCTGAACTGGGATTTAGATTTGACAGCTACTGGTGGTAGTCAAACTGCCCACAGCATTGGCTTCACCCTAGGCTGCTGTAAGCCCGTACGGCTAAATACATACTTGACAGCTGTACCTGAGCCACTACAGATACATTGCTATCTGTGCCACGTTACCTAGTTTAAAGTTAACTCAGGTATATCTGTAGCTGTACCTCTAGAAATCAGGGTAGACAACCCCTGTGTCACATGTAAATATGCCATTTAACTTGCTAATTTTATAAACTTATTTGGTTTTCTAGTACACTGTAGATTTGTATGGCTCAGCTCTATTTATCTATTTAGCTGTGTCAAACGCCTTCTCTTTCAGCTACAGCAAATTAAATTATGGGGACATATTATATTTGTCTTTATAATCTCATATTTTATCCGTATGATAAAACACTGTGATGTTTAATATTTGCATTATCAGTAGGGCCCTATTAGCAAGTTGGTAGGGGTAGGAGAGACAGACATCTGCTATGCATAGTAAATGGAATAGTTTTGAAGGGCTTGGAATCGATTTGTCAAATCAGGCTGAATTCAGAGATACTTTCTGGAAAAAAAAACAACAAACCAACCCAGAGAGGTTAGTGCTAATTCTGAGGCACACAAATACCTGTCCTAAAATCACTGTGATTTAATCTATGGCTGTCCAAGGTAACATTTTCATCATATTGTCTTTTTCCATCCCACACTCCAACAGCGATGTATTAGTGAAGTATATTTGGGAAAAGCCACACAATAGATCAGCTGTTTCCCATTCCTTTTCGATGCCTGTTGTAACAAGGGATATTTCCAAGAAATGCAGATCAATTCATGTCACTGCTAATGTCAGTTTGCCATAAAAATCAGGAATGATCATTTGGATTATCATTGGACCTTCTATTAGACAGAAATTATATACTTATATCTACTTTTATCTCAATATATTTTATTATTCTTCTTTGTTGCCAAAGTATTGCATAGTTGCCTCTTATTCAATGATAGTAATAGTAATAACAATTATAACACCAACTTCTTAAACAGCCTTCAGCAGCAGCTCAGAGCCTTGCAACATCTGTGTATGGCACAAAATGACAGACTTGGAGAAGAGCTGTCCCATCCCTCAGCCTCTCCCCTCTGGGGAACTGCTCTAGCGCCAACCCTTGCGGTGGCCACACACTGAACTTGCCCCAGTTTATTGATATTTTTCCTGTACTGGGAGGCCTGGAACTGGACACAGTGTCTAGGTATGGTCTCATGAGAGCTGAGTACGGGGCAATAATTTACCCCTTACTTCCACTGACTGGCTGAGCTCCTGCTCATACAGTCCAGGTGCTATTGGCCCTTGTGAATGTGCTAATACATCAAATGCCAAATGAGAAAACTCTATTTTGTAGCGAATTTGTTCTCATGCATACACGTAATCATGAAATAATTTAATTTCAGTGCTCTTAAGCATGAGCAAATGCTCTGTTGAATCATTTCTCAGAGTATTTCTTCTTTTCAGGATTAAATTGACTAAGTACAATAATTGAAATGGACTTTATTGCCAGTAGTTTATCAAAATATTTAATTAAAAGCAAATTCTAGGGCACAAGTTTGCCTGACTCTTAATACTGTAAGAATATTTCTTATAATTTCAGCCACTTCCATCTGGGATTTGCATTCATTGTATCTAGTCCTCATATTTCAGTACAATCTTTTAAAAATGAGGCTTATGGTTGGAACTTGCTTGTAAATCTTGGGACTTGGATTCAGGGGGTTTGACTATTCAAAAATATACTTAAATTTATTTTTAAAACTCTATTGTCCCCATATTTTTGCATGGTTGAGTGAAATTTGTTTGTGGTGTTTGCTTCTGTTAAAAACATTTATTTTACCTCTAGATTTTTCCTATTAAAAACAATAAAAGATTGTATTTGCACATGCTTCTTGGAGGTACTTTAGGAACAGTAAAACTCCCTGAAGATTCATGCCTTCGTGCTCTAGCTTGAGGCCAGACAGAATGTTTTCTTGTAATTGTTCCTCCTATGTACAAGACACTTTTTTGGGACTAAATATGAAAATGAAAAATAGAAAAAAAATATTTGTTCTGTGCTTCAGTAAGTGATTGTATAATAAAAGACTGCATTATCAGGCATATGCATAAAGGGACTTAACTAATGACACCTGAATGCTTTTTTTCTGGCATCTTATAACTTCTTAGTAATCATTTCTGCAACGTTAATGTTCTTCTATGTAAAGCAATGCACTTCTGTATAGATGAAATGGTACAAAGGAGGCTTTTTTGGGCAAATCTGCAACTTCATTTGTGTTTTTAGAATACTGTGCTTGCAAAGACCTTAACTGGGATCCCTTGCTAATGGATCTGAGTTCATTGTTGCCTGGTTAGCCCGCTGGTACCCTAAAAAATTCATTTTCATATAACGTGATTTATTAAGTAGCTGGGAAGCAGTTCTAGGCACTCCAGATGACCCTGATTATCACAGAACTGGGAAGGTAGCGCTAGAGGTGTAAAATACTATAAAAACACGTAAAGAATATATACAGAAATTAATATGATTGTGTGAGGGAGGGTGTATGCATATGCACAATATTTTTAATAAGCTTCCTTCGTGCTTCTTCCTGCCATTACTAAGCACAGCACTGGTGCATCAGAGAGATACTCATCAAATTTTATGTGGTCTAACCTCTACAGAGGAAATTTTCTTGGGCAAAAAATCTGCACACATTCCAGGAAACGTCTTTGTTTACATCACCTCTGAAAACCAGTCCAAACCAGTTCCTCTGTGGATATTTGGAAAGTGCCAGTTAGAGGAGATTAAACAGTCTGAAAAAGAGTAGGTTCTTAAAATGGAGGCTTTTCTTATCTCTGATACACACCTGGCTCACTGTTAACTACGACTTCCTAACTTGGATGGCACCCACTGGCCTATAAATTTGCTTTCTTCCTTGCCCAGCACACTTCACGCCTTTTGCACCAGAGGAAGTTCATCGGCACTCTACTTTCTCACACCTTTGCTACAAAAAAGATTCCTGAATACGTTTGGGCAGGAGAATCTTATTATGAATGTGCATTTACAATATAGCCACACAAACACAAAATGATGCTATTTGTTAATGCTAAGGTATACAAGAATTTTTGATCAATTACAGTCTGTGCCAACTGATCTTTGAATGCTTCTATAATACAACAGCGGTAACATATGTAGTTAACAGATACACTATATTACACACATATATGTAGGTAAACAGGTGAAAAAAATAAAGTTACCCTTTGGTGCTGTTCTTTTTTCATGTCTCTCTGGTTTCGGTTTATGAATTTCTGAAAACAATGCAATGTACAGTTATCAATATTAAAATAATTTTCACATACAAAAATATCAGATGCATTCTCATAATAAAAAAATAACTAAGTGCTTCATATATTATATCAGAGTCACGGTTTACCATCTGCATATTCAGAATTATATACAGTAAGGTTTAATTTTATATATATCTAAGCAGACAATATATATGGACAAAAACCATAACATTAAGTGACTTTAATACTTATTCTGGTTTTAATTGAGCAATACAGGTACTTTTAAAGTCAAGAATAGGTTTTGCTCATCTGTAAAAGCTATAGAGTCACATGTTGGTCATGAATCAGAAAAAGCATGCTTTTACTAAATATTTTTCTATATGTGTCTTGAATTGTTTAGCGGGATTAATATTTCGTGTTTTCCAAATTACCTTTTGAAGGAAAAAATGTTCTTTTTACTTCACTTTCTAAATATTTTAAAGCTCAAATGCTCCATTGGTAGCTCCAATACCCAATAAAAGTTAGACTCAATGCTGTATATAAATTACAAAGATAAAAGTTCCAAGGTTAGGGATTGTTGCCTCAGAGAATGTCTCATTTTAATCTTGCTGTATCCCAATGCACTGAGAACTGCCTTGTTGGAAGAGGGAAGTGGTACAGTACTTCCCTCCCCTTGCTATGCCATCTCTTTCAAACAAAAATCCCCACCTGTGACACTGATATTAAATTATTGCTATATACCTCTGTAACTGACTTTTTCCTACTGTCCTTATTGTGCCAAAACCAGGATAATATAAAACATGCAAAATGTTGAATTTGAGAAAAAGCAAACAAGAATTAAATCAAGCTTGCATAACACTTTGCATACAGTGGTAGAAATTTAAAGGCCATTTATTAGAAGTGTGCAATAAAGTCATTAAGACTAAAGAGAGTGTCTGGTTTATGGTATTGTGCATATATTTCCTGCAATAGGAACGTGGTATTAATTACTGGATCAAATTCATCTTTGACAAAAGCACATGCAAATCTCACTACACTGTGTGGGAGGTGCCTCCTTGTACTTTAGGGTTAGATTTCGTCTGCAGGGTCTAAATAACAAGAACACTCACCCAAAAACTAATCCAACAGAAGAAAAGTTATGCATATTACATTTCAACTCTAAGAAGCTACTTTAATCCCTGTTGAAGACAACTGAAATATTCCACTTATACCCTTAGTTTTTTGCTCAGGTTGTAACAGGATGCACATTGCCAAAGAGATACAGTGGAAAATGGTATTTTCCCTTCCCAAGACTTTGATGCTTGCATAAGTCCTTGAAAATACAGAATGTTTATATTGGATAGTATTTGCCATCTGAAATAACGATTGTGCCTGGTTTGCAAGAAACATAACTATTCTATGGCATCAGCCTATGTTGTCTTCAGATAGAAAGAACATTATTTCACTGAGATAAAGGGTAATAAAAGCCAAAATACGTATCACTGTTAGCCATTTATGTATGGCAGCATAACTAAGCTAATTATTTGTTGTCATTAGGCTAAAAGGAGTTTCTCCTCAGTTTTCATCTTGTCCCTGGCAGCCTGGGTGTGTAGTTCATTTATTGTTCTATAAACCTCGAAGGTTGTGATTAGGAAGAAATCACGCCATATTGATTTACTGTATTTCAGCTGAGCCTGGATTATTTTTCTTTCTGCAACTGTGTGAGGATTTCTTTTCTGTCGACTGAGAGAATCTAGTTGCTGGATTTTCAAGCCTTTCCCACTTGTTACACTTAAAAGGATGCATGCCCAAGTTTAGGTAGCATAAGTGGTAGGAATGGTGCAAGACAAGAAAGAACAGCTGGAGGATTGCTCCCTCATTCTGAGCACATCTGACCAGTTCTCCGGGCTGCTGCTCCAGACTGCCTCCAAACCGTGACTTAGTGCATCTAAATAAAGCTGAGTCACTTCCTCTGCATTGCAACATACACCGGAGACATACCTCACCCAGCTCTAGAGGTCATCCTGCACACAGATACCAATATGGCCCACTAAGTGATAAATCACATTCTTCAGGCAGAGTCATCTACACAGATACGTATTCCCTCAGCTCCGCTGGGTTCCCACCATCTATTTTGTGTCTCACTACAGAAAATAGGCCTCTGTTTCTCGAAAAAATAAGTATAAACCTTTGATATTTCTAAAAAAGGCTTTTGAAATTACTGCGGTTTTAGGGAATCTCTTATTGCTAGTTTGACTGCAAAACATATACGGAGCAATGACTGTAGAGCTGTCCGTCTAAACCAGCCTCACACTATGTCAGCGGGAAGCTTGCTTGACACAAATACTTCAGTAAGATACACAAAAAGATACTTTCTAGACAGCTGCACGGAGAATCTCATCTAACTTGCTGCTACAATTAGGATACCGCACATCACAGAAAACCCTACACAAATGCCTTGAAGTGAAATACATCTTCATAATACATAAGTGTGTGTATATATGTTTTTATATATTGCAAAGTGAGGGATCATTAAGATCTCTTCACAAGCTCCCCATTACAGTTTGAACCATCATAAAAAATTGCAGCCTGGAATACATCAATTCTGATATGTTACAACCTAAATTTTCCCAGCACAAATAAATCTAGTCTCAATATACGCTGATCTTGATCAATTTATAAGACAGAAAATAGTGACTCTTTGCCAACTCCAAAATATTTAAAATAAGGAAACACGTTAGAATATTGGAGATTTTTTTTTTTTTTCTGTTCTGAGAGTGTTGATACTCTCTGCTTCATCTTTTATGACAAATAGCTTTAATTTTCTAGTAATCACATCATATCTTATTGCTGAGTTGACAGAGCGGCTATAATAGCATGGAAGACTTACATGGCCAGTTTAAAGCATGTAATTTATCTCTATCAATGTGACACATTGTTAATAAATCCTAAATATTATGAATTCGTGTTTAGAAAAATGACAGAATCAAGGAGCAGCAAGGATAATCTTTGTCACCACGGCAACCATCCTGATTCTTTATGAGATGACAGCACGGTTTATTAAATTATTGTAAGGGAGTATGTATTTTAAAAGCTGTATTTCATTGTTTGTTTTCTTCGGTTATCAAGCAGACATGAAAAATTATCTTTCCCCTTGTGTTTCTTGGGTTTCAAATGGATAAGTACTTTATTTCCTTAAATATGGCTACTGCTTGACACCAGCTTCTCTAGACCTTGGGTCTTGTGCAGCTATACAGAAGGTGCAGGGTGATTACTTTGAATAACTCCAAGATGGGAGTCATTTAAACCGACCATGTCAAGATGCTGAAAGGAGATATATTTGACTACACTGTTAGCAGGCCGATATATCTATGTAGTGTTGACCCAAAGCAGGTCCTCGTAGTCAGCTGAGGATCAGTATCACAGGCAGCTTTACTGCAAATCCCTGCTGAACACGCAGTTTGGGCACTAGATTCCCTCACCTCTCACCCAGCTCATTTTCATTAACAGCAGCTCACAGTGTCTAACGACAGCCCGGCTCTGGCTGCACACTAAAAAGCCCCAGCTCCAGTGAGGCAGTGGTGCAGCACTGTGCAGGTTTGCATCAGCAAGAACGAAGAGGCACAGCCCCTCATGGTAGGGAGATTCTCCTCATGTGGAGATTCTCCTGGTTCCTGAAACAGAATTCCCTTCTTCATCTGCTCTCATGTTTCCAATTTTGATTTTTTGTTATCTCTTTTTTAACACAGTAAAATACATAGCATTATTCTTAGCTATTTTAATTGCATTTTATTATGATAGGACCTATGGGACTCAGTCCACATGAATTGCTTTAAGTACCACATGGAGTTATAACACGATATAATATCCCATTTCTGTAACACAGGAGTTCAAACTTTAAGAGGGTGACACTTCTTCTCTTAGTAGGAAAGCACAGCCCTGCATCTTGCTTCGTTAGAGGATGAAGTGGGGAGTAGCAATCTGGCATTGCTAAAACAGCTCCTAGACCTCACCCTCTGTTGAGTTTCCATCTTACGGATGAAATATACCTTAAAAAACCCAAAAAAACCAAATAAAAAATGTCAATGTTATGAGCAAGAAAAAAAGCAGTTATTGTCCCCATCTGAAACACAAGAACTCAGTTACTCAAGGTAACCCAGAAAGTCAGCAAAAGAGCTGGGAATTTAACTCTGATCCCTGACATTCAATATTACCCCCTCATGCTTAAAGCCATCCTGTTTTTACTTAAATACTGTAGTGAGGATGCAACACAGGTTTAATGTATCTACTGTTTTAAAGGTATAATTGGACTGATGGAATTTCACTTGAAATGATAGTACATTGTTCTTTCTAAGCAAATTTTACCAGTTGGTCATCATTTTCATAATCTGTTACATGTAACAGCAATATACACCTTCAGTGTTTTGACATTCTTTCTCTTATAAATATCCAAGAGTGAAAAGGAAAATGAGTCCTATTCAGAGTCCTGGTGAAACAGAGGTTAATAATTTGCTTTTGAGCAGTTAAAACCCCTACAAACAGCAATTTAAAGGGGCTATATCCTTTCTAGTTTATCAAGACTAATTGGTAGCAGGCAGCTGATTATCCTGAAGTGTTGGAGGAAACAGATACTGAGGGCAAGGCAAGAGTGAGTGGTGTTAAGAGCTTTAGAAGATGAGAGGGATGTCATTTCCAATGTGTTTCTAGATGCTGTCTGTATGAAGAATTGTAGTCAACTCTCTTGCTGCTGGTATCCTCAGGAGAAATTTGCAATTGTGCAGCTGATGTCTATTTTTAATCGAGATAGTACCAGCTGGTGAGGGTGACAGTTATCCTTGTGGGGGTAGGAGGAGAATAAAGGAGTTTGTGCATTAGAGCAACTTCCAGCTAACTACTAATACATCATGTAGCTGTACTCTAGACAAAAAAAAAAACCCAAATTCTGCAACAGGAAAAAATGTGGGAAAGGAAAAGAACGAACAGGAAATATTTAGTCAGAGAATTAAATTGGTGTATTATGCCTATATCCAGGAACCAAAGAGTGTAACAGAAGGCTCTGAGTACCAACATTCAATGTTAGAAAGTCTGAGTGACACATGTGACTAATTTAGGTGACTTTCCTTCTAGCTTGCTAGTAGCCCAGTCTTATCTCCATTGTTTTCTTAGATCTTGCCCTGTTCTGAGGATTCATAGCAACTTCAGGTTGGGGTACAGAATAACTTTTCCTGAAGTCATATGTCTAAGATCTTTCTTGAGAATGTGACAGGAGATGAATTGTCTTTTACTGGTGAAAATGTTGAATGGTTTGTGTGCTCATCTGATGCGTGAGATACCAGCCTACAGTGCCTCTTAAGTATGGTTTCAAAATTGTTTATCCATCTCTTTGGAAATCACAACTACAATTTAGAACATTTAGGGAATACAATTTTTCTTTCATATTTTGCAGAATTATACAGCATCTCTTTCTTTTGCTGTATAAAACTGCTTTTGACAGAGGTCACAGAAGACCATTTCTCATTCTTTTTGGTGAGAACTCTCTTCTCCGGTGTATATTTACCCCAAACAACATGTTGTTCTAAACTGTAAATGTTGCTGTGAAGTGACGTTGATTGGTCCTAAACCTATTCAACAAAGCTCAGAGACTTTACCTTAGTTGCCTTTAGCCCATCAACTTGATACTTTGGCATCACTAAAGCCCTCTCAGTGATACAGAGAACATGACCCTCAAATATTTCTGAACAATTTACCTATCTTGAGTAGCATACAGCAAACAAGTAGGCTTTATGTTCCCTCAAGAATACAGGGATTTAACATGGCCTTCCAGATCTTAAGCCTTTTTTATAATGCCAGAACAGGACAAAAATAAATAGATTAGATTCCAGTTCAAGAGCTATTCAATTGTTTCCACGCTACTGTACTTTCACTAGTCTATAATAGACATTCACTGTAGGTGACCTGCTGACATCTTTTATCATCTTGCTGAGGTGTGATTCCAGGATGATGTTTTATCTTATTTTTATTTTTACAAGACAGTGAAGGAGATGTATTGAGAGGAAGGCATTTTCAGATCAGTGTGGATGTTAATTTTATAACAGGAAAACAACCCAGCCCATGTAAAGATTTTATTAGAGGTTACAATTTCATAATCTTCAACTTTCTAAACTGGACTTACTCCGCTCCTTTTCTCATTATGTTAAAGACAATTAAATATGAACATATTTTTCCATATTGTTATGTTTGAATTCCTTTTGCTGTAGAATAAAATAGCTTTAGCAATTAATGTTGAGTAAAAGTGTATCATTATATTACTATGTACTTATTAAAAAAAAATCCTTGATTGGTGTAGTTGATCTTTCCCCTTTGTTTTTATATGTTTGGGCATTTTTGTATATCTACCAGGGCAGCTTAAAACTTAAATCCCATAAAGTCTTTCAGTACAAAATTGTCTTTCAGCACAAAATTGTCTTTCAGCAAAATAGGAAAATATTTATGTTTCCTGAATAGCTGAGATGAGAGGAAAAGTTTGATAGAAGTCCCCAAGGCTGAAGAATTAACTGTAAACATGGGAGTTGTTATATAGTTCTCTTAAGATTTGTTTCTTTGAGATAAATCCAAAAGTCGTACTACATCCTCCATCAACAAAAAGGAAACGGTTCTGGCTAATTCAAGCGCGAAAGCTTCCGTTTCCGAGGCAAATGGAACTTGACACAGTGCACAACCATTTGTTTTCTCTTCTTTCTAAAGCCTAACTGATTTTATGTTTTGGGTTTACTTTTTCCTCTGGTAAGGTTTCCATTTACAGCAGAAAAGCAGTATCTTAACAGAAAGGTTTTTAAGAGGAGGAGGGTACTTGCAATTATCTTTGACTAACTATCCTGTAAGCAGCACTGGCATCCTTCAGGAAGACCATACGCAGACTGTTTTATATGGAGGAATTGTAATGACTGGGCTTTTGAAAGAATTAAAAGTGGAAGATATTAAAAGATCTTCAACCATAAACATTTTTTACATAAAAGTAATTTTTCTTCCAAGTATATAAACTCATTAAGACTGTTTTTTTCATTCCCAGATTGCAGTTCTGTAGCTTGGTTCTAAAATGTAAAAGGAATGCTAATTACATTTTAATTAAAAAAACATCGACAAAAAATAACCACCAAAAACCCCAACCTGAATGAATCAGAGATAGAGATGTGATCAAAACCAGGTTTTTCTTTCTTTCTGTGGAAAGTAAAATTGTCTTGACATGTTTCTCTTTATGGATTCCAGCCTGCAAAGATGTTATTGGACCAGTTTTAATGTTTTATGTTTTTCATAATCAATTTTATCAGAGTCCGCATTTAATTGAATGTAATTTTACAGAGACAAAATGCAGACAAAAATTGTAGACCCCTGAGTAGAGCAAAGTAATGTATACAGTAATACATAAAATCTCTAATCTTGATTAGCATCAAAGAAATCTTTTCCCACATAAAACTATTCAATAGTTTTTTTTTTTTTTTTTTTTGAAAGGAGGNAGGAGGAAGAAATAGAATGAAGAAATCAAAAGACTAACCACAGCAGCTCTGCTCAACTTTAAAAAACATCAACTCTGCAGATCCTACCTTTGTGTATTAGTCTGCAAATACATATTCCTATAAATTCGATCACTTCTAGATCCAATTGATCTTATTTTTTTTAGGGGCCTGGCATGCAGAAGAGAGAGATACTATCTCTGTGGGTCATGAGCATGGAGCTCTACTTGCTACATCCTCTCCTTGGCATGGCAGGAGCTGTGAGGGGTTTCGAGTTCTCTCAGAAACACGCAGGACCCCCAGTTTTGTGCAGTGGGTTTAACTAAGTTTTGGATGACCCCCCTCACTTACCAGGTCTGGCATTTGCCCTGTCTCAGGCACAGCAGGCTCCCAGCCAGGTGGGCATCTGCCTAACACTCCTGTCTTCTCCTATGGTGAGAACTTCCCCAGTGGTCCACTGCTGGGGCACAAATGAAGATTTCCACCAAGACAACACGGATAGCCTTATTAAAGATTTCCCCTGATTTAAGAGGATTGCTTAAACAGCTGCAAACTTCTGTGCTGCTACACTTCTGCCCAGGATTTCTACTAGCCTTGTGGCTAAAAGTTCTCTCTGTATCTTTTAAATGGTAGCTGGCAAGTTGGGATTAAAATGTTTCAACTCAAGTCGAAACTCAATCACTATTCTTCAATAGGTGAAAGAACTATAATTGAACATCCCTATTCCCTAGTGGTATATAGTTTTGTTTCATCTGGATAATATGGAAAATATTTTCTTTACATTATAAAATGCTATTTTATAGTGGATATGCTATTACTGTATTGATCAGAATAAGTAAAACAAGATAAGATTTTGAAAAGAACATTAATAACAGAAATGGATGCTACAAAAATGCAAAACACAAAAAATACATATCTGGAAAAGCAGTTTAACATCTGAGAATTGAATCAATCAATGATTTTCGTCTTTTAACACAGGGTGTACTTTACACAAAGATACGCAAAATGCTTTGTAGTAAAGTGTAGCCTAGGGAGACACTGAAAGCCTTTTAGAGAGATCTATAATAGCAACTCATACACAGAAAAGTGAACATTACCATATGGCAACATAAAAGAAACTGAATTCAGAAGGCATTACCAGTACAAATAGATATATACTTTAGGGATGAATAGAACTGCATAATTAATTTCTAAGACACACATAGAACAACCACACCAGCAACTCAGTTTTCAGGTTGCATCTATGGTACTCTGAATTCCTTTTCTCTATTCAATTTCCAATTTTTTGATTGGAAACTGTTTTCTGAACTTGAATATTACCTGCAGAAAGCCTACTTGTTTTATTTATTTTTCCAGATTTGTTACTGTATAGGACCTTGACTTCTAAATGATAAAAAACAATGTTCTAATTTCAGTATTCTGCCCAGAAATAAAGTTATTTACCATATCAGCTAGCAATGTGAATTTTTCCAGTTATTCTTCTGATATAAAGTATAGTAATAAAAAATTATTATTTATATGCAATTTATAATTATTTTAAACTTTAGAAAACACTTTTAGTAAAGAATTTTAAATGTAAGAATCCTAATAAGCACCTGGTAGTATTTCAAACATCCTAAGGTACTCTGGTCATCATCAGCTGCCCTATAAGAGTGCCCTTCTCCCATAGGTCTTGTGTCATTTCTGCCAGTCCCATGCTACATCTGAGATACTATGTGGTATCTAAAATGGCACTAACCAGTTATGTTTATATACCTGAATCCTGCCTAATTTATTTCTACTGTGGGATAAGGTTGTTGCTCGATGATGAGGAATTAAAAGTAAAATTTCCTTATGATACAGGACTTCTTTAAGGTAATGGATGAGTGGGACTAATTGCTATTTAACTAGTCATGTGGGAATTTGAGAAAGAAAATGTCTTCTTCAAAATCTCGTTATGAAACCTAACTGGTTCCAGCAACTTACTGCCATGGTTGTTTTGCTCCCTAACGTTAATGTACATACTGTCTGTAGCCTTGGGCTCATAGAAACTGGTAGGTGGATTACAGCCACACAAGAACTGTGTCCTTGTTGAATTCAGTGACAGCATGGCTCAGGGAGTGCCTGACTGGGGCAAATTTCTAGGCCATGGAGAACTGTTTTGTGAAATTATCACTATATTTTTAACAGTTCTTATATCACTCCTGAGGCATTCGCACTGGTCGCTCTCAGGCAGCAATAAGGACTTCTGTCCCCTCCACTGGGTAAGCTGGACTTTTGGTCTAATCATATATAACCATTCTTATGTACTTCATAGATAAAAAGAATCTGACACAAATTTTAAATTGCAGGACTAAAACCTTAAATATTTGTTGGTATGTTTCCCCCTGCCCTGTCTGAATACCCAAAACAATTATTTTTAGGCTTACACAGGCCATAATATGAAAAACACTTTCAAATTCAAATTAGCAAATCTCCTACCAGTCTTCTCTAAGCAGGTTGTTCCTACCTCTCCCCTTTCCCAAGCAAAGCTGTCATAGATGTTTGCTTGATCACTTTTAAAAGGAGATGTAGGAAATGATCTGGTCTGAGAACCTTTCGTTTTGGGAGTGTTTTGTTTGTTTTTTTTAACACAACCGTTGCTGTAACTGACTGTACCCTTAGAAGTTGCCACATCTTTTAAGAAGAGCTTGACGTGTCTGTCTTCAGCATATTAATAACCAGTCTAATATTCAGGCAACAACATTCTCATTTGAACTGAAGACAGAAAGATAAGATGCTTTCCTGAAAAATTTTTGTAATTAACAAAATTTCTTGACACCTTTAACAGAAATTTCTGTTGTTTGTGGCTTCTTCTTTTAATCTAGGATTTTTTTTAACTGCATTTTTCTAAAAAAAAAAAATATGGAGTTTTATAGCCAAGTAAGAAGAATAGAATCATTTCATATAACTGTTGTATACATCTTTCTATCTCGTACTGAGGCTAACTCACAGAAATTTAGAGATCAATTTCTACCTCAAGAAAATCAAGTTTCCTTTGATTGTTGGTATAGAATAATTTTATGCCAATAAAAACCTATTTGGTCATACAGAGATGGTTAACAATGTCATGACGGTGCTTTATTTCTTACTCTGCTTTCTAAATTCATTTTATTTACTAATAGAAGATTACCTACTTAGTGACTGACTTGTGTGTGTGAGAGAGAGAGAGTGCAAGAGAAAGCAAGAGAAAGAGAAAGACAGGGGGAGGATTTAACCTAAACCCAAATACAAAATCAAGGAAGGATATCTTACAAGAAGGATATCTTCCTAAGCTTTGAAGTATGAAGCAAAAAACCAAATCATTCTGACCTTAGAATCTTTTCCAAAGGTTTGCAACAACTTACTCCTGAGACCACATATGAGATTCATGTTTCCCAGCCAGAAAGCATCAGCTGTTTTGAAGCAGAAGATGCTACTTTAACATACAAAACTCTGTACGTGTGCACAGCTTGTCAGGTGTACCCTGGCTAGCTAAATGAGGAATCCATGTTCAGGTTTTAAATTATCTGTTACCCATATGTAAACTGGAGAGAAGTTACAGAACAGTTTAATAATGACCTTTTTAGCCATGGCTGACAATGCTGAAGTGTGTGCACTTGCCTATATTTTATAGATCATTATTTCCAATTTTTTGCACCAGGTTTCTCAGCTCTTCTCCAAACTCACATATGATGTCAGTAACATCCACCAAAAAATAATAAATATGTCTCTCTTTGTCTATAAACAATAATTTCTAGCAAAAAGGACCAAAATGTAAGAAAACATACAGCTGTCAAATAATTGGATTTGTCTCTAAAGGTTAAACTAACCCTGGAAAAAATGAACAAGATTATCAGTCATAACCATTGTTCTAGAAAGAAATGAAGACAAAAATATATTAAGCCTGCAAGAAACTGTTATTAGGCTTCTCAGTATCTTTTGTAAAAATACTCTGCAGTTTTAACATGTTGAGAATGTGCATTGTTAAAGACGCAAAGTCCTCTACAGAATAATCTTTCACTACCTCACTGAATAACATTTTTTTTTCCAGACAATATCAAATTTTCACTGTTTTCCAATTATTAAAGATAAATATTAGTCATAAGACTTGGACTGGCAAAAATAATTGCAATAAAAAACGCACTCAAGAGGCATTTTCATCTTTTCTAAGGTATTCTGAAACTGATATTGGTCCTGTTACATGTGCAAGCCCATTGTCATTATTGCACTTTTATTATCTTTGCTTTCAATTTACATCTCTAGGAAGGTGATCTTTGCTTTCTTTGGGCTCATAATTATCAGTACACTTTTCTCTGCTTCCTTTGTCACTACACAGTGTCCTTACCACTCCCCTTGATTTTTTTTCAATATGTAACTGTATTGTGGTACTAGCAATCTTATTTTTTCAGTTACTATTACTATATTCCATTATAAAGTATATTTTGTGCTAACATTTTAGCATTCATAAAATCTGCTAGTTAACAAAGCAAAAGATTGAAGGCTTGTCCATACACCAAAAATAGGTATGGAGATTTTTCAAAACATCTCAGCTTTTTCATGAATACCACAATTAACTGTGGGTTAGATCCAATACAAATACTTAAAAATCAGGCACAGCAAGCATAATACATATTTTCAGGGTGCAATTTGAGTGAGATTTCCCATAAATATGTGCAAAAAGTCAAACTGTTCATCTTCTGGAGATGGCAGTAGTGTACTGTATAATCTCACTGGGTCATTTTTTTTGTTTAGGATGTTCAAATGCCACAAGCATACGAAAAGCCACCTAAAGAAGAAAAATTCACAAAGCTGTAGATAACAATGCTATGTAGAGTGGAAGGGACTTTGATGCAGAAAGGGTCCTTTAAGTGAAAGCGGAGAATACTAAATAGCCTACAAATGTGCTTCTGATTTTATAGATCTAACTGCTAACGTTTTGATAGCCAAAAAGTCTCCAGATTTATATAGCTGGTCCTCCTTCAGGTCCAGCCCTAACAGCAGTCACATAGGGAAAATCACGGATGCATTGTCTTGTTTTGTTTTAGAAAGCTTTTCTTCTGGAACTCTTATTTCTGGACCATAGACATGACAGCACACATTAGTTAGGAAAAGCTGCTCAAAGAGATGTGCACCTTGTGCTCAGAGGAACAGATTGTGATGTCTGTGAAAGTGCTACCCACAGGAGCTCGTCTGAGCCCTCTCCTCCCCTCCCAGGGCTTTGCCTTCTGTGCTCATGAGCTTTAGCCCTGAGAGTGAATTTCACTGTGCCCAAGGAGAAAAGCTGTTGACTCTAGACTTTATCACAGAGCTCTCAGAAAACTTCTATATAGGCTCAGACCCAGGGAATTCAGCTCCTTGATGTTTACACAATTTTAAGAGAAGTCTGCAAAGAGAGACAGTGACAGCTCTGAGGAGCTCACAGCTGCCTGTCACTGGGCAGACATGCGCAATATTCTGTGCTGGCATTTCCAAGGGACTGGTGGCTTCAGGCCACATGTCTTCTATTTCTGTAGCCCAGAAAAAGAGGTGACCAAATCAAGTATAATCAAGGCCAGATCCTAGCTGCCAGGATGAAATGGAGACCTCCAGTCATCTGGAGATGGTAACAAGTTATCTGAGGATGTCGCTATGTGTCAGCTTACGGCTATACCCAGAAAGGGTCTTAGACTACTTTCTTCATCAGTTCTAGTCAAGAAACAGCTTTCTGCAGGGGGAAAAGGATGGGAATCCTTATCCTCTGAAAGACAGAGGGAAAGATCTTGAGCACACATCCAGGAGGCGGAAAAGCCCACTAAAAATCTGTTTTACTGCTCAGGCAGATGAAACATGTTTGAATTTGGGCCTTTTCACATCTGTGTGGCTGAGTTATCCTGTAAAATACCAGCTCCAGAGGAATCACCAGCTCCTTGGCCATTTCCCTCACACCAGCAATAGAAGACTCACAGGCATTTATCTCCAGAGCAGGGCTGTGAGCTTTGAATACTGAGGAAAACATTTCAAGTTGGCAGTTAGATACTTAACTGTCTGGATGGAGGACTTTTAGGTCTGAACTATCATCTCATCACTTCCAACTGGCTAATTTAAGCAATTAAAGCACCTTCCAGCTTACTTTGATGGCTTTCCTGAATTGTATTTCTACAGACTAGCGTCCCAATGCAAAGTGTAAGGCATGGGTATGACATCAATTTCCAAAGAAGCAGGGATTGCGATGCTGAACATGGTGTTCTCCATAATGTTTTTATGCATTAGGCCTTCCCAGCAGTGAAGTACCTCCACAGTACTCCCAGCCTGGTCAGCTACACTGGCCCATGGCAAGTAGACACTTTCCACCGATGTACCCAGCATCCCTGCCAACAATGCACTACAACTTCAGACACTTTGCACCCACTGTAAAATTAACAATGCATTTCTCTCTTTGGGGGAAGATACAGGGCAATGCTGAACCTTTTGTGATTCTTACTGGTAGAGTAAAGAGATGAAACGTTTTCTTACACTGTCTGTAAGTTTTCTTCAGCCTTAATATGAAGGATCATCCATAGAAAGATGAATGGTTCTGGTCTTCAAGCCTATTAATTCCTTGGATGCCCTATTGAGACTGACAAAATGTGTCATTAAATAGAAGCCTGATCCAGTTCCAATTAACTTCAGAGAAAACTGGATTGTAATCTCAGCACCAACTGGGTTGATAGATTCTTCAATAAGGGCATTTACCTATTGAGAATTTGATGGATACCAAATTCAGATGACATAGGGCTGGTTACACATCTTGTTATTATCAAGCTGTGCTCAATTTGGAGAAAAAAACACACCCTAGTTTTGAAAAGCTTTACATCCTATCACCAATATCTCAAGCCTTCTAATACATTTTCATCTTGATTTAATAGAAGTTGAACTTAAGTTATATGTTTCAGCATAACAATTTTCATGTCTGAAAAGATTTATATTATAAATCCTACTTGCTTCACTAGTCTGCTTTAAAAATTCAATGATAACTAAGTAATTTTTTTCAGAAGATTCAGAAGTAGTCTTTATTTTAGGTTTCTGCATTGGCACAAAACAAAATGCTTTATAACACCTCACCATTATTTCTCACTAAATATTCTTTATATATCATTATTTCTAAATATTATTTCTATCCAGACGTACACATGACTCATATTGGCATGAATAGGAGTCCCACATGCAGGACAGGGCTACAGGTAGTATTTTTGTAATTTTATTGGGGTTTTATAAACTTTTTTCAGATTTTCTGGGTAATAACAAGAGCCAAGAATTCTCACAGAGCAGCAAACACTACTGCAAGTATTATTACTCAAGTTTCTTATTTAATGAGTTTGTTAAAGCACAATTTAGGTGGTTAGTAGACTGACATGTAACTAAGGACAGAATCTATATCACAGATATACTCGTTAAATCTTAAAATGGTTGCAAAATATTTGCTTTCTATAGTAAGGCAACTGACCAACCTTTTTTCAGGGAAGGTTCCACTTCACCTAAACCAAGAGAAAAGAACAAATGTCAGAGAAGAGACATCATCATAAAAAACATATTTTTTCTCATCTTGGCTCATTTTAATTAAAAAAATAAATCTGTTCTTTATATACTATATGGCAAGCACTCTATTCTGAGATTTTTGATTGTTCATAACATATCTGTCTTACCATAGAGTTTTTCCTGGGTCTGGGCTAGGTAAATTCAATGTGCAGTAATAACCAAGAAAACGTCCAAATCTCTGTTTGTGCTTCTAAATGTTAACTTGTGACTACAATTTACAATTTGCTTGATTTTATGTATGTTTCCACGTTTTAAGGAAAGGCCCAGTGGTTCCATTTTAGCTCCAAATAAGAAAATGTATATGCAGGTTAACAAGGTTGTAAACCGAGCAACACATCCACTGAAGTCCAAGGCAAAAAATACTCAATTTCACTGGAACTATGAGCACTTGATTGCTGCAAAGTATTATTCCACCTCCATGCAGGACATGGAATTTAAAGGATTCAGCCTGAACGACTGTGGCAAGTGTGCAGCCTCAGCTGCACTGACTGCAGCTCACAATGGGCGGGGAGTTCACATGCGCTTACTTTTATGATATAACGCAGTAAATTGCCTACTGCCTTTTCACACTTCTGGTAGATATTGATGAAATTCCATTTGGACTAAAGACTGGTGGGACTGAGGTTTCCAAACACTTCTTAGTGAGCATTCAGGTCTTGAATGTTTGTATGTCCTGCTTGCACTAACACTAATCCACTCAAGTATTTGAGAGCCTGCAGGTGCTTTTTGAGCTATGAAATGGTAAAAATGAGTACTTTTCAAATTTTAGCAAGCTCTTCATGTTTCACCTTTTCTATTTCTCACCTGTATGAGAGATGGGCTTTCTGCTGGTTGTAAATCATATCTCAGAATAGGATGCCCAGTTCACAGACTCACATGTAGCAGCCTATCTATTAGTGTTCGCATAAGGTGCCGATATAAAAAGCTCATGCACACATTTAAAAGGCAGAAATTTGATAATATCCCAAGTTTATGAAAAAATGGATAGAAGCCAGCTTCAGTACATGTTGCTTTTTAATTATATTCTGGTATAGCCAAATAGAATATAAAATAAACTACCACGAAATGAAGATGTTAGTCATACACTCACTGCTTGTCAAAATGACCAATATGATGTGACATGATGATCCACTACTGCTCTGCTCATACCAGGGAACTACTTTTTTTATAACTTAAGGATAGTTATTTCCAAACTTGAAATGTTAGCAGTTTACTTTCATTTATCAGATGATGTCAGATGAAGAATATTACTATAATGGCAGCACCAAAATTTATAGTAAACTGAATTATTTGCAATATGCTATCCAAAAGCCCTTTAGTTCAGCCAAAACACTATTTTTTCTGTCTTTTTTTTTTGTTTGTTTCAATATTGTCCTGTCATCAATAGATCAAATAAAAAAGTTCTAAGTTTCTTGGTCTGTCTTGTATATTTACCGGGGTTCTTTAGATTCTTGCTGATTAAAAGAAAATAGCTATTGCCATTCTCTGAAGCAATATCCTGACGCATATTTTGGTTGTGGCTTTGAAGTCTTGTATAAATTAACACTCTTTACTTCAAGATGTACTAATGGTAATATTTAATTCTGACAGCTTTTCTGTAATGGTACATTAAACACGAGATGAAAGCTAACAAAGAGACCAATTTACTGATTGGAATAGCCAGTAGATGCTTTATTAGCAACAACGTTCACTTTTCATTTTGTTTGACCTTCTTGTCTGTGAGGTTAAAAGCTGAGGAAGCCAACATAATGCATGTAAAACAGCAGTTAGAGCAGTTACAGAAGTCTTTACATTACAAATACCTTCATCACTGTCATCATCATCACTCCATACGATGTCAGACAGAAAAGAAATAAAGCCATAAAGCCAATCAGTGGATTCTTCCAATGTCTCACGAATGATTCTCAGTGGTTCTGTGCTGAGCTTGTTAACAGATCTTCCTGAGTGCAGAGTTTAAAACAAAAGTGGTTTGAAAAAAAAACCAAAAACAAACAAAAAAAACCCCAAAACCTCCTTCAGTGATTAAAGTTAATCTTCATTTTATGCAGGACTAATTATGCTACCTCCTTTGATAGAAACAAAGATTTTGAATGTTAATCTTTATTATTCAAGGGTCTGAGGACAGCTCTCCTTCCTGTGCAAGACTGGCATAAACTGTATCCTACTGTACTTGCTGTTTGCAGAGTGATTGAGGACCCAGTGGATAATTTGGTCTAATACTGCACTCCAAGCTCTGGCTCTTCTTCCAAGGTTTGGTTGGGCAAAGGATAAATATAGATTTGATTCTACCTAATATTTATCCTTTTTAGATAATCTCTGCATTTCAAACCAGTTTTTATCTCTGGCCCAGGTCCTCTGCCTCTTGATGCTTCTTTAGGATTCACTGCCGTCTGCGTCCCCCTCCTCATGCCACATCTCCCCTTGAGCCCCATCCTTTACACAAGTCCTGGCTGAGGAAATTGCTGAGCCCTTGCTTAACCACACAGACAGGTCATGTCATTGCCATGGAGTACACGTAAAGGATGGGAAGAAGGAAGCTATGTATACTTGGGACAAAATAAACCTGAGTCCAGAATGAAGGGGAATGCAAAGTCCAAATTGTGACACAGAGACAGGTACTTTCAAACACGTACTCCTGTGTATCTGGTCCTTCTCTTACAACTTTCCTAGCGTTTCTATCACATACAGTTGTGCACATCTGTATACTTAACTAGTTTTTGTCTTACTGCTCCTGTAGGCAACTAAGCTGACAAACAAGGAAGCTCTGTAGTTTAATGCGTTCCACTTTCCTGGGACCTCTAGTAGAAGTGAGGCCCCCGCTCCCCACTGCATCTGCACCCAGGGAGAGCAACCATCAGTGGGTAATACAAGTGTTCCCTTAAAGACTTTCCCAGCTGTGATGTCACTAGATTTCTCTCTACCCTGTTTATAGTATTTCAGAGGAACTTTTCAGCCTCTGATAGAGTGTTTCTTCTGACCTTTCTGTCGAGCAGACTTCTATTTTCTTGAAATCTGTGCCAAACACTGCTTAGGAAGAAGGACAACTCTCCATCAGTCCATGTTACTGTTCGCTGCACTTGAAATGGCAGACTGAATGATTGCCCTGTCTGTGTGAAGGTTTCCCACAAATGTAGACAACTGAAGGCAGATCACAAATATGATTTGAGTTGTTGGCCTAGTCTTGTTCTTAGGCGTTTCAATAGAAATATATACACTGAATTTAACAGTATCAAGATGGGAACCATATCTCTGTTTACCACTATCTTTCTGTATGCAAATATTTTAGCAGGAAGTTAAACACAAGTCTCTTCAGAACTACTTCTTGTTGCAGTGTTCTGACTCACAAGCCAAATCTTAGCAGTAATCAAAAGTAGTCTCACATGGACTTGCAGGTTACAAAGACAGGCAAAGTGCAGGCTTGAAGCAACTTCTTTGATGGCAGCAGTATGAACAGTTATTTTCTAAAGTGCTGTAGTGAAATATACAGGTAACTTTATTTGAAATATAAATGTATCACTGAATAATTCCTTTTATTTCTAATTAAGTAATCTGAAACAGAAAAGATGAGACTGATTTTCTATTATTTTGCATCTGCTTATTAATAATGTAAACCAAAGAAATATTTTGGTTAACGTTTTTTTGAAAATTGTATTATATAGATATATGGTACTGAACAATCAGGCACATCAAATAAGTTAATTGTGTGCCATGATGAAATGACATAATTGCAAATAAATAGACACAATCTCTTCATTTAGTGTACTACTGTGTGCACTATTGGATTGAGAAAGATTGAGTAGTATAACTGGGAATATTTACTTTTCTTATTATAAGGCATTTATTTATTTGCATTGGCCTCATGCATTGAGATGTAGAGATTTTATTTTTACAACTGATTTGCCACAAATGCTCTTCTGAAGTGTTTACTAGGAGAATGAATACTTATATTTAGGCTATTACAAAGTAAATCCACAACCCGACCCCTGATGTTATTTGCACTTTATTCTAATCTAGAGGTGCTAAGGAATCCAAGTGGACTAATAGAATGGACATGGCCAGAGGGGTCTTAGCATTACTGAGGTTTTGATTCACAAGCAGGGATGGTTTAACTTCGGAGAGCTGCCTTGATTTCCACACTGGCTATCCACCTACCCTTTACTCACTGGTTGCTTAGGGATGGCTCAGTTGCTTTTACAGCCAGAAGATTTTACAGCCGCAGGGACTACAGCTGTAAACTAAACAAGAATTGGTCTCAATTTATTTTAATATACTGATCTATCAACTAGCAGTTCAAGAACTGCTTCACAGGTAGCAGAGCTGTCCCCCTGGGCAGGCAAGGGAAATGCTCAGAGAAGAACAAGATCAAGAGCAGAGGAAATTATTCCAACCACCCCAAGGCAAGCCATCTTTGCTGATGAATCAGAGCTCTCAACGTCACATCCTGGTCTTTAATTCATAACAACTTCATAACAAACTATGAAAAGGGATTAGAAATTGTAAGTGTCCAGAGGCGAAATTCTCCAGTCACGCCTACACTAAAAAACCCAAGTTGCCAATCCTGTTTAACATAAAAAGTTTAGAAAAATCAGTTTGGAACTCTGTAGAGGACACTTTCATTGTAGTTGAAAAATTAAATTTTGTCATTTTAAATTTTATATACAAACAGCAACTCTGAGATCCACTTGCAGTCTGATGCAAGTGACACAGGTCTGGAAAGTTGTCTCCTTGTGCATAGATCTTCTGTTCAACTTTTCTTGTATTTCCTACATTTTTAAAAAGTAGTGCTAACAGTAGCAATGTGTCCTGAAATGCTTAAGAACACCACACCAGGTAATGCTGAAGTGAAAATTACTACTGATCAAATCCATGCTTTTAGCTCTCCCCACAACTTTGACAATAGTGGGTTATTTCCCAGTAGAACTAAACGCACAAGAAACAGAGGAAATAAAGCAATTCAGGGGGTAACAAGTAGAGAGAAAGATGCCATTTGCCTCATACACATGCAAAGAAAGATAACCATTTCCAGAGGATTTGCACACTCTTCTTCAAGAGTGAAGCTGAGAGAATGCAGATTTTCATAACAAAGTTTGAGCTTGATATTTTGATGTAATTTGGAAATTTTTTTTTATGGACAGATGCCCAGAAAGGGTACAGTATGATGATTTTTTTTAGAATAGTCTTGGATTCAACACATTCAGACTGGATTAGCTGTCCTCTGTCTGACTTTTCATTTCACGGCAGACCTTAGAACACAAATTATTTTAAAATTAAGCTCACAATATAGTTCTCTTGCTAGCATATGCTATGTAGCATGCAATATATAATTTTAAACTTATGTATAACTATCATCTATAATTAATAGATGATACATATCATCTGTTGTGCTGGGAGTAGCAGCGGCAGGACCTTGAATTTAAACTGTAAAGCGCCTTTATGAATACACAGTATTTCTCAGATACAGGCTGTGAAGTTCTACCTTTTGCTGAACTTGTAAATAGGGACTGAGCCATTTTTCCTCTTAGATAATGTACTAGAAAAATACTAAATGTCTGTCAAAGGAGGAAGGAGCAAGGAGGAAAAGGAAGTGAATGGTTACTCAGCAGGTTAAGCTCAGGGATGAAACATGCAATTAATGTTGCAGACCTTTTGTTGACAGTATGTAATTTCATTTAATCACAGCTTAAGTTCGGATTATCCTATCTAGCCAAATGTACCTGAAAGCCAGGTGTTGAACCCCTGGTGGTTTCTAGACTCCCTCAAAAGCTAGTACAGAAAGACATAGTGTGACCTTCAGAGGCAAGTTTCTTGCCTCCCTCTGACATCTTTGTTAGGGTTATATGAATTAATTTCCAAAGCTGCCCAGCCCTTTTCATTGACTGGGAAGGAAAGGAAGCCTAAAAAATTAGCATGGACATGACATCTTATTTTCATATGACTGATTTATATGACATGGATCCTATTAGTGGTGCTGTCACATATTTAAATCTGTCTGGTCACTTTGGCTAAGCACTTATATTTGTAACTTTACATTCATAATTAATTCCAGGTCAATATGACTATTCAACCTTGATAAATTACTTGCATTCCAAGACAGCACTGGTACCACCAACAATGCTTTGATATAACATATTCCAGAACTTTATGGTAAATTATGAAATTTGGGACAGTTAAAGCTGACTGAGAAAGAATCCTAGTCAAATTGAAGGACTTTGTATAATACCTTTCAACAAAATCTTGTTGTAGGAAAACTGAACCAAATTTGATTAAAGAATGTTTGTTACCTGTTGTAGACATGTGGAAGAAAAATTGGAAACTTGTTTGCATTTTCTTTACTAAACATAAGCAAATTTGGTTAAAATAATTCTTTAAGAAATAATTTCAGATGTGTTATAGGTATTAAACACTTCTGAAAACTCCCTATGTATTTTGAAACTGGCTTTCATGACCATTACATCAAAATTAAACTGCTACATTTTTTGTACCTCTCCAGCATAATTCGTACAGAAACACTAATTTGATTCAAAATGTGAAATAAGAATTCTGACCAACTAATTTCCTCAGTTTTGAACTCTTCTTGGCTCACGATTTTAACTCCAATTGATTTGAAAATGGAATTCTTACCTTTAATGGTAATTAATAACTCACAATTAACACAGCTCTTTGAAATCAACCAATGACAGGTTTCCAAAGTCCTTCAATCAGCATTAGGTATGTTCTCGGGACAGAAAATAATTTTCATAAAGTGACAAAGTCTCTTCAACTTCAGTAAAATTGTGGTATTTTGTGAACAGAATAAACCTTTTTTTCATCAGGACTGATAATGGGTCCTTTAATAGCGGCTTTTGGAAATATGAATTGATTAATCACATGGTATGATTTGTTGCAGCGCCTCAAGCAAATTTGGTTATGTTTCATGGTCTGTGTCATTTATTTCTGTGAAGTGCACAACAAAAAGTGACTAATTGATTTATCTGTGCAAATCACTTCAGTCATTATTCCAGCCTTAATAACTCTGCCAGGAATGTGATCTCCTATCCATCTTGTTTGCTCATCAAATAGTTAAATATATACTCAGAGTTCAACCTATTTTAAAGTTGAGATTTTTTTTAATGATTTGCAGTGAATTACTTAATATTTGCTGGATTTTCATCAATTACATATTTTGACTCCAGTGAATTGAATGCAATTAAGTTACAAATCACGGTAATTATCTGGTGTAAAGATTGATCTATGAGATATAATCTAATTCATTGATACTGACAAGGTACAGCTGATGAAGACAGAGAATTTCTGTCATGTTTGATAAAACACAGAAGCCTAACACTAGTTTGTGATAATAAAACATATCCTAGTTTTACTAAAATATTCTCTTATAAATATAGAGACTTGTATTTTAATTTGAAAGTGTATATATTTTTAAGATTTGTTTTTATTAATAGTAGTTTTTTTCTAATCTGTGGTATTCTGAGGAGTAGTATCTAACATATAAAACTCAATACACACATAAAGTCTTCCATTATTACTATTCCAGTTGATCAGCATAGATGTCCTTAGGTCTCATCTTCATATTTCATCGACTAATATTTTTGTCATGCTTACACCACTAAGCTTCCATAAAAACTCTGGTGGGTATCATTAAATTATAAATATAAAAATAATAATTTAATTTTGAATTGTAAGTATATTGAATTATAAGTACAAAAACAATGCCAAAGAAAACTCAGACTCAACATTACCCAGTAATTTCCATTTTATAGGTACTTAAACCGTAAATATGAAGACTACAGTTTGTAGTATAAATTCCCTGGCTCTTTCTAATATCAGCCTTAGACAATTATATTGATGTCAAGTCTATAGGGAAAATCTCACCTGAAAATGGACATCTTGTCCCAAATGAGAACAAAGTAGTTATAACTAGAATCTACTTGATTTTCAATTCAAAAAGTGTCACAAAGTATCAGGTAATTTCAGGTACTTTTGATGTAGCTGCACACACGGACAGGAATGTAAGTTTAGGATGGGCTTTACATGTAATTTATATAACTTGATTTGATATCAGCTGAATGGCTTCTGATGTGATGGATGAGACCCTAATTAGGTCATGTTTTCTGAAACAGCCAGATATTTAACCTAAAATAATTTGAAGCTTTATTTATTCTCATTCTAAGGACTCAATTATCTGACTAAGAACACAGATATTAATTTCAGATTAAAAATGCAGTGCTGTTAAATAATTGTACAATGGCATTTTTAAAGGGCATTCATGAGGGTAAAATGAGTATCTCTCAGCTTGCCACCATTTCCTGGGAATGTCCTGACTGGGGGCGTCTCTTAGCTGACAGATCTATTTCAGGCACGATGTGAAAATCGGGAGGAGGCTATTGCAATGAGCTTTGCAGCCCCAGCCAGACGGAGTTGGGGTTAGCAGAGAAGCAGTGCTGCCGCGTCCTGGCACTCTGCTCGTGCCCATGCTTGGTTATCTCTGGCCAGCAGACCGCACGCGCACACACGTATTCAGAACACTGCAGGCAGAACGTCTTTACCAGGTGGTAAACAGGGATCATCGCAATGTTGTGAATATGTGGCTATAGCGGATGGCAACAGGATGAACCAACCCCAGAAAGGCCAATAAAAAAAAAAAAAAAAAAAAANATTAGCAATAATGAACATCCTCAGCTGTTGCTTGACTAAAGGAAGCAGTTACGGAGTGAAGTGAGGAGTTATTTCATCTCTGTGGGGCTGCTGTTGTGAAGCAGAAATTGGAGTTCATTAAAACAAAGAACAATACGCTGTAGGTGTGAGATAATACAGTACAAATCAGAGCAATGTAAAAACATGGTTAAATAAGGCACAGGTATTTTCATAAGTAACAAACATTCTATTGCTGAAAGGAATATATTACATATGGTTTATTGTAGTTGAACTGTTCTGATTTCTTCAACTCTTCTGATTACTTCAACAGCACATAACCAAATAATTACATTACTGCAATTGTTACTGAAATGAATTACTGGTTTTGTTTGTTTAAAATTAGACATTTCACAGATACCATTATGGGCCAGAAATTTGGTTTGTGTTTTGTACCCCATGAAGCGCATTTAAGCATGCAGGACTTACTTCTTTTCTTAGATCCTTCCCTATTAATTCAGTTTCTGAAATTTCATATTTTCAACTTCATGACCTCATGAAGTTTGATCTATCTCAATTTATCATCTTGTATATGTTAGACCATTTGAGATGAACACAGTACTTGCAGCACTGCAGTACTTCATAGGCTGTCATTCTTTCCAGTATAAACTACTCATTTTCTAGGGGTTTATAACTCAGCTGTAAGATTTGTTGCAGAGTGGAACATGGGAAGTAAGATGTCCACTAGACAGCCCTTCTTTAAAGTGGAATTGGGTTTAAATCTCGTCAATTGTTTTTACCATTATGGAAGATAGTGAAAAAAAAATATTTTCTAGGTTTTGAGTACATTAGTGGAAGTCCCATATAATTCAATTAAGAATTTCATTAAGAACTTTGAAATGCGCAAGCCGTTTACTCATGCTCTGGACTGACACCTGTAAATACAGTAAAAATTGTATTTCAAAAGACTGTAGCACTATTTTGATGAGTTCTAAAGCGAGCACAGCAAGGGCCAACATCTTTCTTTTACATGACACTCCTTTATTCTGTGGGAGATTTATCTAGGGTTTTGCATGTATGGAAAAGCTTTTACCAATTATTTCAATTTGGTGAGGCTTTGAAACACCTCTTGCACCAGGAGAAAAAACCATTTGTTCCATTAAGTTTGCTGGTGCATTAAACTCAGCTAGAAGTTGTTCTTTTTCCTCAGTAAGTGCAAAGGTGTTACGAGTTTTAAAACTGGTGGACACATTGGCATAAAACACAAGATTAAATATAAGTACACTCTTCTTTTTGCAGTTCTTAAAAGTTTCCAGTGAACACGAGCCTAACAGAATGACTACAGCTTGATGATTGTTGGAGAAAAACGGATATATATATTCCTAATAATTATTTTCTCACAACCCCCTCTCCCTGCCCCCAAAATGAACCCAATAGAACACCCATATTTTGCTGACTTCCACTTCTTTTAATGACGAAACAAACACTCTCCACTTAACAGGTTATACACTTTACAGTTTTGTCATACAGGAGACTGGGAAAATAAATGTCAGTGTGTCAATTATAGAGCACAACTTTTTTGGAGTCCTGTTCTTTACCTTCTTGTATCTTTTTCCTTGTGAATATATGGTTCCTAATTTTTTGTTTGTTTGTTTTCCTCTACTGGAGAATATTAATAGGTCCATCATCCTGACTACCCAGGGCCAGCAAAAGCTTTCTGTGGTTACAAGCCAGTTATAGAAGTGACCAGAAGTTAAGGCAGACAAATGGTGACTTCAGATTCTGTTAGTCAGAAGCTGATGAGAGACACCCCACAACAATTTAGCTAGGTGCTTTGCCACTAAATTAAAAAGGAAACACCCTCCCAGAAA
>RSEF01000003.1:68112061-68126122 GCA_003993805.1 Himantopus leucocephalus | reverse complement strand
ACAAACAAAAACCCAACCAACCAAACAAAAAAATAAAAAATAATAATAATAAAAAAAAAAAACAAAAAACAAAAAAGCCCCCCAAAAAACCCAAAAAACCCCACCACCAAACAAAACCAAAACACATTAAAGAGAGTATCTGACTGGAATCCCTGCCGCTTCTTGTGGAGCTGGGGGCTCCATGCCTACATATCCTATTTGTTCCCTATTCCTGTCACCGACATGCATTACCTCCAAAGAGATCTGCCTTTGCTGCAGATCTCTAAAAAGCCTCTTTATGGTTGAGTGAACTGAATTATCCACAACAAAGAACCTGCTCCTTTTTCTGTTATGAAAGCAGTCACAATAAGGTGGCAAGCTCACCGTGTTGAGTGTCTGAGCTATATTTTCACTTAGATTATTTTGTGGATAGTTTTGGGTTTCATAGATTTGGTGAGGTTTCATTAGGTTTGATTTAGTCTGGCCTTTAGGTGACTGGCTAAATCACTATCAATTTGCTCCGAATATTGAACAGTCTGGAGCTGAAATTAGGCTGGTGTTAATTAGCTGTAATTGGTCACAGAGATGGCAGGGAATTCTGAACACTTTATTAGCCCATTAGCAAATGTGGATTCCTGGGCAATCAATCTTTAGGACTAAAATAATCTTAAATTATTTAGTTACATTTAGCAATTAAAATATATAATCCAGTTATGTGTACAAGAAATGCGTGAAATACATTCATGAATTATGGAGGCAATTAACAAGGTGTATTTTCTAACACAAAGGATGGTAGTAATAACGAACTGCTGCAAAGCACACATCAAACCAAAATGATTTTTTTTGCATTTCTGAAAATTCTGAGAATGTATAAGAGATTTTCCAAAGCAGTATATTACTTATTGCATATTCGTACACACTACATACTGCATGAGATTCATAGTTTTTTATCTCAGGCTTTTGTAATGCATGTCACCTTCATACCACATTAAAAATATTTCAGTCATGTTTATAGTTGCACAATATAACATGATAGGAATGCAAGCTTTCATTTCTTTCCTCAAAGGAATGAACATAACACACTAAAGCGAAACACCACAAAATTTAATTTCCTTCTTCTGGGTAGATAGAATAGGGGCGAATCTTTCAGCACTGATCTAATTCTTGGCTCACGCTTTCCTCAAATTCCACTGCCAAAGCTGACTTACGGATCCCATCTCTGTTCTAACCTCTGAACAAATTGACACATAACCACCAAGGAGGCACAGCTTTACATGTGCACCCCATAAAACAAGGTCCTCCTGCAATATTTTCTGTCATAACCAGCACCTCCTGAATACTGCAGAGTACTATAGAATTTATAGTAATCACATTATCTATGTGTATAATTCCACAAAATATATCCTCAATCTTTCTATGACTGGATCTTGCATTCACGTCATCTAACTTTAGCTACCTAAACCCTAAGCATTACCCTTCTTCAGCCTCCCTCAGTCCTTATGGCTTCTTTTCAGACAGTGAACAGATAGCACCCCCAAAAAAGTAATTTACCACATCTATTTTGGGATTAAACCAAACATTTCTTTTTCATATAGTTACTCATGAGAAAAATCTCACCTTGTATAAATTGCCATAATTCCCAGACTTGATAGTTTACGTCTAAAAGATCATGAAATCATAGTAATCAAGAAGCAAAATCTATGGGTTGGCACTCTGTAATCATAGAGGCATCATGAAGTTTATATTGATAAATTAAGAGAATATATAAGATAAAATGCATATACTAATATTATCTGCATTTTTTAAATTATTTGCCTTTAAGATAATGACAGTAAATTTGTTAATTGTTCAAATAAGAAAACAATGCTTGAGTCTAAAATACTTCCTAGTCTGCTGCCGTCAATTCTGTTGTGTTTCTACTTAGCTCCATGAATCACTGTGTAATCTCAGCGTGAGAACTCATAATTTAGGGCGTTGCACTTCCTTTCGAGCCTAGCAGCTCTGTAGTGTAATCAAATCTGTGTATATTCCTCAGTCACCCAGTTCGCAGCCTAATTTACTATGTCAACCCTCTCCTGTCTTCTGCTGCAGTCAGTCCTGTGCAGTACACTCAATACTAGCGGCTCTGTTAAGGAGATGGTAATTTCTGGCACAGAACCATAGTGGAAGTCTCTGGCGGGAGCCCATAGGTCAGAGCCAACCCCAGTGTGGAGGTGCACGGCACTTTACTCAGCTCTCCCAGACCTGTCCCAGCCCAGGTCCTTGCTTCCTGTAAATCTGGCAAAGGGCTGGCACTGCAGATGTGCACAGTATGCTTTTAAGTCACCTCACCAGGAATCACTGTGGAACACTTGCACAAAAAACAACAGCACTAACTGTATGTATGAATGAGTGAGTGAAATCCTGACTACAAAGGTCCACAGATCCATTCCTCACATGTGAGGGTGGGAGAATCTGCCCCTGAATTATCTTTGTGTCTCCACTGAGATCCCTGGCCAGGTTCTTTCAAACCATACCCAAATTCTAAATTCTAACAGACATTTCAATAAAATCTTGCAATCATGCAGATGTTGATCAGTAGACATCTCTAAAGTTCATCTAGCACAGTCCCTCTCAGTGAAGGACTGTTGCCAACACTAGATCCAGTCAGCCATGGCCATCCAGCCAAGTCTTGAACACTACCAAGGGTGGAGAATCTGCAGCCACTCTAGGCAACCTGTTTCAGTGCTGCACTGCCTTCCTGGTAAAGACTTTCCCCCCTGTCTCCTATGTTCAACAGCAATTTCCGGCCATATCCCTCTTATATCACCTGATACAACAAGGAATTCATCTTGGTAACTGTTTGTCCTCAGTCATCTTTGTAACTGCCCTTCAAATAGCTGCAGGCCACCCCTCAGTTTCCTCTTCTCTAGGCTAACTGAGTTCAGCTCTCTCAGCTTGCCTCATTCATATGCTATGCATACTTTCTAAAGTTGAACTTCATGGAACTTCAGGTGAAGAAATGGGAAAGAAATTGAAAGCACTGACTTATGAAAGGCAAGTGTTATTTAAGGAAAAAATACACTGAATATTCTGTGTTTTATAGACTAAAAAATCTACAGTTAAATATAATTTTTTTGGCATCTTTCATTTACATTTAAAAACTAGGAAATTAATTTTAAACACGTTTGCAAAACTAAACTTACAGTCCTGAAAAGAACTATTCACTTTTTTTCATGCGGTTCTGGTTATTCAAAAAGCAGTGTCAAACCCAAGAGAAATATCACTAGGTTTTAGACTTAAGGAGTCACTTAAAAATATGCTCCAGATTCTACTTTCCATATGTAAAGATGGCATTACCTCCACTGGAGGCAAAGGGCCAAACTGTCAAAGGGTGAAAATCATTCTAGTATCAATAATACCAGCCAGGTGGTCCTATGTGAAATCTTCAGCTATTTCCATGGAATTTTTATAAATCAGTGGGTTTTACCTGGAAAAATCACACTAAGCAGGAACTCAGGAGTTGAAACCCAGGAGTCATGATAAGAGCTATGTAGCCATTGTTATATTTACATAAATACAGGAAACAGTCTAATAAATCTTGGTCTGAAGGAGCACAGCAGTTCCTTCTCTTAATATTTCACCATTGAGACCTGATTTAAATGCTGGCTTAATTAATCACTTAGGAAGACAAGTATCTTTGGGAAGGAAAAGAAATGAACTCATGAACTCAAAATACTAAAGTATCAACTCTCAGAGATCTCCACAAAATACAAACTCACCCTGCAGATTAAATTTTACATTTTTTTATTTCTACAGCCTGGTCTGAATGTCAGTTTCCATCAACACCTTCGGGATTTAAGCTCATTTAACCAATACAACATGAGCATCCGATTTCCATCTGCTTAGAAAGTTTCCTTCAGTTTCCAGGATGAATACAGATTCTCATTGCTTTACATTACGCTGACTACTATATCGAGCATGCGTGAGCTGACAGCCAGTTCGGGAATCACTTAGTTCAGAAGTTTTGCCTGAGTTATGCCCTGGTTCCTGACTGCTTATTGGAAACATACTGAGAACTTGATTGATTGACTGACTGACTGATAGTTAATATGGAAAATTTAAAGCAGAATATGATTTCTCTCTTGGTTGGCATCTATGTTGTAACAGTAAGTGTGTTGTGTACAAATTAAAATCTGATGCCTGTTTTGGGAGGATCACTCAAAAGAAAATTTATGTTTTTCTGTGACTCAAGTGAATTCCTTCTGAAAACAAAGACAAATGAGAAACAAAAACATTTCAAGCTTCTATGTCATCCATTGATCCAGGATTGCTTGGTTTCTTTCAAGCTCTGTCTATGTCTCAAAAGCTTTTTAAGTAAATCTTGAGGTCAATATTGATATATAGGAGGACAAAAAACTATGGATTTATCAGTAAACTAATAAAGTCCAGGAAATTAACTTTGAAACATCAACTCAATTTGTTTTTCATTAAAAGACTGAAGTCTGAATTTCAATTCCTAGTTAATTATTGTGACAGATGTGATAAGTTTAGATCTAGAGTTCTTATTTAAGAAAGAAAAGGACCCTAATCATTTGTTTTCTGCTTCACTTACATGTTTCCCAGTCATTATGGCTGGTTGCCTCACAAAGGTTTTGCTGCCAAAGTGGCTTGCTGAATGCTATGCACCCTTTACAAACATAGGTAATGTATTTTATTTCCATTCTATATCATTGCCAGATACAAGGCAAAAAAAATCAAGTAGCAATGAGGTAATTTCTATTCCCCATTTCTTTCTTCCCATTCCTCAACGACAATCACTGTCCGTGTACCACACACTTAATTTTCATCTTTGCCCTCAGTAACAAATTTGTACCCCAAAACTTCATCTTGTTCAGTCAGTTTGCCAAGTCTTAACATAAGCTGGAATTATTGCCTTATTGAAGACAAGGGTTTGGCTTAGCTGACGTTAAGAATCTGGTCCTCTGTGCTTATGGCTTTTGAAGATGAATTTAGGCTTAGCATGTTTAGAAATGATATTTTGCATATTTCTTGTCATTGAGCTGTGTAAACAGATGACAAAAGACTCAAAGCAACTATGAAAGATTTTAAAATATATTTCAGAAAATGTGAATTAATAATTAATTTGAATTTTTTGAAATAATTTTATATAGGAATTGCAAAACAGAAATCTGACCACACATGCTTATATACATATTATATTACTGTCAACATACACATTTTCCAGGATGAGGATGGGCTGCAAAATGGAGAGATTTAAATTATAAAGATGTATGAAGTGTAAACTAATATGTTCTGACATTTCTCAGAATATCTACTCTCTTGGTAAACTCAGCAGAGACACTGTGCTGACTACAAGAAGGTGAGAGACATTCAAATTTACATAATACACACTCCTTAATAAATTTTTAAATTTTAATATACAAGACATCAAACAGAATATGCAGAATTTTACCTGCAAAGGCTTTGTAATCCACCAAGTCAAACATTACAATAGCTACTGCTGACCAGGTAACAATCAGAGCAACAACAAGAAGCCATGCTGCTGGTGAGCTGAACGTTGTCACGAGGTCTTCCGTAACTGATTTCTTGCCCACTTTCATGGATGATGAGGGAATGGATCCGTTCTTACCATCTATTATCGTCGTGGTTGTAGACATACGTCCTAGGCAAATAGTCAGAGCAGAAGAAATAGAATGTAATGCTTGGAGCCTAAAAATCAAGAATATGAATGTTGCTTTGAAACACTTCTGTACTCAGAATATTTAAAATAGATGTAAATATTGCATTATGAAAGACAGGTTCTTGTGCTTCCTGGAAGGAGTTTTTCCCCAAACCAGGGCCACTTTTAGTAAAGTTAATTTGGGGGCAAATGTGGTAAAATAGCCATCACTGGCCTTTTTGATTATAATATGACATTTTTTAGTCTGCCATGAATAGCTTCGGACCTAGGAGAGTGACTGATGAAAGCATAAAATAGCATTAGTCTCCAAAGGACTGTCTTGTTACGGGCTGTAGGCCAGATTCTCAGGTGATGTGATTAAGTGTACTTCCATTGACTGCAATGGAGCTAATGCGTCTGTGCCACTCAAGGTTTGGCTGGACTTCTGCTGTCAAGGGCATATATCAATGGCAATAGGAATGTATATACTCCATTTCATCTAACAGAAACACAAATTATTTACAGGTCCAGTGTCCTTACAAGTTGCAAAGAGGCTTGTAGCTGATTTTTAAATACCTTTGTTTCTGGCATTTTAATTTAATGCAATAATCTGCTAAGAAACAAGAGTTACAGAGCCAAAGCGGACTTAATTCCAGAAAGCACAGCTTTGGTACTAGAAAGGTGGCAGGAAAGTGAGTACATACATTAGCCCAGTAAACAGTTGACACACATTAACTGTTTAATGGACAGTTAACAATAGTGACTTAATCTGTTTCTTCCTGGAGTATTAAGAAATATTAATTCAGGACACAAACCAAAACTATGGTAACTGAAACCTGACAACATTTGAAAATTCTCATGTTAGCCTTCCTCACAAAAGAAAGTGATAACCTAAACAATCTTGGTTGATATTTGTTTTCCAGGATATACAAGAACAATAGTAAAAATATTCATAACTCTGCGGTCAACAACAGTAGAAGAGCACTGTACCTCCACTTAGCTTAGTTTACAATATCTGCTTGTCTGTCAAAATATTAAAAGATATGATACATATGTTCTTGGTCTGGCTGATGTTACGAACTCTCATAAATTAATGTCAGTGATTTCAGGGACACTTTCCCAGAGAGACCTGAAATTTCAAGGAATCAGGTGATGACTGGTTTGCTCATAACTTTGCTTCTTACCCGGAGATCACCTATCTTCTGTCACAGCTGATACAACCTATAAAGCCGATAATTTTCTAGGATGAGGTAAGGAAAGTGACAGAGCTGCCTTATACAAAGATAAATACGTTTGGTTTCACTTTTCACATAGAAAATGGTAAATATGCCATTGGAAACTTATCAGTAGAGCAGACGTATAAGGCTGTTGAAGACTTTCAGTTATTTGCCATCACAACATGTACGTGGCCTCTGTTTAAGAATCACTATATTGATATTCTTAAAGAAATGAATGAAGAATTAGATCCTTGATATTACCCGTAGGTACATATATTCTTCCCTTAAAAAAAGAAGATGGTATAACAAGTCTTATATTCCTCATGTTAATCAATATTTTTGTTTATTTTTCTGTAGAAAGTGAGAACAATATTCTAAAGTGATACTGAAATGACTTTTATGTATCTCACGTACATCCGTAGAACAGAGAAGGACAATTCTTGTATCAGAGGTTCCCTAACCCTTAATCTGTCGTATCCGTAGTGTTCAAATTCATATCCTGAATTATTTTACATTTCTTTTGTTTATTACATAGTGCATTGCATTTGTGTGTACTTCCCCTAACTCTACCTTTTAAGTTTGCTTCTGCACAAGCATCCTGACACTGATCAGTGCCTTGCTTCAAGCCCCAGAAAGCTGTTCTGCCAAACAGCAGTGTTGTGTAAACAGAACAAGATTGGCGTATTACATGGGTTTTGTTACTTATTTGAAATGTAGTTGTATTTATAGAATGTTTATTCTGCTTCTGAATAATGTCTATCTGCTAAGATAGAATTTATGCTCTTTTTTTTAATATATTATAAAACCATCACTGTTTCCATTTCTCCAAACATAAATTTTGAATCAAACCTTTCACAGAAGGAGGAAAAATCTGCAAGTGACAACTAGCAATAAAGATCAGTTTTCTAAAGTCAAATTCAGAATCAATAGCATTTTGTTATCCTACTGCATGCAAAATGCAAGTGATTTGTGCATGCAACAGGTCATAAATGACACATTATGCATTTTTTTCCCTTGGGGATATCAGTCAGAGTTTATGATGTGTAAGAGAGAATAGAAAGTACTGTCTCATCTTGACAAATCTGATTAGTATCACAGCATATCTCCAAGGACATACTAATGGCAGATATTTGCACAGTTATAGTACAAGCAATTAAAACTCTATGTGTGTATATAGATATAAGCATATACAGATAATTACCATTCAAAGGATCATGCCTCTAGGTCTGTTGCTATGTAAAAATAGTTCCTTCCATTCTAGTATACCTAACTTTTCAAATTCAGACTGTTCTGTGCCTTCTTTGCTCAAGACAATAGTTTCCCACAATTTATCAATCTGAACAACGCTGCAGAGACAAAGCTCAAGTATGCTAGAAGGTTATCTATTGCATGTTTTTGGCTGCTGATGTAGCCAAGTCAGATTTCCCCTTAAAAACTCAGGATGTCATACAACAAAATCACTACTGTTACATTTATTGAAGTGGGAGTGAACAGCTATTGATGCAAATTTGCCTGGAAGTCAAGCTAAGAAAAATGTTGTTATACTGCAAGAGGTTCGCGATGTAGATGCTTGCAGTAAAAAAGAAGATGGTATAACATCAGATGCCTAAGAAAGGTCTCCAGGGTTGTTACAGGTGCTTTATGGTATCACAGACATCCTCACAGGACTGGCAAGCATCATCTACAGGACAGTAATTTCGGAACTGCCTGGAGGAACCCAAACAGGATGCCCTAAACCACTGAATATAGAAATTAGATTTTTATGTCCCTAGCTACTAATATAAACAAAATTGGCTGGAGGAGTTTATTTGAGGACTCCTGAGGAAGACTGTTTCTTGCTACATAATCTCATGTGAGGTGGACTGTGTATTGATACCATTGTAATTTCGTGACTTGAAGAAGAGGCAATAACACCAAGATGACTGCCCTCTCCCCTACAACCACTCTGTTATTGCAGTACCCATGGTGCTATCCTGATGCTTTTCTCTACCTGGTCCCTGCTTTGCAGTGCCCAGTTGTTCAGTGCATTTTTGTCCATCTCCTACCAGTGTTAACCTCCTCCTCAAACCTACAGTGGTGCTATTTAGACAGCTAGACCAGTAGAGAAAGAAGGCACCTACACATGGGCAATGCTTCCATCAATTCAGCCAGCAGCAATTCTCCTCTTTCTCAAAAAAGCGCCAAAGTTAAGCAGAGGCCCAAGAGGTGAGTGAGGCTTCAGCTACCCAGTGGGAGAATGAGAGAGGCAGGCATTTTTGATGCTTTGAAATCACCTGATGAAGCCTATCAATTTTTACTTGTAAAATTGACAGGGATCCTTCAGCAACAGGTTAAAATCAAACTCCTGAACTTCTCCCAGATGTTCTTGCTGCCCATATAATACACGCTTTCTCTCCCAAGACAAATTTCACTGTCTGTATTACAGTTAACCAGAGTCCAAGTCAGTTTACTTTAGCATACTTAGATGAACATTGCAGTGGGTTAGGAGATTCATGAGCAGATCAGTTATCCCTCCTTTCGGGGAGGCAACATCCGTCACAGGAGTGGAGGGTGAAGCTGAAGGCTGTTACAATTTCAGCCATCCAATTTTAATCCACAGCCACATGTCTACTAGAGCCCCCTGGCCCTTTGGGTTGTGATCTGTAGTGATTCTCAATGAGGATGGGAACTTAAAAAAGTTATATATATGTTTCCATAAAAAGATCACTCTGGGGATATATACATCTGACTCTGCATCACAATTTCTCATGCACACAGAACTGCCCCATCAGGTCACAAATGTCACCTTTACATCAACAGATTGATTTGATAAATTCCAAACAGCTCAAACTCTGAGATTCTTACTATTGCTCTGGTTTCAGAGTTGTCACTTAGGATACAATCTGAAGACCCATAGAGTCTCATAGGTATAAATAAACCTTGACAATTAGTGACAACTTTGAGGAGAACACTGTGCGACTTTCAGAGTCCAGGGTGAGCTTGTACTCCTGGCAGCTCAGATAAAATACCCGTTGTATTTGTGAACTGAGCTCTTAAGGCATAAAAAGCATAGGACTCCATGGTAAAGGATGGGCACTTGAGTTTGCAGTTCAGCAGCGATACCTCCCACTACCCCAGAAGCAAAATAAAAAAGAAAAAAATCCACAAAACAAACCAAAAAATACCCCTACTCCATTCAGACTCATGCAAATGTAAAATGGTAATTTTCTGTATTTATGTTATTTCATAGTTATTTTATGTATTATAGTCTTTGTTCTGCCAATAGCACAAACAAAAATCAAGTAAAATATTAAATGTGAAGCGCCTTTTTAAGGCTATGTATGTTAAAAGCAGAGGGCTAGTCATGCTACTAAAAAAAAGAGGTTGTTCCCTTTTAAATAATATTATTGTTGCTAGGGTAATTCAGCTGGGATGTGAGAAACCTCAGTGCAGCCTGCTCTAAATGAGAGAGCTGGTAGATTTTGACTTGTCTGTTCCACTCCCCAGATGAACACTCCAATAAATAGGCTATAGAGTGTTCTGGATTCAGGTCATTAATGGCTCCTGTTCGACCTATTCCACTTCACTTGGAATATTTAAATACTAATTAAGGGAGCAGAAAAGAGAAAGAATGACTGTATAAATCGACACTGTATATTAAGCACCAGCTTGGGCCTTGGGCTTTAACCTGGTGACCTTATCAATCTACCACTGTTGTGATCAGACAGGCAGGAGTCTCAGCCTATGGTAAGGAGGGTACCTCTGGGAGAAGAGGACAAGGGATTAGAACCCTTCAGTGAAGGACTGGGCAATAGATATGCAATAACCTGCCGCATTATTTCAGGACCAGCATATCACCTTTAGTGAGTCCACAGACCTCAACAGCTCTCACAGTAATTATTCTTTTCCCATGTGGGGAAAATGCTTCTCACCACTAGAAAAGATTATGCCTATGCCTGTTGTTCAGGGGATACTGATGCCTGACTATTGGAGCTGTTCTCTTTTAATTTCTCTGCTGGGGTTTCTGCACCCTTGATTTATACAAGTGGAAAGGAAAAGGCAGATTTTCTGCTGTGCTTAATATTTAGTGGCTTGCAATAGAATAACAGTAGCAATGTTCTTTCCTGAAGTGGTCTAATGAATTTTTCTTCATCGTAAGTATGTAGCCAATTTCCCAGCACTTCCATAGGCACAGGGTATTGGAAACTCTTCACTGGACTCGTGCTTTTTGCCTCCCTTCTACATTTATGCGAGAACAAAATGCTGAGCAGAGAGAAGAGAACACCTCAGAACTCACTGTACACACCTGGACAGAGAGCCTCCACCATCTTACCCGGCCAGCACCAGAGGCCAAGAGATGCAGGTACTGGATGATGAGTAACAGAGTGCAGAAAAGCTCAGAGAAAGAAGAGCAAGAGGAATCCAGCTGGGCAAAACCTTCTTCTGTCCTCCAAATGCTGTTAAAGCATATGATTACAGTGGATTTAAAGCCACTTGCTATGGAGGATCTGTAGTGCTGGTAACCTTCAATAGGTTAGGAACCTAGTTAGATCCACTAATATGGATCATGTTTTCTATTGAACATACATGGTAATATAAAGGCAAGACTCTTCCTAACGCTGTTAGAGGGGCAGATGGAAACAGGGACAGGAAACTCAAATAGGCAAATTCAGCTTATGTTTGAAATCTCCTCTCTCTCACCTTTATCTGCACCAGGCTCTGTGAGTAGGGCAGTGATCTACAATTCAGCCCAGACATGGGTGGCGGGCACCTAGTGTAGGTCTTCTGAGTATGAACAAGCTTCTGCGAGCTGTTGAGCAGAAATGTGTCAATTTTACAAACAGCTAATTTATTTAGAGCTGCAGCATAAATCTTCTCTTGAGATGGCTGACATTCAGCTATCTTTTCTTTTGTATCGTATTACATCCCTGTTCATATGAATGAACGAATGCATCTGGAATAACTAAAAATGAATAATATATAAAAGAAGTTTCACAACTGATACCAGAATTTACAGACTTCTGAATTCATCGCACAGAGTACTGAAGTGTTGCTCTACAGTTTATGTAATTAAAGTTCAAAGAGAGAAACCTCTCAACGCATATCATGTATATATTGGCAAACTTAAAGGTAGTATTTCTACAGAATAAAGGCTTAGAAAGCTGTGACTGGTACTGCCTGTGAGGGAACATTTGCAGATTTATTGGTGACTGATAGTTATAAAAATGTAATATTCTTTATGAAACGTGGAAAATAGGGTTGGGGATTATGCGGCAACCAATTCTACATGACAAAAGAAATAGAATAGAGATTATGGAATATGGAGAGGATGGTGCATGAAAATTAACTGAACAATTGAATTCATAAAAGGCACTTATAATTACATGAGGTGCTGTGTACTTTTTTAATTTCCTTTTTCTGTTATTATATCTGTATTGGTTTTATTTTTGATCAATAGAGACCATCTGATAATTTAAAGAACTAAATTGTATTAATCTTTCCTATTCATTCTCCAAGAAATTATGTACACCAATCTTTTGATGACATCGATTTCAATAAGAAGTTTATAGAATAAAAGATACATCCTGTCAAGCCATTTCATTATCTAGTTCAAAGAAAATGTGTACTTCATACAGTATCAGTAAATAATACTAATAGCAGTACTACTAATAATAAATACTATGAGGTGAAAACTAGAAGTTTTTAATGCTGTATTCCGAGGTGTGATATATATTTTGGGATTGTAATAATGACTGTTTCTCAGGATACAGTACACTGTTATGTGCTATGTGGGAAAAAAAAACCAAAGTGAAGAAAATAGTTTAACTAAGACTAATTAGAAAACCTCCATATCTCTATGAACAGAAAATTACTTTCCAGTCATGTATGGTCAGATTACGATAGGGACTGGGCAACTGCATAAAAGAAAAAAGGACTTTTGAATACAAAGACAAAATCTCTGACTCGGGAATTTTCTTTATTTCATATCACTAAATGCTGAGCAAGTATTCTGGCAGGGCAGGGCAGGGGTTAAGCATTTAATGCCTGAACTTACACTTTTTTCTCAGTCAGTGGCTGCTGATGAAGACAAGATAACACACCAGCTGGACCAATCCTCTGACATGTTGGTTGTTCTCATGTTCTTGGTGATCTTATTTTCATCAAATAAATACCAAATAAATATCAAAGTAAAATAAATGCCAATTTTAAACAGTATTTTATTTCTGTTATGAGTTCTCCACTGCTCTTTATTTGCAATGCTACTTGCACAGAAACAGGATTTTTTTCACTTTAAGAACCTGCTGCTTATACCCTACATGCAGTCATAATTCTTCCATTGTGATATTACAACCATTTCCATGTCAATCTACTGTGAGGATTACGATGATTCTAAATGGGAGGGAGCAGCGAGAGAAAATGAACTTTTAAGAAACAAATCTACTATTTTTTATGCAAATGTCCTTTATAATGAAAAGGAGAAACAAAAATGTATGGGAGGATTTTTTTCCACATGGAACAATTTTTCAAAACTTGCTGTGAAGTGCTAGTGACTCTCAATAAAAGAAATATGGAAAACTCAGAAACTAAGCTCCAATGTTTTTAAATAAGTTCCTAACTACATTTTGGTCTTTCTTATATAATGCATCATATACCTGGTGTAAATCAGTTTTTGAAATAATTAATCAGCTGAAGCACAGCAGTCCTTCATCACACTCCAGGAATACCAAATCAAAATGCTTCAAAACCCAACATTTTCCATCCAGCTACAATTATTTGAATGCATGCATCTGATTTTTTTTTCCTTTTTTTTTTCTGAGGACAGCTTCAAAGATTACTTTGAAGATACTTTTGTGTATATATAAAAGATTGGTTGAACCTCATGTAACAAGTTGGCATACATGGTTAACTCCTTGCTACGCAGATTCAAATGATGGATTTAGACCATAGCTGTACACAAGGAGTCAGAATGCCCTGAGGACAACCTGGTCTTCACCCCCTCAGGAGCCCTCCTGATCAAGGGGACAAATCTAAGTAGTAGCAATTAAGGATTGTTTGTTTAGAAAAGCTCAGAGCATGGAATGGGATAGTAGGGAAGTCAGTCTTCCACAGCTGGGAAATTCAATTTTCTCTAGCAACGGGTGTAACTGAGAAAAAAAGGTCTTTAGAAGATTTTGAGAAGGACTAAGGATATATAACTAAGAAAAGCTCTCTTTACTAAAAAAA
>RSEF01000003.1:68073626-68112028 GCA_003993805.1 Himantopus leucocephalus | reverse complement strand
AAAAAAAAAAAAAAAAAAAAAGCCTTGATGCTTGTGAACCTAATAGGCAAGATGTGCGTTTTGGGGAGTGAATCATTGGATCCTGTTGAAGAAATACTAATACTAGCTATTACTTGTTCTGGAATAGGCCAAGGTATGAGCTGTAATATTTGACAAATTACCTATGAAGAAAAGGAATTCTACCTATTTGTACACGTCTTGAAGCAAGCTGAGAACTTCAAGGAGGGGAAGTGAAAACAAGTTTCAGTCAGACTCCAATTACACTGTGTTTTAAAATATGATAAGCAGCAAAATAAGTTAACTCCCTCTCAGCTGACATACTTCTAACCTTGGACTTCAGAGAGTCCAGTTAGGTCAGCAGATGTCTGCAGGATTCAGGAGCCCACATCTTATTGAATATTCATACGAGAAGAGTCCTGAATCACTTGAAAAGTTGAACTTCAGTGATTTAGAGTCGAATTTCCATCTTTCCTTACATATTTGAATTTCATAGTCTAGTAGAGCATTAATCAATACTTCAGATTAAGTGGAAGAAAATTTGTCTCATATACCTTTGCAAGGAAGTGTAAAAAATACCTTCACTTCATTCCAAAATTGCTTATAAAGAACATTATGCCAATATGACCTTTAACCTTCTGTCTCTGCGTAGTTGTTTCTTGTGCGCGTATGTATTTCAAAGAGCTTTGACATCATTCTGATTATTCAAGTACAACAGACACAGAAGGGATTACTGGGTAGTTAGTAGTTAAAAGATCTCCTGTGTTGTTGAGCCAGCTGAAATATTCTTATATGACTGATTATATCATGAGCCTCTCTGCAATAATTCATGCCTGAAATGACTTTGGAAAGAAAAGTAATGGAAGCCCTAAGGACCAAGTTTAAAAGGTAGAAGGTTTTACTGGGAAATTTTATAGATCATTTTACTTACAGCTATATCACTTTGTGTAGTAATTTCTTGAGAACTTAGAAGACCACAGGGGTTAACAATAATCAACACAGAATAAATTACTTCTATAAAATCAAAGCTACAGGAGGTACAGTTGATAAGAACAAGAAAAATGCCATTTACTGCACTGTAAACTAGTAACCAAGCATGGTAAAGGGACACTGAGCTGCTCCCTTCCCAAAAGGCAGTAGGCTTCACCTTTTCATGATCTGGAAGTCGGACATACATTTTTCCTCTTTGAAATAACTCTTCAGTTTGATGTGTTTTTACATTATCTTTTAGGAATGTTCAAAAATCAAATGTTTCATTTCCAGCTTCTCAGTATGTAGATGAGATGAGTGTAACTGAATTCTGAACACTCAATACTAAACTATCAGCACCCTGAAAAATCCATTGTTTGTTTGGTTCCACACCTGAATTTTTTTATTAAGCAGTAGTAATACCTTCTCTTCTTTGGAAAAAAACTGGTGCTCTAAAACAGTAAAACTTTTTAAGTTTTACCTTCCTGTTCATCTTCAAAATCTGACATTTCTGAAAGAGATGTCAAAGGGGTATTTAGACGTACTTGTGAGTTGATATAAGCTGAGAGGTACATCTTATCTTTTAAAATGTCAAAATGAAGGTTGGAGGAAAATAGTTGCCATTTATCTTTAAATAGCATGAAACCTTCTGCAGCAAGAGCGCTGCAAGCATTCCCTTTGTTATTTGTTTTGGAAACTCAACTCTACACATCCCTCTAGCCTTCAGAGGGATTACAGAAAAACACCGACTTTTTTTTTTGTTATGGAAAAAAAAGAAAAAAAAGATCTGTTCCCATCTGTAAAATAATGATAGTCACAATAAATATTGAAAGTCGGTAGGATAAATAGTAGGTTACAAATACCTCTGTCTTCACTCCAGACAAGTGTATTAGTACAAAGAAATTCTGTAAAGAAGATTCCAGGCCTTTGCTTCTTCTGGTGGAACTACCAATATCTTTCAAATAAGTGTGTCTAAGAATCATTAATATGCTCATTTGCTTGATTTCATTTATTTCAAGCTAACCTGACACTGGAGGTAAAAGCAACGTTATATGTCTTAATGGACTGATATCTACAGACTGTGAGAATGAAAGTAGTTCAATACAGTCTCCACAACTTATAGTGGAAGCGGTGTCTCACACTGCAAGTTTGCCAAGTCTTCCATATGGAGCTACCTAGTCATTACAGCACTCAAACATGGAGCTCACCACATGCATACAGTTTGAATATATATGCACATACGTCATATTGAAGATACCTGGCCCCAGCTGTCTTACCAGAGGCAGAAGAAAAAGACATTTTTAGCCAACAAGAACACGGGAACTGCTATACTAAGAGTTATATAGTAAATATATATATATATTGAAAAGACTTTGCTAAAAAGTGGGGAGAAAAAATTCCTCGTTTGACAAAAGGAGAAAACTAAAATAAGTGCTCATGGCAAGTCGGTCATCTGTGTCACTGATATATCTCACCTGTAAATGACAATTTACTATGAAACTATTACAGGCCGTGCTGTCTAGGAGAGAGAAAACTGAAAGAGATCTGCTGAAGAAAACTGTTACGTGGCTTGCAAAAAAGTATAACCAATTTCATGAGAGGGAGTAGTTAGCTATATTCCATAGTAAACAGGAACAGATGAACCAATGTCCATCTTCTGTCAAAGAGTGCCTTTCTAATAAATACAAGAGTACTCCATCTGTATACTTACAGAGCCATTGAAGGCAAGTCCACTACATAGGCACCTAAAATACTAGGGAAACAAGGTTTTCTAAAGCTTTTTTTTCTTTTCTTTTCTTCTTTTTTGATCTGAAAGAATTCTTTGGAAAATATCCCTTCAGTTTTAGGGCATGAGAAGGTTCTTGAACTGACACTGAGGAATAGAATTCAATGTTTAGGTAACAGCTAATGGTGTGTTTTCTCATTTTCCTTTTGCAATACTGATTCAAAAAATGGTGATCTGAAGTTGAAGTTTAACCTTGATAGACTAAATTAATATTATCGTTCATCTCTGATCTTTATCTGGAAATAGGCATTATGTCTATGGGCAGCTGAGACACATAGGATACACAGTCACAGTGAGAACGGTTGAACTTTGTTTAGGGTACATGTTCACAATACATCTGTCATCTAAAACGTGTTCTGAGATTCTAAAGAGCTTTGCAATCTTTACGCTATCTTAAAAAGTATTCTTTAATAGCAGCTGCCAGAAACTCACATCTTAGAAGAAAACTTTGTTTTGAACGAGTATTAAGCAATCTGGAGAAAACGGGGTATGTGAGACTATTGAGACACATTCTAAGTAGAAAAATCTTTGACGAAGTAGGAAAATGTCACCGTGCCCTCCCTCACTCAGTCATTCCTGAACCAGCTATCATGAATTAGCCATGTCTTAATCCATTTTATTCACTATTACACCCTGGCCAAGTTTTGGAACGCGTGAAAAATTTGCAAATTCATGTTTGGTGAGAAAAGATCACTACATAGTATTCATGTACAGGTACAGAGTCTTAGGTATCTTTTTGTTTCTCCCTATGCAGCTATTTTGATGGCACCTCATCTACACACTGAAAAGAAGGAAAACCAAGAAGGTTTAGGATTTCTTGAAGGTTACCGGGGGAACAAAGAAAATCACTTCAGTAATTGTATCCATTCCCTGCATCCTTTCTCCTGCCAGCCCAAACTGATCAACACCTGTCTGCAGAACAAGGTCGTAACAACATTTGAGAAATTGCTAGCGGTACTTGACTTTTACCCACAAGTAAATTAACAACAAGTGAGACTATTAGTAAGTCTGTCTTGTACCCATAGCTAAGGCCAGAGGACTTCTAATATTGCTAGTTTTCACACTACCACATTCTGAACAAACGAACCCAGAAGAGTTGCTCAAGAGCACAATGAATAGCCTACAGGTTTGTTCAGGGACTCTTGCTTTTGTGAGCTGGAAATCAGGCCCCAATCTCTCCTCATCTAATTTTATCTATTATAAGGGATACAGAGATTGACCTGCAATTTAAATCTTCCTATCACACCTCTTCAGATTTCTGCAGAGTAAATGAGATAAAATAATAAAGACCTCAACTGACCAAACAGATATGAGATTCAGAGGGGTCTCTAACTTATCCTAGCGATAAATGCCAAGAAGTGGTTACCTGGCTACATTATTTAGATCCAGAAATTGAGCCATTCGCTATAATAATTCCTAGAAACATCTATTGCCAGGCGTTGAGATATCCACGTGGCATATAAAATGAAACTTGAAATTACAGGCAAGTCTGGATTAAGATGCATGCACAAGAAAGTACATTTCCATGCCTCTCCACTACTGCTTGCCTGAAGAAACTATGGAATCCAAATTCAGCTTTTGGGGGTTAGATATGACTTTTTCTTGCAAAAACAAGTGCATGAAAAGCAACGTTTTCCAAAGTGTATGTGAAGTTCCAATTTCTACATCAAGTTTAACTTGAAATGGCATGTAAGTTGTATGATAGCCATGGAAATATGCATGGAAGATACCAAGAAGTACAAGGTTATTAAAGTAAGTTTTTTATGTGTGTGTCTTATATTAGTGTCATTATATGGGCAAGACATTTTCTTTGCTTAGTCTTTTCTGGTGTATAATAATGGCGTGATACAACTTGTGATTTACAGAGAGAGAATTGGCAGAATTATCAACTGATGAATGTAGCTGTTTCCTACAAAAAAGACTAAGTTATTTTCCTACCTGACAAAGTAAATCCAAATCCTAAATGAATGTTTTTTTCAAGTATAAATGCCACAACATTCTGTATTAATGGCTTCCACATAAAGCAATAATAACATAATTGTTAAGCAACATTTTTTTCACTAAGCACAAAGTTGCCAATGCTAGTACAGAACATGTTTCTAATGTTGTGAATGTCTATTTTTTTCAGTTTTAATTGGCTGCATCATGAAAGTAAAAATGTTTTTTTTCCCTATCTCCTTGAAAATGTAAGTATTTATCCATATAAAAGCTATAATACCTGAGGAGGATGTTTTTGGTATAGGATTCAAGCCTTAGAAAGGAAAAAAGAATTTTGATCCAAGGTTTAATTGTTAAGTGACTCAGAGAAGTGACATCTTAATCTTGAAAATGATTCATATGAAAGATTTACTTGTAGAGTAACAGTCCTTTAAACTTACTCAGTGACGGGTAAGATAAAAATCTTCTCTGAATTCAAAGATATTTAAAGCATAAAATGATTTATTTTTAATATCTATCTATATAGAATATGTCTAAAATATCTCCTTATCCTACTTACATTAAGCTTCTAAGCATATACCCCAAAACAGGGAGAATGCATTAATGATAACCCTGTGTGTTTGTAATATGCATGAAATAAAAATAATCTCTACTGAGAGACATATTTACGAAATTATTTTAACAATATAAGATTCAAAATGATAGAAAACCAATTCAAACTACACATGCTTGCGCAGAGCATAGAATGTTGCAAAATGATCATTAATTTTAATTCACTCTCATTGCATTTTTCTAATCAGCACTAGCATAGAAATGGAACAAAATTGTTGAAACACCTCTGAGTTGCCTTTTCTGGGCACCTCCCTGCTCTGCACATAGGTGGGGCATCCATTTACTTACATTTTTGGAGTGTGGATCTTTCAGAAGTTCATAGCCCCTCTGAATTCGGTGTCTGCATTAAACCACTATACACTGAGACAAAACAGACTTCCACCTTTTTTGGTCATAGAAGACTAATTAACATCTAAGTGAACTTCAGAAGAGCAGTCGTCAAATCTCAGTGACACATCTTAGAAGAGATGAGAACCTTTCCACTTTTTTAATGGCATAATCAGTCCAAAAAGCATTCATAATGTTAAAGTCTCACCTCAGCACAGTTTAAAAGATTTTCTACTGAGTTAAATAGAGCCTCCATCTCGCAGTGCCCCCTCCATGTTGTTGCTAATTGGAACAGAAAATGAGCTACACCAAGGAAAATTTTGACCTGGTTGGAATGATAGTTTCCTTATTTCCTCCCATGGATTCTAAATGAAATAATCTTTAGCATCTGCTGTAAACATCCACGAAGTCATCACAAAACCATTCAGTTCTCATTCACAAGCTGTAACACCTCCCCACATTCTCTGTAATAGCAAATCCATATAGCAGGAGCTCCAGTTATTCCTAGCCCACAGTAACAGCAGGTGCTGCAAAGTTTCCACCCAGCTTGAGCGCCTTGCATGCACATCAGACGCTTGCAGGACCTCTGTGATATTCCCAGCATCTTGCCCCAACCTTGGTTCTTTTGTGCTTCACTTCCTGATGCCCATGGTGATAGGAAAAAAAGGAACAAAGTTGCATACCTATGCCTGAAGTTCAACCGGCATGTCTGGAAAGGATATTTATGCATATTTGTCCCGATTTCATCCCACTTTCTTTCATCCAATGGAAAAAAACCCCTTTTGTTCCTTATCAATGAAATAGAGACAGCAGCTGAAAGGACATTTTTCAGCCTGGTATTGCTTTCAAAACTGCCTGTGCTGTATTCACAAATGTAGTGAACTCAAGCATGTCCATATCAACACAGTTTTCCTATTTATGAAACCTTCACATAGTCTCAGGTCATATTCAAAATGTGCAATTCTCTTCTGGGTATTTCTATAGAACCTCAAATCTTCATTTATTTGCCCCTAGTCTTCTAAAATTTATCTCCCCTCCAGCTCACACCCTGATGTAAGGCCAAACTATTTTCTTTTGAAAGAAAGGAAGTGACGGAGTGATTAAGTGAAGAGTGAAGGCCACACTGGAAGTCTGGCAGGAGGCAGAGCTGAACCTCAGTCTCCTTTTCTAACTTCTGGCTCATTGCTCCTCTACATTGTGTAGTGTTTAACCTAAATTTTTCACAGGCTTCCTCTGAGTATAGTTGTTCATCTTCTTTGCCCATTTTTTAAGGCAATTTATACACATTCAGAATGCATATAAAGTTTCTTGAAATATTTCCATCTTGGATTTTAAGAATACCAAAGCTACTGCTACTTTCTCATTTCAGGAAACTTTCAAGCAATTCTCTGACGTTCCTTTAATATTAATACAGCAGTCTCAACTCATAACTTTGTCAGTATAATGAAAAGAGATAGAGATGTCCTCTGCAGATGTATAAGTTGATAGTCCTTTCTAAATTTTTCAGAAAGCTTTTGAGAGCTACTTAGTTATTCTGTATACATCTTTGCAAGATTTTGCAGGCTGTTATATTCTGGTCAAAGGCCTACTCATCATCTAACCTTTCTTTATTAATTTCCTTTTCTATTATATCAATAGACTGCAGCTTCAGCTGTAATTAGATAAGTGCTAATAAATAAAAAATGCAGACTTTCACGTTTATTGAAGATGAACATTTACATTACAGTCGATATTTCAGCCTTACAGCTTACATGTATTCTTATGGTCGCGTAACTGATAATCTTTCACTCACTAACACAATTTATCCCCAAAAAGTACAATACATTCAGAATGCTATTAAAGTATTATGGTGAAAGACAAGAATAGACACAAAGTGTATCTAAAATAATTGAATGACTAATAATGAATAACATTCACAATAAAAAAATAGAAGTAGCCATACGACATTGTACTACACTTGCTATAACTTTTCTTGGCTTTGTATTTAAGGGCTTTATTTAAACCTTAGGCCAGGTGCCACATAGGAGTGTGAAAGAAACTCTATAGGATGATATTCTTAAAGAACTCTGCCCATATACTACACAGCATTCCACGCGCTCCCTGGGACCTGCGCAGGGAGGCTACATTTGACAGTTAAGTGGAGAAAAGCTAAAGTGCCTTTAGGGTTCTTCCACCGTTGGGAACAGTGACAAAAGGTTCACACGCCCTAACCAGGCAAATAGGACTTAAATAAGACATCAGTCTTATTTACAGCGAAGCCTGTTTCCAAGTGCAAATCAACAGCTCCCTCCTGCTTGTCTTGCTGATTGGGGCATGAGTGTTATTGTTAGCTTTTAAGGGACATTCGTAGGACTTCTGTTGGGGGAGAGAGCTGGGTGGTTTTCCTTGTCACCAAGCGTGCAGGGGCAGGTTAGATTTTCTTCCCTCAATTTCCAGGAATGCTTGGACCTGATGGAGTACAACCTGACAGAGTCCCTTGGGTATTCATTCCTCGGAGGGTGCTATTCCCTAGCAAATCACTACACCAAGGGACTTGGAAGACCATCATACGTCAGGGGCTTGTTAAAATCACCATTCCAGTGGTCAAGCGCTGAAAATGTTGTTATTAGGTCTGCAAGTTTAAGAAAGTGTAAGATCTACTTGTCATGGAAAAAAATTGTCAGGATTTGTGTTATGCACAGTCTAGTTCTGTCCCAGCTGATACTTTAATTCACAGGGTCCTGCAATTAGTATCACCTTTAGTCAGGAGCAACTTCTCTGCAGAAAGAAGTATAGATTAAAAAGAATTAGAGTGCTGAAGCACTTGCAGATTCATATAGTGGAAATTTGGGGTAGGTAACTTTTATACAGAATAAATTCAGGTGATACCTTTGGAAGGGCACAAGCCATGAAAATGGTATTTGTACAAGAGATCCATGGAAAATTAATAGTCCATGTGTTGGAAAGTTCAAATTATTCATATCTACATCCAAAAAAAGTGTTCATGAAATGCTGGTTATAAAATCAATGAAGAATAAAATAATTTATGATTTCCTTATCTTCCCACTTCATTGCCCTAGCATCTAAGCAAGTTGGAAACACAAAAGAAAAGAAATGCTTCTGCAACCAAAAGTCAATCAGCAACTTACTAACTGATAATAATGGACTAAAAATATATGCTTTTTCACGTAGAATATGTGTTCTTCTTTTTCAGCTGATGAGACACTGCTGTAGTTCTAGTTTTATTCAAAACCATTGAAAATATTCTCTCCAATCACTGTGAGAACAAAAGATAATATTTCTACATTTAATGTAGCAGTAAAGTTTGATTCTTTCAAGTAAAAGAATGAAAGGCATAAAATAAGAGGAAAGATTGAAAGCAAACATAGATATGAAGTCCTGAATGTAGTTGAAAGCAAGAGAATCTTTTCCAAAACCAAATTCAGAGATTTAGCAAACTTCATGTGGGTAACTTGCTTTAAAGACCTGAGTAAGTGCATCTACTTTTTGAAGACTTAGAATTATTTAATTAGACAACGTGAAATAATTCTCAAAAAAAACTTAAAGATAACAAGGGTTGTGTTAGTAGTAATAGCAACAATAGTGATTTCAAAGGTATTGACTTATTCAATGAGTCCACAAACATAAGAGAGTGTAAATATAAAAAGTGGAATAAAAATAGGACTGAGAGAGAAAAAAAGGTGGAATGATATCTTCAAGAATATGAGTATAGAGAAGGTATCCTGTAAAAGCATGAACTCGTTACCTGAGTTTTCATTCATGCTAATTTGAACCAGTGAATCTGTGGGAAGATTGCTTCCACTGTCAGGGACAGCTGACAAAAGTTGTTTTATTGAGGAAACTATTGAGAAAACTATTATAATAAAATATACTTTCAAAAGTACGCTGAAGTTTCTGAAGCTTACAGTATGATTCTGCAAAATCATAGACTTTAAGACAAGGTGCAGTTCATAAAGTCCACTAAGCCTGAGGGTTTGAATGCCTCCATTTCTCTGCAGAATACAGAAAATATTCTATTTTAAAGTGCACTAATGTTGTATCTCATGTTTCATTTATATTTACTTAAATAAAGCACAGTCTAAAAGAGAATGTACATACCTTTGGTATTGCTTACATTCGAAGATGAGAACTGAGAGGAGAAAGAGGAACGCTGTGTACAACCAGGACATCACAGGCTTTTGTAAACACTCCATATTTTTAGCACACTGTACACATTTTGTTTGTTTTGATACCTATTCTTGTGCAAAAAAAGAAAAATATCTGTGGTTTTTTGGTTGGTTGGTTAGGGGTATTTTTCAGTTTAGAGACTGATCTCCATATTACGTAATGAATTACAGGCTGTTCACCAGGTATCTGAGAAAATGAGTAGAGTAGAAGAAGATCTAGGGAATTTTGTAGGGACTTATTAATACAAGATTTATTTCCCCATTCCTTTCTAATTCTTAACACAAGGACCTAACATTAATCATAACCATTTGTTATATCCTGTGTGCTTACACAACCAGGAATTCAGACTTCTGCACATTTTTTTGCAGACATCCTACGGGACAAGAGGAAAGGTCTCCCTTCCTGCCTATTCACATAAACACTGAAAAACAGAGAGAGGTGGAATTGGCTGAAAATGAGCTAGAAAGCAGACACATAATAGCATTACGAGGTGGGTTTTGTTGCTAGTTAAATAATTGCATCTGGAAAACAGCTGCCTCCTCCAGTGGGATACAGTTGACACTGGAATAGCTCCAATGCAACCGATGTACATCTATTTTCAAGAGAAGATGCAATCCATATCTGTCTACCTGGGCATTTTCAGGGAAAGAAGGAACATCTGGAAGTTCAAATTGTGTTCACATTCAAGAAATGCCAAGAAAACGTAAACAGCTTAATGAAAGAATAAAAGAGAAAGGGGCTGAATCTGCAGGTACAGGGAATCAATGGTTACAGATTGATGATATCTGTAAATAAACATTATGTTGAATTCAACATCCCTTAGAGTGGCTCAGGGCCACAGGGACAAGAATGGGCATGGGTCAGTTGAAATTTTACAGAATTTTTGCAATATCTAAAGAAAGGTCACATTATGAAAGAAATCTTGGCTTTAGGCCTGAAAAGATACTTGTCTAATTTTAAATTTAGGCACATAAATGCCAGGGTCTGAAGCCTTATTGTTAAACTCATTAAAGATGAACATTTATGTAAAGACCAGTTTCTGCTGTGGTGAAAAATTCTTTCAGAACATGAAGATTTCTGAGACTCGAGAACGGACTCAAAATCACTGTAAGTACAAGAACTGAGAAGTACTATTGCTGCCTGTCCTGCTTGGAGTAGCGAGGATTTGAGACAGCAGAACTAAGAATTTAATAGATGGGATAAATAGGGGGAGAACCAAGGTGGGGAAAGGGAGGAATGAACGTGGGTTGGAGAAGTGTATGCCTATGGGGAGCATGGGCTCAGCTGCCCTCCTTCCTGCACCTGGGGATGTGGAACCACCACAGCCGTCTATCACTGGGAGGAGAGGTGTCCCACTGCAAATGGCTCTGGCCAGTGGCTTCTGGGGCAGTGAGGAATCTCAGAGGTCCTGAAGCCCACCTGATCCGGCTGTCTCCTGCAGAGTGGAGAGTGGAGTGACCTCTTTTTTTTTCTTGTGTGGGTTACTCATGTCAAAAAACCCAGTCAGCAAGCAGAAAATGTAACACATGATTTATATACCTAAATATCACAGGTAAGCACTAAAAATTTTCTCAAGCATTTCAGAGTTACCTTTTGGAGAGTTGTATGGTTTAATATTTACTTTACTAGAACGTTAAAGCTTGACATAATTACCAAGAGGACTTTATTCTCTAAAATACTAGGCAAATCAGAATCTTTACACGTTAAAATTATTGTAAGATTCTAGTGTGGAGACTGTTCCTTGCCACATGAAGTAAAGTGATTAATTCAATGCAGTCCTAACCTCTAGGCACTACCACAGTAAATAAATGAAAAAATATAGATCCAGTGCAGCCTCTGCAGATGCGGTATTATTTCTGGTTTTCTACGCTTTTCTACTCGTAGCATACCACACCGAAGAGAGGAGAGCAACCATATTGTAAAACTAACTTAGTCATTTGTATCTCTTTTGTGAAACTGCCTTTAGCACTTCACAGTGTGAAATGCATTAGCCTACACTGCGCAACAAGTGAAACAATGGCAAATATATTCTTAAAGGAACTTCCCGCTAATTAGTTTTTAAGACAAAAACCTGGCCCTCATAATTGTTTTGCCTGTCTAGTTGAACTTGCCTTAATTCATTAACTCGGGAAAAATTGCACATTGCCCACCCACCCTGATACACTAATATCTGCATATACACATTTAATTCACATTTAATTTTAAGTGTGTGCTGAAGTCTCATCAATATTTGTAGCTAACCTTGCAACACAAAAAGGCTTTCCTGAAATTTCACTCTCACATATTTGTAGCTGTTTTCTCCATAATTTCCAAAGTTACTGTTTCTTTCTTTCCAGAATAACAGCCACCTAGAGAAGTTTCCCTTGTGATCTTTCTTATATGAGTCCTGTATAAATCACTAAAAGAAAACAACAACAAATCACTGGAAACCTCTGGTTCAATAGCAACTTGCTGGCAAAATATAACAAAGTTGTATAATAAAATCTATGGATTTCTTACTTGTGCTAAGTGCAGGGAATAGGCATGGAGGTGTGTCTCTGAGCAGAGTGCCCTGCTGCACTTGATTTTGGAAAGGGAGGAAAGAGAGGGTGTAGGTTGGGAAAGAAGAAGTTTTGGCTGTTACTGATCTGGAAATTTGTCATTTTTTCTGGTTTCCTAACAGCAGAATAGAGCATTACATTCTCCAGAGCATTTCAGGTGGCTTTTATGTAATCAATACAAAATTACAATGTCTAGAACAAGACATCCATTTTAGGATAAATGTATCTCACGTGGATTAATTCTGCTCAGGCATCTGATAACAGGGCTACCCTTGCTGTGAAAAAAAATGCTTGTATTTAGTTCTGAGTTGACACGGCTCTTACTAAGGCAATAATTTTATCAAATATATTTACAGATTAATAAAAAAGAAAAGAAAAAAAAAGCTTTTCGAGCCCTTCTTTTTCTTTGAAGGAGGAGAAAACCTTATGTCCTCAGAATTCACTCTCTACTACCAAAAGAACGTCTTCATCTGCTTTATAGGTTGTGACACAAATTAAGAGCAGAGTATGTAGTGGTTCTGCTCCAAGTGACAGATGTAGTCAGCCATCTAGTCATGTAGCTGTCCCAGGCAGACAGGAGTCACATTCAAACTCTTCATGGATCTTTTGCTATAATTAGTGTTATAATACTACTCCTGGTAAATACCCAAACCAAACCAACAGTAAATACTTAAAGGGGTGAATCTAACTTTGTATATCTCCTTGTGAAATCCTCACATTTTTTAATCCTATCATGAATGGTGATGCAACAAAGTCTCTAGGGATAAGAGGATTTGAAGTTTTCCCTTAAAAAAGAAAAGCAATTGAAATTATACTAAATTCACATTACGACTACAGTTTAAATATTGGGGTTATAAAACTAGGAAACGTATATAGCCTAAGCTGCATCATGCACATATGATATCGCCTCTTTGGAATGTTAAGTTGTATCCTGCATCGGATATGCTCATGTATCAATTCAGTTGACTTCAGTAGGGGTTACATAGAGACACATGAAGCCAAAATTAAGGCCCTACCTGTTATAGGAGGAAAAGGTCAAAGCAAAATGAGGATCTTAACATTTCAATAGATGTATTAAATTATGCCTCTAAAAACAGTAAAATAGTTAGCAGAAAGCTATATTTATGCTAATGGTGTCAATTGTGAATAACCTCTTAGCAAAGATTGAAACAAGATTTAGCCTTCCTGACATGCATAGAGAACCACAACTTAAATCTACATAATGGAATATAGGAAAAAATTGAGTTAATTTACATACCAAAGGAGGCTACAAAGCCTTAGACTCATTGTGCCTTTGACAAGGCAAAGGTACAGAGATACTTTTGAAGTTGTGAGAACACAAGCATGTACAGGGAGTAGCAGGTCTTTACTCATTGCATATTTGTAGAGGATTTTTTAACACTATCTTTGAAGACAGAAAGAGGATACTTCTCCAGTGAGAAAGCTTTTCTGTGCCTGACATTTCATATTTTCCTTTCTTATGGTAAATGCCTTCGCATGGCACCAAGCAGAACTTTTAGGCCAGAGACAAGTTCATACTGTGCTGTAGGACTGATTCTAAAAAAAGCCCAAATCAGCCACAGGACTCAAGTGAGGCTTATTCAGGACTTAAAGCCACAGCTTTATCATTCTGATTTCTAAGGGCAAAACCCAGCACTGACCATGATCTTGAGCACCTGAACTGATTTGACTGAAATTGTAACATAGGTAGGTTTTAGCATATGAGACAGCTTGGGATGAAAAGATAAATAAATCAGTATCTTCTACAGCTTTTTTGTTTAGCCTCCTGCACATTACATGATCTGTTTTGTTAGCTCAGCTTTTTCTCATGAGTCTGAAGAGTAATATAGCTGTTTACTGTGTGCTTTACCATGTTCTTCTGATTATGCTTTCTATTTAGAGAAGAGACCAGAGTTATATCTCCTGCATATTACCTGCGGTATCATCTATCAGATTTTGGCAGAGGTAGGTGAAGAGAAAGAGAAAAAGGAAAACTATTACAGAGCAAAGAAAGTATCAGAGGCTATGAAGAAAAGGACAGAACGTGGGACAGGACGAGATGCGTTGGCAGTGTCATCTGGTATCTCTGCTGCTACCTACTGGTGTTGCTATCTCTGCTATTAGTCAAATATTTGATAGCCATGTACTTGCTGCATAATTCCTGAAATAGACTTACTTACATAAATCAACTGTGCTGTATGCACGTATTAGGAATAAAACTTGAAGCTAAATCTTGCTGATCCCATCTGACCACATACTGCTTAAACACATTCCTATTCAGGGATCTAACATCTGAATGGTCATGTCTCACGGCACCAAAGATTTATACAAAGACACAGGGCTACGACTAAAGTATGAAATAATAATAATTTCAAATAAAAATGTTTAAAGCTGACAAGAGAACATGACAGTGGATAAGAAGTATAGCTAGTTGTCCATAGGCTTAAGTTCTTCGATGCAGTGACTTTATCTACTTCATGTTCCCTGTTACAAGTCTGACCTGCCAATGTAAAGCAGTAAGGATATTAAGCCTGTAACTGTAAAGTTGTCTTTGACCATACCTTTGAATTGGTTTGAAATTATTGGGAAGGGACTGTAGGAAAAAACATTGTTTCTGTTTTACACCTATCTATACATCTGCAATTATTGAAGACATTTCAATATTAGTTTTTAATAATTCTCCTCTTTAAGCCCCACTCAATGCTGCAGTAGGGGAAGGCAGGGAATGTAATTGCTGGTGCTTTTTGAATCACAAGCTGAAGTTTTCTTTAAATGCTTTTCAAATTAAACGTGATATTAGGAAAACCCATGCTAAGGACTACACTTTTACACTACTATCTATTGAAATCACTTTTATGTAAACAAAAAGCTATGATCAAGCCACTATAGTTGTAAAGAAAGTTAAAGAAATCACTGAGCTGTTGGAAATCACTAGCTAAGCAGATGGAGGCAAATTAAGCTAGCCTTTTTCTTTGAGAGTATAACCTGTTTGCAAAGGCAAAGAATACGTTTTTAATTTCATTTTACTTTACTATTTGAACCCAATTTCAACCCAATTCTATGCCAAAAAGTAATTAGGATTTTTTTTTTAAAGTAGAAAATATGTTTTCTTTTTCTAACATTTGAATAAACATTACATGAAAGAAAATTATCTCTATCAGTTATACATTCTTATACGATGCAGTGGCCAGAAACTAAGTTACAAATAGTGTTATATTTGTTTAATAAATCACTTAGCTTATCAAAACAGGTTCTATATAAAATTGATTTTTTCTATATATCCAGTACAATTACAGTACACAAATACACAATTTTAAAATGCTGGGTTTGTACCATTTTAATTGAATTCCAATTTCCATCCTAATGAACCTTGACAGAAATCACAAGTGAAAATGAAATCATTATCTAGTAAAAAAGAAATGCACCATTTACCACTATCATTAAAAAACCCCCATGTAAAGACTAAGAATCTGGATAAATGGCTCCTGAACTATAGAATTATTTAATAGACAGACATTTAGGTTATCTTTCTCTGTAAGAGTAAAAGGCACAAATTTAGTGGGAAAGGCTGTATTCAGTCACCATATTAGCAATCAGCCAACAGGAATCAGTGTCTCTTTTCCATTCTTTTGGGAAAAAGAATGATAGACTTATGCAAAAAAAAAGATTAAAATTGCTGTTTTCAAATCCAGGTTTCTTGTTTGCTGATTTAAATCATTATGAAAATTGATGATTTAAAGGTTTTTCAATCATTTTGACTTAAAGCAATCCACCCTCTACTGCTTTAAATATGGTTTATGCTGGTAAAATGAGCATTGTCCACCAGTTCAACCTGCTTAAACAGAGCAAAAGCCAGCCAATATCAGCATCAGAAAGAAAAGGAAAGGTTCGTCATTTCTCTAAGCAGCTGATCTGCCTCAAAGAGGGCAACTCTGGTTTCTCCATCCTCAGTGTGTCCTGGACTGAGGCCAGACCTGCATTATGAAACGTTTTAAACTGAACCAGTTTCTGCTTTCCAGAGCAGAGCAGTAAAAGCAGCATGAATCCACCTCTTACTCAGTGCTTGCACTGTAGGCAATGGGTAAAAGTACTCAAAATATTTATAGACTAGGTTTTTTTCAAGGAATAGGTACCTGAAGGTGTGGGTTGGGACTTTTGCGAATCTAAGTAGTTGCACAGACTTAATTTTGAAATCAGTGGGAACTGATCACCCTTATAACTTGAAAGTGCTACTAGGATTTAAATATATTTCTCATTATATTAGTAAGCTTAAAATATGTTTCAAATACTTATGAGCACAAGGTTCTTTTAAAAAGAGTGAACAAATGATCAGACCTACAGCCCAGCTGTTTGCACACAAGTAAACAGGAGTTAACTGCACACACACACTTTTAATCCATCATGGACTAACATCATGACTCATCAGCGTAAACCTCTGATTTATAGGTTTTAAGGATCCCTGCTGTCCATGGTTAGTTGACTTTCTAATGGGCTACCTAAGGTAATGATAGATTTCTCTGTACCAACTGAACATGCACAGATACTGTACCAGCTGTGAGTAGCAATGCCCACAAATTCTTAAACCTAAAATGTAAGCTAAGAAATTTCGCTTTGCGCTTACTTGCCTCAACAGGCTACGAGAAAGCACCTAGGCTGCAGGCAACCTAGGGTGTCCAGGGCCACAGGCACGGGGGAATCCAAGTTTTGTGGAATTTCAGTGAGAATTTGGAGCTTCTGTTCCCCCCAGAGACTGACTTTTTTACAGGCAGTCCTGGGGTTTCTGACTTTTTGTCTGTCTGAGTAATTAGGTGGTTGACTTTACATGGTACTTCTGAACAAGAACAGACTAATTCCTTCAAAAAATTATTGCCAAAGTCGTTGTATTTTCCTTAACCTGCTGAAAAAAGGTGTACTATCTGCTTCCTTGTCAGCATTGAAAGCCAGAAAAAGATGACACCTTTTCATTTTGTAATTTCGCTTGTTGCAAATAAATTCTATAGAAACCTCCTAACTCAGCCCTTAAACAGCAGTCTGACCGAAGGCTAGGAAACGCTTCACATCCCTTTAGCCATCAAAATGAGTCATCTAACCTAATTTATTCATCTAGGCCCCTTTTGCAGTTGGCACAACTAGCACCTCTAGCAGCAGCTCATGAATTACCATGAGAAGTAGCTATCTCCCTCTTGCCAGTAGTGTGACTTCGCTGAACTTTTTGTCAACTGGAGACTGCTGATAGCTTCTGGCCATCACACTCATGAAGCCATTATGATTTTAACCTCTGGCTCTTGTGTGTTATTTCTCTTACATTATCAGTTCCACGTATATTAGTCTTAAAGCATACAGATCTTGTTCAATCTGCCTTTTGAAAGGTTTACATCTTCAAACTTTTTATAGTTATCAAATAGCCCGAGAAAAGGACTGAAATCCAGAAGCTAATTTTGATTTTGTCACTGACAAGCTGTGTGTGGCCCCAGGGCTAGCTTGTCTCCTTGCAGCCTGCTCCGAGACAGAGGAAATGTGTAGTTGCACAGCTCTCAGCAGCAAAGTGAGGACCAAATTGTGACTCATGGTCACATTTCTGTTTGACTCCTGCTTCTCTCTTGTTCCACTGGGGAAATAAGTTGTGGCAGACAAACAGCTGGCATAGAAACCTTGTCTTTCTCCTCTCCTCACCTCCCCAGATTAGATCAGTGTACAGTCTCCGGTGCATTGCATCAGGCAGAGCTAAGTCGCTGTTCATTCTTCCCTGCGTGGGAGGACAAAGTGCCAGGGGACAGCCATCAACCTTGCACTGTGACCTCCAGTAGATTGGACTAGAAAGGACCAACTATAGGGCTGCTGCTGGAGTTACTGTGCACACACAGTTTAAGCTGTACATTGGTAGAAGCCATTTCTCAGAGGTGCCAGGTTCCAGGTATTTGTATTTCAGTGGTGGCTGCTCTAACTACGTCTGCCATTGAGTCCAGTCCATTCCCCCTGTTCATGAACACAGCAAAGTAGCATAGTTAGATACCTGTGGCTTTCTCGGCAAGCTCTTAAGTGGATCACAGTAAAGTCCCGGACAGAATACTCAGTAACAGTCTAAATAATAATATCAATAATAACAATAACAACAACAACAATAGTAATAATAATGATGATAATAATATCATCCTGAGAATGTTGCAAAGACAAACTGCTTAGTATCTGTACCAAGATTTTTTTTTTATACAGTTTTAAGGACTTCCACATTTTAATAGTACATTTCTGTGGTTGCAATTACATGTAATATGAGGATGCTGAAGATAATCCTTTGGAATCTTCCCCTAAATATTTGCCAGCAGGAGACCTAGGTCCTGCCAACTTTCTAAGGACATTTATAAATTGCTGTCTTCAGAGATCTACTTTTGTCTTTCACCGAGTATACTTCACCAGTATTTCCACAACTAATAATTTGGAGCTGTGGAAATGAATAGGCAGCGCGTGTGGTTTGTGATGCAAGTAGACAGGCCAGGGTCATTGCTTGCTGGCTACGTTTTTAAGCTACTTAGTCTCATTGTCATTACCGTGATGTTGACCTGAAAGAGCACCCCATCGGCCCCATGCATCTGTCTCTGAATAGATTATGGTATTGACATGGGCTCTTAGAAAAAGATACCTTGAGATGTTCATCAACAGTATCACTTTGCCAGGGCTGGACCTTCTCTCTAAACCAGCAGCCATGCTGGCCATGGCAGTGCTCAAACCTGCATCACTGTTGTGTTGTGTTCTCTGATGTGTCAGCATGGTACCCCAAAAAACAATGAGCCCGACAGTCTAGCTGATGTGTGGCTGACAGTGTAAAATAGAGTTAAGAGTACCTACCACAAGGAGCAAGTAGTTTAATCCTACTAAAGTCACAAAAACCCCAGCAAATCAATGGCTGGCATGTAGTACGAAAAAAATAAAATCAAAAAGGAATTGTGTGAAGCAAAGGGTATTTTAATTGTTTTTGATTTGTCCAAACTATATGTTGCTGAAGTTTAGACCTGAACTTTCAGATTGCCTTGTGAGTGCCCACAGTAGCCCCAGAGGAAAATGAAGTGCTGTGAAACATTAGCTCAGGGCTGAATTCTTAGTTTTCTGCCAGGAGTAAAATTTCCATCTCATGGATCCAGAGTTCAAAAATCAGCCAGTTAACATAAGTCCATTCCAAATATAAGAAAACAAAACAAAATTAAACTAAATTAAACTAAATTAAACCAAAATAATTATATGCCTTATTCACTTGTCATGCTGAAGGTCAGGTTACTGTGGAGCTGATGTCCCGTATCACCTGAAGTCTATTACTTTGCACAGAAAAAACACAGAAGAAAGACACAGAATACGACAGCTAAGGATCATCTATAGAAACACAATAAAAGCACTATAAAAAACATTTTCAGACTCTTTGTTTTATTTTTATTTTCCTTTAGGGTCTTTTATTTTCTTTCTTTAATAAGATAAATGATTGAAAAGTCACTTGCAGACTGACTGAAAAGTCTTCTATTTCTAATATTAATTTTGGACTAAAAGACTTTCTAGTTTGGGAGGTTTTTCACTTGGAGGTACTTCCATACTACTTCTCTGACACTGAAGGTATTGATGCACCCTCTTTGGAAGCCAAATATAATTTCACAGATTTCCCTGATAGCAGCTACAAAATAACAAATATTTCCAACAAACCTAGTTTGAGAATCCGCAAATAAGCTAGTGCTAGCATTTGGGTGAGGGCTGTCAGGCTGAACCACCTGTTTTGACAGTATTTGCTGCCAGAAGCAAATTACAGATCCGTCCAACTGCTGATTAAAAAATCATATGCACATCATCTCCTTGCTGTGGCTAACCAAACATCAGGCAAGGAGTGTACAATTTGACATATTCCTAACATGAATCCTTTAGAAGACAACGGGCTCTCTCTCTAATAGTGCTTAATGCAGATCCTCTTACGAATATTAACAATGAAAAATGGAAGATGAAAAGTACAACTTTCATACACCAAAACGCTACATAACCTTGACAAGTAGAATAAAAATAACTTTCAGAAGACTGTTTAAAAGATTTTTTTTTTGTGTGGTGTCATTATTAAATTCTGATAAACAGTGGAGTAATCCACACTGGGAAAAAAAAAAGATTGGAATGAAATTCAACTAAAATATTCAGTATTAAATTTAAAGAAGGTTGCATTTTAAATATATCCCCTGTCTGACTGCAGCTGATAAAATATTGTTATGCATCTAAAATGTTATTTAAATATGAATGGTCAGGCAATATTAAAGTACATGAAATATTCATATTTTAGAATATGTATTTATTGGTTAATACAATTGCCTTTCATTCTTGCAGGCCTAGCTCTGGCATAATTATTTCGGCACAACTTTCACCGACTCCTTTAGAAGTTTACCTGAATAAGGATTGCAAAGTTGATAGCTTTTACCTTCAATAACTTCATGTACAGTTCACAAATACTCTGTGCTCCTTATAGAAAAATCAGGGCCACCAAACGAAGCTATTCTGACTTCGGCAAATCTCCAATTATAAGGGACTACCAAAGCTGTACCTGAGCAAAAGCTTGGTGCAACCACCTGACATTCAGACATTGCCCTTCTTGTACCACTCTAATGGAGGTGCCTAAGCAGTGCCTGCAAATGAGACTAACACTATTTTTAGAGGTGTACAGAGATCTATCTTCAGTAACTGGTAGAAACTCAGGCTAGAGCAGTGAAAAATAAAAACAAAAGAAAAAAGAAAAGTAGAAAGCCATTCAAAAAAAAAAATAAAAAAAAAGAGATTATCCTGGAGCGAAAGCATTACTTGCTAAGAGCAACAAATCATATTGACACGCTAGCTCAATTACACTGTCAAAGTACATATCATTTTTGGTTAATTATATTTGAAAATAGTTACCGTACCTTCTGCTGTAATCTCGGCCATGATGATGATGGTAAGAGATACTCTGTTAAAAAGGTCAAGATCTAGTGTGGCAGCTGAGATAATACTTCTGGGTTTCTGGCTCTTGCAGGAGCTGCAGAATGAGAAGAGGGAGGTCCTCTGCTTTTTCTAATTCTGTTCCTTCTTCTTTTGCACCCCTCTGAACTTTCTGTTTCCTCTGCAGTCTCCTGCCCTCCCAGAGCAACCTAAGGCTTTCCAGAGACAACACTTAAAGCTCAGTCTAAAGTATCAGCTTCTAACAAAAATAGCCATGCCTCACAGTGAATCTTCAGCATGCTTTTCCAATATCCTAAGAACCATGCACAGTACAAATAAAAAGTAAAAAGGCCCAGCTCTAAACAGGACAGGAACACATGGAAAGGCAGCAAAAAGCAAAAGAACTGGGAAAGGACTGTTTAACGCTCCTGCAGCCTCGCTAGCATAATTGCACTTCTTTGGAGGGTATGTCAGGAAACATGAAATATAGAGTTCAAAGTAACCTTATCCATCCCAGCTCAACTTTATTCTTAGCACAGTCAGTGCTTAGCACATTCTTCCTGGCCTTATTTGGTTTGGGGAGGGTCCTATGAAGCTTACCGCTGACTAGGGGGGGAGGGTAAATTTAGGTGGTTTTCTCCACTTTAATTCTTAGTCACAGTTCAGAGCCAATTAAGACACCACTTTAAACCTATGAAATTAGTAACTTCTTCAGTTTGGATTTTTTTGGTGCTCTTCTGGTTGCTGAAATTATCATACATACGTGTGAAGTTCATCTAACTATTACAGAAGACTGTTAAAAATGTAAATAGTAATAGTTTGTATACTCTAAATCCATAAACGTAATATGCACAAATATTAAGCAGATCAGATTTTTTCTAGGTCTGATTCATGGAAGCAATAAAACAGTTCAAAAAATCTGTGATTTTAAATCAGGTTTTAGCAAACTGAGAACAAGTAGACTTTTAAATAAATTTAGAGGAACAAAAATATTAACAATTTAAATAAGAATAATGAGTTAAAAACCTGAGCAATCTTTTCATTGCATTGCTTGCAACTTCACAGCTGTGGAATTATGTATGTGGGCAAGAGCTTGAAAATGAAATTAGCAAAAAAGTGCTCTCGAGCCAGCATACCTCTACATAAATGTCATCGTCACATGAAATCAGAAACCATCTTAAACAGTTCTTACTAGGGAACCTATAGTCAGCTTGTCTCCGCTACATGGGCTGGCATTTGCACTTCTCATCTTCCTCCCAGGAGATATAAGCACCTGGCTCTGTGGCAAAGTATAAGGAAAGGAATCTGTTTATCCAGTGCACAAGATGCAGAAGTAAATGCTTGCTGAACAGTTCACAGTTACCCCCAGGATTTTTCTCTTCTCTCTACTCTAACACACTTCAAACCTGCCACATACCTGAAAATGTCAGCCTTTTCTAGCCAAAGCTTACAATCAGTTCTCCATCCCCTTGCTTCTTCAGTTCTACAGACCAAATCTTTTGCACTAACAAGTTTTGATTACTTGATGCTCGGTAGTCAGTGCTTTTCTGATCATCCTCCTAACCTTCCATTTGCTTCTTTACCCTGTCCTTCAGAAGATCCTCCTCGCTAAGGCTGATGAAAAGATTTTAGACAAAACCTTATTTCTTCAAAAAAATACGCTTTCACGAATACAGAAATGTTCCGTGGAATCACATTCCCATCAACAAAACAGCTGCCTACAATAGCTCAGTGGTTAGTGAGGGGTGCTAGAATGTGTGATACTAAAGCAAAGCCCTTGTCTGTCTTAATTACTTCTTTCTCTTCTGCTGGAGCAGTGCCATTTTACATGAACAGCTAAATATTTTGGGTCATCTGTATTTTGACAGCTACGCTATTTGCTTGACATGTGAGAGATATCATCTCAGTTGAATACCCCAAGCACAGAGCTAATCAATATTGCAAAGTCAGGATTGCTTTCACTTGTATTAACATTCCAAGTGAAATAAAATAATAAAGGCTCAGTATGGGTGTATAAGAAGAGAGAACTGGGGAAAACATTCATGTCTGAATTTTGTTCTTTTTTTATGCAGCAAGATCCTGAGAATGTGGACAGGCATATCTGCTCGTATAACTGCATGTGTATGGTTGTCTGTCCCTCAGTCTTTCCACTTCAGCTCCTACCACCTGCCTTCTCGCCTCCATGCCTTACTTCCTTTGCTGCTATTTATGCTCACCCTCAATCATGGGCTGATATTCTGAAACCAAAATATAAGAGCAGAGGAAGTGAGAGAATCCAGCTGGAAATCAATTTTCCACAACATCAGCCCAGTGGCCAGAAAAAGAACTGCTTGGTAGTCTCTGCAGCCCTTCTAGATGCAAAACATTCACTCCGGGAAGGAGGCTAAAGCTGTCACGTGCACAAATGTCTTACAACAAGTATAGCTCTAGGCAACTGCATTGGAAGTTACACAGTCGCTCCCTCTAAGGGGGGAAAAGTCAAGGGCGCTGGGTGCCATATTTACTGGAGGTAATCATGGCCTTTGCAAAAATACAGAGAGATGAGGTAAGCCAATTTCTGCTTCTGTGTATGTGCACGTACATTTATTCTGAAAAATGAACATTACCATCTGAAAATTAAACAGAATATCGTATTTCTTCTTTGGGAGCCTAAGCAAGGGAAATTCTCAGAATTTTTTCAGGGACGGTTAGAATTTTTGTTAAAAACTGAAGTTTAGCACCTGGCTCAATTTACAAGTTTCTTCTACACTAATCTACGAAATTCATGTTATGCAGAAGGCCAGCACAAAATCTATACAGCTCTTCATCCAACAAATTTAACATTAATTCCCTGACCTAGCTTATATAATGAACCTGACCCAGAATGCATTTTGGTGGGATCCTTCTTTGTCTAATCTAATAAGAAATCTTCTTTTGTAAAGTGTCCTTTCTCTCTCCTTGTTCATATTTCAAACAATACCAAAACCAAAATATTTATAACTGCTTCAGTTCTTGCAAGCGATATCCAAACCTGGAAGCACACAACTTCTCCTCATTTTCTTCCCATCAGGTCTCAGGCACAATGTGAAAATGCTCTTTGTTCAAATTAGCAGCAGGTATTCCCTTCCTGCTCCCGGGGGCTACATCTCTCCCGGGATCAGATCTCACAGTCAGCGGTGATGGAGGGAGTTGTAGCAGCAGGGTAAGTGTCCCTCCTCACACCAGATTCCTGAGATATACAAGTCTGCGTTAAAGAAAATTAAAAATGAAGTTGCTCTTTGGTCTATAGTTGCCTGGATTGGGAAAAAGTAACAATCTTATGAAGAGGGGAGAAGGAAGTACTGTATGCTGCTACAGATGTCTGCGTGTAACCGTGTGCCTTGATCTCAGGCAACGTGTGTTTCAGTGAGAGTCCTAACTGATGAATCAAAGAAAAGCAATTAGTTGAACATCTTATTTTAGGAAAGTGTCAGAGGTTGACTATTTGACAGACTCTAATACAAACTCCTGCTTTTAGATGAAAAGTTGTGTTGCTCATATAATCAAAGTAGGAATATACGAATACTTTATGAGCTGAATTCTGGGTTGCCTTGATGATATTAGTAAAAAGGGAATAGGGAAAGACAATAGATCACATTGAATTACTAGGTAATGAGAGCAGAGACTTTCACACTGATACAAGGAAACATTTGAGGAATTGAGTAAAACCGTCAGTCAAAAATAAAATGCAGAAGAATATTTGAGCTTGCCTGCTAACACGTTACCAAGGAATTCTCAGAGTTCAGTCCTTCAAAATCAAACTAAGCAAAAGAAAAGGGCTTTGTATCTCAGTGCAAGCTCAGCAGCACAGCAGGGTCAAGGAAAGGAAACTTAACCTTAACTCCGATGTACCTGATGAATCAGTACATTGTTATCAGAAACAACCAGTAATCAACTGATAAGAACTAAATATAGGATGGAAGAATAATGCTAGGGAGAGGGTGGACCGTACTGAATCCAGTGAATTCTAAAGACACATGCAGAAGCAAATACAGGATTAGTGTGATGCCTGTCACTGAGCTTTGATGTGCATATGAAGAAAAATACTAATATTTGTTTGAGGCATCAGCTGTTTTCTGCTGAAACAGACATTTCCACTCCTTTTTTTTTTGCTTGATTTTTGTTTAGGAATACTGTTACTTATAGATGAGATTGTCATTCAGTCCCAGTGGTAATACCCTGTGTTTTACAGTATGAATAGGAGCACACATTCATATTCTGATGCCCTTGGAGTCCTGATCAGTCGGAGATGTAGTTGTGACCTTCTATGCACCATTACACAACTCTAAAGTAATTGTTTTCCATTTGTGATTGGTATTTCATGAGTAACAGTTGCAAGATTTTTAGAATCAGCATGACCAAAGTATAGACTTATTTTGGATATATTACAGTACATCCAAAGTACAGAACTTAAAAAGACCTAGGTGTCATATCCGATCTAGGTTAAAGCTTGATATATGTTTAAACATTCTCATAAATCAATCTGTATAATTTTTCAATTAGGCAGTTGCATACACAGTACCTTTAAACCATTTCTTCTTTAATATGTAGAAGACAGCTGAACTCTGTAGTAGATCTGTCCTACATTTAATGCGAACAACTGGCAGACAGTTAAGAAGCCCTGTCTCTGTAGGCAGACTGGTGTGAATGCAAATCAGCCTCTGCACGGGGACAGCTGACAAGCACACTGGGGTCACATCACCTTGGCTCTTTGGGCTTATTAAGGGGCATTTGGTAGGTTAAGTTTCACAGAAAGAAATGTCTCCAAAGCTACATGTTAGAAACTCAGCAGGCAGGTACAAAAGAAACTATCTATGATGCTGAGTATTCCACTTTACCATAGACGATACTTCTGATCAGACATCATACTGCAAAACTGCTGATGTAACCTCAGCCTGGGTGTGTGACTGAATAATGAACCATTTCTAACATCCAAAAAGGCCCATTGATTATAAAACTACTTCCAGGGAACAAGGATGTTACAAGACATCCTACTTGGTCTTCTTGCCAGCTGACTGAGCAGGTGGTCAGTGGAGGCAAATCAGGCTGAAGCTGCCCCCTTGTTTAGGAGAGTGGGGTTTTAGATTGTTCTTTGCTCTAACTGTACCTAGTATTACTATGAGTTAGGTTTAGGGAGGGCATCTATTGCAGCATGTCAAGGTGGACTTCATTTGGATGAGCTTTAGCAGTTCCATATTACACACTCTTCCTTTAATCTACTTTATTCTTGCTATTCTTAATGAGGATTGCTTTATTAGCATCCTTCTGGCTTTCCTTTCACACCTGGGAAATTTCTCAGAAGCTGTCTCACAGATAACACAGCCTCCACGACAGCAAAGAAGGGATATCTGGAACTGAACCTTTTTAAGAAGCAATGACAAAAAGTCCACTTTAATTGTTCTTTTCTTCAGGACAAGCTGCATCCAAGGTTGATGGTGTACCGAACATAACAAATAGCCAACGAGTTAGTAGAGATGGGGATTGGTTCTGACATAACATGAATTACCCCTGTCAGAAATATTGATTGAGAACTGTTCTAATATCCTAATGAGCTTGGTGTGCTAGCTGGTCAAAAATGTTCTTTCAAAGCAAGATGACTTCACTCCTGACAATTTTTTCCTTGAGAACAGAAATTTTTTTTCAAAAAATGACTGTTTTTTCAAAATTTTATTTTAAACCAACTTTCTGTGCTGAAGGAACGAGACTCAGAAATATATCACACAAATATATGTACCAAAAGAACTAAATTGTTCCTGAACTTCAAATTTCAGACTTAGCTACAAATTTCCACTGACACATTTCAAATTTGTCTTCAGACCTTGCTCTGAAAACAAGTTTCAATAGAAATCGGCATATATATTTTATTTTTTTCAGCTATGATCATAGTTGAGCACACTGCCAAAAACAGACAAAAAGAAAGACAATGTTGGACAAAAGTCTGATGTGAAAAGACAAAGACAAATATATGTTCCCATGCCAAGTACTTTGGAAAAAATATGGGGTAAAACTGATAGGTAAGTATCTTCACTAATGTGAACACTTTTTGGGATGCTCAAAACTAGCCACTCAGCCTGACTTTCACAACCAAGGGGAAATCTCACCTCTTTTCCATTTAATGGCTTATTCTTCTGCTTGATACGTTATGTTATGTACCACATGTTATTAGACACTCAGGCTTGACTGGACTTCCCATAGTGACGTTAGCAAAGGATTCCCCTTGTAAGGAACGCCAGTCAAAACTTCAGGAGGCCCATCTGGGTTTTGGATCTTTCTTAGCTTTTCTGAGAGCAGACACTCGGGATCTTGGTGCAGTGAATGAAAAGCCACTTTCAAGCTAAGCACCATTTTTTTGGAAATGCAACAGTAGTGTGGAAATAGGCTTAGACAATAGAGGGTTATACGTCCTAATCCCTTCTTGCAAGTTTAAGCAGGCCTTTTTGTCCTGGATGTCCCCATGTCTGTGATACAGTTGCATCGCTAAGAGTGGTCCTGCAGACTGTGTGTCTCCTGTGGTTTGTTTTTTTTAACAGCAGGTTTTTCTGTTACTCCTAGGTCTGTTTGCCCTGGGACATTACGACCTGCTTGACTTACACATTTCCACAGATGGGATAGATATCACCTTCTGGCAGTGGATAAATCATTCTTTTACTCCTGAAATACAAAAGTCTGCCACTGGAATTAACCCTTTGTGTGCCACAGTCAGTCACCCACCCAGCAATACACAAACCTCTGATGCAAAATACCAAAGAAAGATCGGCGTCTGTTATTTGCTGTAAGTCTACAGAGTGACAGGTACAGAAGAAAGGAGAAAAAATATAAAGCAGGCAAAATATTTCAGCAATTATCAGCTATAAGAAAGAAATTACACGACAGCACCCAGATTTATAAAAAGTATGGGTTTTTTTCAACAAGAGCTATAATTTATCATTGCATTTCCTTTTTCTTTCTCTCTCATTCTAGCCAGTCTTGGACAGATCAAAGTCAGAATTGCAGATGAAGAACCCATTTTTTTATTATTATTATTATTATCACTATTTTAAAATAAAATCTAAATGGGAAGCTTTCTCATTAGACGATTTAGCCCCTTTATGGAGTGCAAGCGGAACATATGAATTAGTAAATTCAACCTTGTTAGCGCTGACAGCTGCAACTGCACTGAAAAAATTATGTCTGAAAAGCAAAGGATCTTTTAAAAGGAGAAATAACTTTGAGCATTAATGTATTTACCACTCATCATAGCAGATATATACTAATTTTCTTTGAATAGCATGTCACCATTTGTCACTGTCAATCACATTAGATTCCTGTCCAAGCTCCAACATATGTCCAAAGTCAACTTCCTAATGCAAACTATAAAGAATATTTGTCTGCAAACCAGTTACTGAAAAGACTTGCTAAGTCTTCCTTAGTCCTCCGCCTCTCTCCCTGAAAGAGCAGAACAGATATAGACCAAATGCAGAGGAATACAGTGATCCTAAAGGGACAGTTAAACCATTTCCTTTTTTTTCAAATTCACAGTTTAAATGAAAATAAAAGTATTACCCCAGAGACACAGAGTAGAAGATCCTCAGCTGCGTCCCCAGAGCTCGGAAGGCAAGGCAAGGACATTGGGGACTTTTGGAAGCTCCCGGCTGCATTCCCGGGGCCTGAGGAAACTGTGCAGCTCTGGTACAACTGGCACAAACTGCAGCTGCCAAGGAGCTGTTGGCAGGTGTTCCCTGTGGGGAGAAGGGGCTGTGCAGCCAGATTCAGCGGTGCAGCACGTCAAGCCGTTGTGCCACCGTAAAACAATCCAGACTGGGACATAAGTATTTTCTGCATCAGGGGAAGATTTGGCCTCCGGTATAAAAGTTTGTGCTTGAGATCATTTTGTGGGTCTTGGAAATAATTATATCTGTACTCACATATTTTAAATTCGTAGACACTTTCTGAAGTGAGCATTTGGCTCTAAAATCCCATTTTACATCCCTGGTGTCTTAAAGATTTTCCTCTCTGATCACTTGTGGGTCTTCCCCTTTCCTGAGCTACCTGGACAGTTTAGACATGCGCAATTTCATGCCTGGCAAAAGGTTTTGTGAAGCAAACGTAACCTGGATATTTGGATTTCGCTTCACCTAACAACTTACCTTACGATGAACAAGGAAAAACCAAGTTTCTTGTTACTTAGGTAACAGACAATTGGGAGGGGAGGGGTTTATTTTTGTTTGAGAGAGAAAAGGTAACTACAGTTTTACTTAGTCTCTGAAGAAGGCAGATATAGCGATACTCCTATTCCCCACATCTCAGAGTAACAACAAAAAATGTTATCTCTTCTACAAAAAAGAAACGGACCATGACAGTTGGGGAAAGAAGCCCTTTGGTTCAGCTGCAGTAATAACAAAAGAAAGACAGCATTGAAACTACACAGATACAGGACTGGAAGTCCAACCAACCAGAACGTGCACTTTTCACACATCACCAAATTCGAGCTAACGTTCATGATCATGTTTATGTCCCATATACTGCAAAGAGGTCCTGACAGAAATTTGTGTGCTGCACAGTCCAGGGGGAGGTTATGCACAGAAGCAGAAAACCGCAAGCAGTGAGAGTTGCATACCACAAGCAGGAGAGGGGTTGGAACTAGATGATCTTTAAGGTGCCTTCCAACCTAAACCATTCTATGATTCTCTGATTATGGTCCCAATCCCCCTCCTATGCTACCTGACTTGACAGACCTCCTCTGAAACCATCCCACTTCCTTTACAGCATTTGTCAAATGAGTCCTTCTTATCCCAGTTTCCCCATCAATACATTTCTTTTCTTTTCCTCCTGAAAGACTGCCATCAAAGCATACTGGGAAGAGAACAAAAGCTCTTTTGCCTTGTCTGGCCATGCAAGGTCCACCAACACTTTCATTGGAGTCAAAAGGAGTGGAGGACCAGGCACTTAAAGCTTGTGGTCCTGAAGTAAATTCATGTCTTGTATAGTCTGGGTGTTTTTTGGGAGGTTCATTTAGACACGCCTGTCACTCTTAAGCACCAGACAGTTGGAGGATACTAATATTCTCTTGAATTATTATGACTAATGCTTCTTGTACTATAAGAGTGTTATCTGCAAAAATAACATCTGTGTCAGTCATTGCTGGGCAGTTAGGATTCCATCACTAACATTTATCAGTATTTCTGAGTCTTGAGTGCAAAGGATTCTGCCAGGTTACCACCTGTCCTTCACCTTCAGGTGTAAAACCCAACCTACAGACTCCTTCACATTGTTCCTTTTGATCAGGGATGAATCAGACAAAGGGACGGAGTCTCCTTCCTGAGTAGAATCTCGTATAAAAAGATCAAAAATATTTCAGAAAGATTTCTGATAAACTATTTATTTTAACCACCATAGACTATGGCATAGATAAGTTAGACAGTCTGGCATGATATAAGTCTTCTTTCAAGAAGGCAGAAATTGATCTTACAAAATTTTTGTCAGTCCTGATGAAGAGCAATAATGTCTAACGCAATAAGTCAGGGAACTGAACTGAATACAACCTACTAACTAAAAAAAGTGTTTTCACAGTTTATGTTAATAAGTCCCTCCTGTGGTGGTGGTAATGTTCCCGGCTTCATACAAAACACAGTCTTCACTTGCACACCAGCAATGAATCATCACTGGGAGGAAAAACGAAAGGGCATTAAAAAGTGTGAAAATCAACTTTTAGTTCCTTCACTTATGGCACAACCTACTTGTCTCCCATGATAAGTTTATAATGCCAGATGAAGAATATTTGTCCATGAAAGTTATTTATGGTAATTATCTTGTTCTGTTAATGAAAGAGACTGTTTCTGCATTCTGCTGCTTCTAAGTGGAACGGCACCAGCACAGCAAATCATGTACCCCTTTAAAAGCGTAGCTGTCTCGGTGGTTCATCAGACAGAAGTCAGGCATGAAGTACAAGAACATTTCAAGGAAAGAAGTTCCTTTCCTGCTACAGCATGGATGGAAGAAGCTTTTTAATCACCTGTTGGTCATGCATTACAGTAGAGGTCCTGGCACCAAAGAAGCTCTTCTTGCTCACCCAACTCTATCAGTTAGACCCCAATTTTCAGAGTGTCAGATATCTCAGAGAACTGCTGGAAATTTTGAAAACAGAATGCAAGCTATGTACTTGTATTGCATATACAATCAACAATTGTAAATATAAGTAATTAATTGAAAGCGTGTATATGTGATGATCATACTGAAAGACAATGATTTTATTAAGTTACTCAAAGTTTTGCAGTCACTTCACCAATTGTCTTTCATTAAATGGACAACAGCAGAGAATTTGAGACAGGTTATGGAAGGAATGTGCGAATGAATAGTAGCCAAACATTTTAAAGGTCTAGTCCTTTATTATTTGGTATTCTCACTGTAAAAGGACATGTAATGTCTGTTACATTTCTTTGCAAACCTTGCTGTCCTCTTTTATTTACTTCTAAAATAATCTTTTAGTACACTCAACAGAATTGAAACTATTTCCATAACTGAGAGTATCAAGACATAGGCTCTCGGATATCAGTTTAATTTTGTGAACTTTGCAAGTAGTTTGTTTTGCACTTCCTTGGACCGTTACAGATATATTGTCCAAAATCATCTGTTCATCAATAGATTGTTAACTAGCAGTCTCACACAGTGGCAGCAGCTTACCTGATCATTGTCACTGATAGGAAGAAAATGACCATCAGTGTCCAAAATACATTACACACACACACATCAAATACATTTCCAGAGAATTTGTAAGAATTCAATTGTCATAGTAATATTACACTAATAATTTTCATTTAGGTCTTGGCTAGATCCTGGTGTGTTGCAGGTAGCCAATGCATAAGCCTTCTGTTACTGTGGGTATGAGAACCATTACATTGCTCCAAATCTGCCTAAACAACTAGTCAGAGCTTTTGATCAGGCTGAGAGGATGCCTAAAAATTTCTGCTGGCACTTTCTGGATGTGTTCTGGGAGAGGCTGCCTTGTGACGGCTGGCTAGCTGTGTGGGATTCTGGTTATTCAAATCCCAAGTCAAAACACTGGAAAATTTTGGGACTGAAGGGTTCAAGCAGGGGCCCAGGTATAGAAGTAGATATTGCCCCAGACTGAACAGTAGCAGTGTTGTGGTTCCTGGGTCTGTGGCTAGGCGTGCTTGAAAGCACAGATCTACTGCTACAGCAGAGCTGGGGGAGGCACAGTGAGGATCAAGAGCTGGTCATCTCACTTTCTAGACTTGTGCTAACCTTCACCAGAGGAGGTATTTGAAACAAATACACCTTTGGGACAGCAAAGCGATATTGGTATATAAAATAATTTATGAATGACAAGTTCTGATCCAAGTGCATTCCCATGCCCTGGTCTTGAGAACTGTTTTCTGCCATATTTTCAGATTAAACAGCACTTTATGTCCACAAGTCTAAAGAGGTCAAGTGCCTCATTTGAATGCCTCTCACTTAGTTGATATCGTTTTTACATTTCCATTAGGGTGATTTCTGTTGTGCCAAAGGCATCTAAAACAGAACATTAAGATGTGAAATCTAAATGATTATTTTACAAACCTGTGCAAGAATCTGAAACCCAGTGTAAGAAGTTTACACCTGTGATCACCTACTGTGTCTGTTGCTCAACACCAAAATAACATAGGGAGTATTCGTCTGTCACCATTAAAAAGAAATAAAACAGAACTATTAAAATGTAAGATCACCATGAGAATTTTAAATACTTTGACACATTTTTATAAAAAAAAAACACTTAAAAGCTATTTTTCAAGTGATTAACATTGATTAATTCACCACTAAAAAGATTATTTGCATAATTTTTAGGATATATAATTAACACAGTGATTTGTATGAACACTTTAGTCTTGGAAGTTTTTAAAGGTTCTCCTTTCAAATCAAGCTGCTATTTTTGCATTCACAACCAGTAAGGCATAATTAAATATATATGCCTTGCTCTTTATACTGTCCACACTTAATTTACACAAAGAATAAGAGAGTGTATTTTGAGGCTGTTCAGAAGGAGCCGCTGGTGATGGAAATACTGTGCCTGAGCCTTCTGACCAATACACAATATAGTGTCATTAAGGTGGAGGAATTCCAGTGGCAATTGCAATTTTACTGGTTGTTACAGCAGATGACTGCCGCTCGCACCTGACCACTGCTGAGAGAACATTTATATTAATTTTGCAAAGAGAGAACATTCTCAAGAATACCCTAACAAAAAGGGGAGTAAATCTACCACATGAATTCAGCACGGTATAGAAACAAATTGTCTGGCCATACCTACCAAGGAAATACCAAAAGAATGGCAGAAAAAAGGATACTTGATGTGAGCAGACTGGTGTTTTTCTACTGCTGCTAGAAAAATCATTCTGTAGCCAAAATGCCAGTTCACTGGTCAGAATGTATTGATAAACTCCAGCTACTTCATAGATCAATATCTAATCTACATTCCTTTCCTGGCAAATTTTAAAACCTTCACCATATTTTGGAGGATCAGAAAGTCTACTATCACTACACTTGATGACTTGTCAGCAGAAGGATTTACCTTTTTATTGCAAAAACAGGCACACACATACTTGATCACAAAGATTTCCTTTAAAAGTTATTTATAAAATGACAGCCTCTTTTCTCTCTCATTTCCCTCTGGAAAACCTAGCATTCACAAATTTGATCTTTTGTCTTCCAGATTTTCAAACATCTCCTTAATCTTTACAATGTCAGATTGATTCTGTCATGGAGTTTGAGATGAAGTTAGTCTCTTCTTGATATCCTTATTTCACTATTCTATCTCAAAGTCTTTATTAAAAATCCCCTGCACTTATCATTTATTCCTTTAGCTTTAGAAATCATCTGGCACAAAAGAAATACTGGAACAAAACATTCCCCCGGCATTTCTCACACAGCTGTCCTCCTCCAGCAGTTTGAGTACACTGCAAGGACATGTAGGTCAGAAGAGACTGGCAAACCATTCTGCCTGATTTTATAGACCACCTTCGTCTGGTCCCATCAGGTTTTGCCCTTACTCATTTGGGAGCACCAATACCAGTGACACTTGATACCTGTGAAGACTATCAGACTGCTACCACTTTTAGCCCTGTTACTCCAGTGAAAGCCCTCCACTACCCAGACAAATCTATTCCCTAACTGCATGGAAATGAGGTGGATTCCCATATAGGCAGGCTGATGAATAACAATGGATTGCTTTGTCTTGCAAGGGCCATCAGAAATAAGCTGTACAATTACCCTTGGCACGGTTGCTTAGACAGAAGATGTTCAGCACAACACAAAATACCTCCAAGTATATCAATAGTTCAACTAAGCTAACTTTTGTTTTTGATGGCAGAAGAAATGAATTAATTTCATGCAGTTCATTCAGTCTTGGTCAGCAAAACTCCTGCTACAGACATTCACCAGGTATAGGCAACACTTTTCTCCCCTTGTGAGCCCCCAGGTACTGTTTCTTACCACATAGAGCTTCCACCTGTCACTTGAGGCAGACTTTTTTTGTTACTTGGATGATATCACTGTATCAGGGAATATAGAGTCAATTACTGACAAGCAGCTTCTTTCAGGATGACCACAGCACCAGGTAGGGAGCTGGCAGCTCCCCTACAATGTCTTTATGGTTGCAGTGTTCTCATATAGAGACCATTGTTTCTCTAGTGATTGCAGAATCTCCAGTAACAGTTGGACATGTAAGACCGAATATAAGCAACAGCCAAAATCAGAGCCCACAAAATACGAGTTCCCCCGATTTCCAGGTTTGTCTCTTTTTGAAGGAAAAATTATGGGGCTGGTAATCCCATCCTTCCTTTGAGACCCTCACTATCTTCTCACACCTACCTGCTTCCAGCTGATTTGATAGCTTGCCTAATTTGTGAGACAGTTGCATCAGTGTTTATACCCTTTCCATTTTATGGATTCAGCACACTCACCTCAGTGCTCTCTGTCAAATCTTCTTAAGGAACAAACTCAGAATGTAAGATATGGACATCTCAGTATTTCAAATTTGAGCCTAAAATGGAGACTGAAAACTAAATAAAAGAGAAAGTCAAAAATCAAATTAAAATTTACATAAGACAGAAAGATTTGTCATTCTGAACCAAGTGTTGGAGCACTGATGGTCAGTGGTGGGGACGAGCAAAAAGTTCCATGGAATAGTCTTGCTATAAGACCACTAGTCAGCTGTACAAAACTATGCTGAACTTTCACTGCAAAGAATTAAATACAGTCTGTTAACAAAATATATAACACTGCATATCAGGACCAAAGAGGCCTATGAACCTATTCCTGCTCTCACTGTAAGGAGCTGAAACGTACCAGGTTTTAACTTTAACGTGGATGAGTAGTGCAATTAATGTGCCCATGTCACACTTCATTGCAGTCTAACACTTGTCTAGAAAGAGGGAAAAAAGCTTTAATGAGAATTGTGATAAATAGAAATATTCCCTTCAAAAACAGTCCTGTGGCTTTGTCCTTCATTTAAGTCTTGTCTCAGGACTCCACATTCTTATGTGGAGTTTATCCCTGACTCAAATTATTCTTATGACTCAGAGCACACAGAAGACACCTCTGATATTGAAGATTCCCTTTTAAAGTTGTATTAATTATTTTGGTATTTTGTCTATTGCTGAAATCACTGACAATTTCAACTTGACGTGAGTTTCTTTGCACCAAGATAGAACAAGTTCATTAATCGATTTACTTCCACTGTATTTCTTCCTAAAATAAAAAAATATAAGCTTTCTCTCTCAGTCTCTGCTTTAAATATGCACAGACCACTTGGCTGAAACCATCTTGGGATATCTAAGAACCGAATATAAATAATTCTATTAATTTTCACTGACTAAAGACTAAATCATAGGGTTCTCCTCCTACCCACTATTCACGTTGGTCTTTGGTGGCTAGAAGCTGACTGAACGTACAGATAATATATCATTATCTTATTTTTTTATTGTAACTATTAGTGCGACTAAAAAGGAACTAAAAAGTTACAGGGAATGAAAAGGAAAGTTTGAAGGCAAAGGATTAGTTTGTAGCAGTCTTTTCGCAGGTCACTGTTGAGTAGCTCAAACATAAACACCCTAAAGAGATTTCTTTGTTACCTTTGTATTGCTCCAAACCTAAACAGAGAAGGACAGTGCTTAGTGTTTTGGTAAAAAGGTGGATTTCATCACCCTGCAACAATATCCCCATTTTTGTCCCTGACCTCTCAGACAATATGAGAGAAGTACAGACGGAATAGACAGTGGAGGCTCTCATCCCAAGCAAAGAAGAAAATAGAGAAAATAACATACACCTGCAACATTTTCTCAGGAAANAAAAAAAAAAAAAAAAAAAGAAGTAACTTTAAGACATATTTCATTGGAGTAATATTCAGGGCTAGAATCCTATTTTAGGGTGGAATTTCTAAACTTGACTATGGACAAGGATAGCGTAAGAAAAGTAAGATGAGAGATCTGAGCAAGGTCACATTGCAAGGCTGCTGCTAAAACACTGTCCTCTTTACACATGCTCACCTTTTCTTGAAGGGTCTGGTATTCTTGTATTTGGAGGCCAGCTTTTGTGATCATTCACTAGTGAAAGAAAACACATTTGTATCCTTATTTAAATGACATGCAAGAAACTGTGAATACCAACTGTGTCTCCTTAGCAAAAGATGATATGACTCTCTAACTGCTGGCTGATCAATTAATTTTAAATGGCACACACCAGTTTTCACTTTACCCTAACAGGATTTAGTTACAGATCAAGAGGAATGGACTTTCCCTGACCTCATTAAATTTTAGTTGTAGAGCACATCATCAAGATCTACTCCACAACTAGACTTTCGTGGGTTTATAGAAAGACTTCAAAGAGGTTAGAAACCATTTATTTCAATGTATCAGAACTGGCATCACACTTTCTAATCATTAGCGAAAGTAAAGCAGTAGCACCATCACATGCACTTCATGGCATCTATTGTTGGGAAAGGCCCCAAGAGAGAACTAAATAAATACAATTTTTTGAAAGTTATTAAAGTCAGATTGTAGTAAAGTGCAGTTTTAGAAAACAGTAGGAGATATCAACAGGAAATGTGATAACAGGGAGCCATGGGAATTCATTTTGGAGGTAAGCTGCTGTATCCTCCATCTGCACTGCCATTAGAGAAAACTAAAGAGTTGTTTACTACAGACACCCCATGTCCAGAGGTTCAGTGAACACTGGCTAGGAAAGATGGGTTAGAACCTGTTAGGATTGGTAAAAGGAGAAGCGTTTAAAGTGCCTGAAACACAGTAGGAGTGTCCAAATGTCATTTCTAAAGTCAACCCTTTTGCATCCTGAATTAGACTGTAATTTTTTTTTCCATTTGGCATTTCTTATGATATTTTCAGTTTTTCTAGTAACGGAAGAGAACAGCTTGAGTAATAAGAAATTCATTTCTCATGTGTTAGTGACAACCAGATGTTCAGTTCTAGGCAGCAAAAAGAAAGAAAAGCAATAGCAGACATGAAAAAAACCCATTTCCTTAGATCTTCAAGCACCCTGATTTCTCTTGTTCTGCATGAGTGTCACTACTCCATGTAGAGACTTCTATGATATATTACTTAGGCAGCAAAGAGTAGGAAATACCTTATGTCACATTTACTAAAATATATTAGATATGTATTAGAGTCTGGCAACTTTGAAAGAGTGATTGCTTTTTGAGTATGCAAGCACAACAGATATAAAATAGAGTATTTTTGTTATCTTCCCCCCCCCAAACATTAAATAACCACATCAGAACTGCATTCTTTTTCTCTTTCTTGCACAGATAATGGTTGATCTATCATTTTCCATCAATAACTACAGCTTCAATTCTATAAGAACCTTGTCCTTACATCCCACAAGAACAGAATCAGTCTAAAGAAAAGGTAAAACATGAAAAAGAGAGGATGAATATTTTGCTATGAATGAGGCAAATATCTCTACTAGGTCTTTTCAGTGCTCCAAACTCTGAGAATATTTCAGTACTAAACATTTCTTCCTTGTTATGTTGTCCACATTCTTCATTAGCTGCTCAAGACTGGAATATTGGAGATACATTAGCCTTAAGTAAGTGTATTTCATAGAATCATAGAATCATAGAATCGTTAAGGTTGGAA
>RSEF01000003.1:68062330-68073526 GCA_003993805.1 Himantopus leucocephalus | reverse complement strand
GAACACAGTACTCGAGATGGGGTCTCACCAGTGCCGAGTACAATTTATTTATTCATTCAATATTTATTTATTCACTCACACTGGGTAACAGATTGCACCACTCACTACTTCTTCTCCCTGACAACTCATTTCACAGCGCGCTGGTACAAAGAGTGAGTTGGTGGAGATGGGGTTTTGCCAAAGCGACCATTACTGGCCATACGCATCTGCCCACTGTCCTCCACACAGGCTAGAAAAAACAGGGGAGGGATTTCCAGCTCCCCGCCATAGATATGCAGTACAGCTTGTGTCTGAGCCCTTCACAAAAGATCAGCCTGTATTAGACATGTTAAAAGATCCTCAGTGAATAGGAAATCTAGGGCAAAACAGGCATAGGCCACTTCATTTCTCTGCTTTGAGCCAAGGGTAGGACAAAGTGTGACTTAGAGTGGTAATTCTCCAGTAGGAGGGTCAGCGCTATGGAACCATGGCAGCTGGCTTGTTACCGAGTGGTCCTTGTCAGCCCCATAACAGAAAGAATTGACTTAATTTAGAAAGCAGTGTCCCCTGACCTCCCAATTGGAATAAGGATCAGGATTCAAGAAATGCTACAGGAGCCTGAGAAGGGAGGATTTGCTCTCCTCAGCAATTATATTATGCGCTGCAAAAGAACAGCACTAGTATATATGTTCTGAAAGTCTTTCCAAGGACTAACTATTAGAAATGGTATGGAATTAATGACTGAATGCCAAATTCTGAAGAAGACTAAAAATCTTTAGAGAGATGCATGGCAACTCTTATTTACAGTTATGTACTAATCTAGGGATTTGTAATAGCTAATAATAAGTCCCTGAATACCTTTGGCACTCCTAGAAGATAGCCTAAAATGATGCCTGCCCATCTCCAGTGACCCCCCCCATGGGATGGCCCAGGCCAGTCACATGCCTGCCAGACTGTGTCTGCCTCTGTCCCCAACATACCGCAGGACTGCTGTAAAGTATGTAAAATCCTGACTGCTTCTGTTTTCCTTCATTTCTGAGTCACAGGAATTTTTCTCAGCCAGGGCAGGGAGTTTTCATAGCACCTATATATGACTAACCACAGTCCTTACCTCGAAATTGTGAAACCGAAGTGGGGGTAAGCTCATGCCAAATAGCATGAAGTAAATCTTTTTACTTTCCTTATCTCTTGTTTTTCTTGATTATCTTTTTTTCATTTAGCACATAAAGGAAACAACATTCACCGACTGGAATATGCCATTTTTATCATCATTAATTATGTCAGATTATCAGTCTCATGTTATTTCCTATATATTCATGTATTAACTATTGTCATGATCAATTAACAGCAAATCACACCAAGCAAAATACAAGGTGACATAGATATAAATATATAAAAGTATGTGGAAATGTCTAAATAAGAATGCAAGAAAAGAAAATGAAAACTAACTTTTAGGAAGCTTCCTTAAATTTAAATATCCAAAAGGGAAAAATAATTAATCAATGACACAACAGGGAGTTTGATTATCCCGTGATAATAATTCCCCCAGGCCTTCCCAGCAGTTTTAAATCCAAGATATAAATAGCATCACAGTAAATACTAACGGCTGAGTTTCACATTCATTTTCCATGTTATCACTGTGCAGATCTTAAGGGATGCATGCCTGACAATGTCCATCATGTCCTTCTGCAAAATGAGCAGAATTTCAGATAGGGATCTGAACCATAGGTTTTAGAGAGAAAAATATTTTGAATTTTTTTAAACAAATTTTGAAATAGAAGGAGCTGCTGTTATGGAAAATCTCACACCTTCTTTCATACTCAAAGTGTAAAAAATGTATTTCCACCTATGAATCATATTTACGAGAATACCAGAACTCTAATAATAATCATCATCATATTTCCATTGGTGTTTATATTTTGTACCCAGATTACAAAAGAACATTGTGTGGCAGCTGGAAAGAATATAGAATAAAACATGTTAAACAGTAACTCACCAGGCTGTCTATAAGCTTTGAGAATACTTGAATCAAGAAAAATTACTGAGTTTTCAACCAATTTACAAAAACTGATAGGAGGAGGTAAAGGTTTTTAATATCTGGAAGGAATAGGAAACATATGCCATTAGAGCAGCAGATTTCAGAGAGGATTTTATATACAAATTGTGTTTTAGTACTTTTCACCAGTGTATATTTCCACCCTCAAATTCTGTGCTCTCAATTTAAATAACAAGGTAAGGCAGCCATAAATACATGCTGGGAAGGCATCATGACAAACTGGAACTCCTTAGAGGCACAGTTTACAGTGTGTGATCAAACTCGACATATCCCAATTAATATACAGTCCCAGTAGCTTTCAGAGACAATGTTTGACAGGGTCCAGTGGTCCTGATATCATGTTTCAACTTGCATCTCATGCATGGAGATAGGAAAAGTAGCCCCACTTCCTTGCTTGAAGTTTATTCTTTCAGCAAAGATGCCAGAAGAGACTAATTCTTCCTATTATAAAATTATAATTTTGCACCAGAACAGAAGACTATTTAACTTATGAAGACACTTTTTGTATTCTCAGCCCAGACATAACACTGAAAATCCATGATTAACAAAAAATACAGTGTGGAAAATATGCAAACATTGGCCATAATTTACCTGTCTCTTACAGGTTGCTTTTCATCAGTGGTTCTCAAAGCTCTGTATCATGAGATAACACTACTGACTGCCATTTTCAGGCATGAGAAAAAAAAAACCACAGAGAAGAGTATATATTTATCAAGATCATCAATTACTAAACAACAGAATTTGGAATACAAACCAGATTTCTTGGGTCTCCTATCACGAAACTGTTTCTAGTTGTTTCTTTGATCACCCCTATACTCTTCAATAAACATTTAAGAGAAATACTTTATTGTCTATGATTAAGATTATCAAGTAAGAACTAGGTGCATTTGGTATTTCATTGCAGTGTTAAGCTTGTCACTATCAAATCCACTCATAAATTATTTTCAATTCTGTTTTTCCTCAAAGCACATGCTTACTTTCCTTTGTAAGTTTTAAAGAAAAACAATTCAAAAATATTCAGAAAATAGATTTGAATAATCACAGGAGAAACATAATTTCCTGTTGCAAAGACATCCACTTACCTTCAGTTATTCTTTTCCTATTCTTATAACATGCCAGATGTTAATTTGGCTCACAACCCCTTGCATACAGCCCTATTGCAACTTTAATCAAGTGATTAAGAGAGCTGTTATTTCATTAGTGCATCCTTTTACTGATCATTGTGACACATTAGTCATAGATAAAATGGGTACCAGAGGCTTGCTTCAAAAATTGTGCATTGTGGCTTCAACTGCAACACCACTTTTCTTGCCTTTAAACCTGCAAAGTGTCATTGTTCTAAACAATCTAGTGTAGCAACTCTTCCGTCTCCATATAAAGGGTCTTTCATTCTAGAGCAGTAACTTCTTTTTGTCTTTTTTAATATTACAAAAAAGGAAAAAGAGAGAAAGAATAAAGCAATGCACATGAACATTTTATTTTCTTATTTTCAAAGGTCTCTTGACAGGAGGGAAAGACTTGATAATAATAATCAGCCAGGTACCTCCTGCATCACTTGCGGTAAAATTGACCTAACTACTTAAAAAAGCACTATGCTTCAGTTTGCAGGCCTGTGTATGCAAATAATTCAGGGGAATGGGTATGAGGAGTTAAGCATTTTTTGTAATGGATCCTAATAAGAAATGAACTCCATAGTGCAACCGAAAGTTTATAGGGACCAAAACAATGCTATTAATAGAATTAAAGTATTTGTGTTACTACCATCCATTTTTTAAGCTATGTGTGAAAAAAATCAAAAGTTTCCACACAGATAACACAAAGACAAATTATACAAAACTTAATCCTTTAGTGAATGACATATACCTCAGATTTTAAAAATTCAGAAGCCTGTGAAATTCATCCTATTTTCCCAAACGTCTTCAGCATCATACTATACCAACATAATTCAGCATATAATGACAAAAAACGTTTGGGTATTCACATACAGTCACGATTTTGCTAGTTTGGAGCATACTGACCAAGAGTTTGGGGCTCAGCAGCGCCACAGCTGAGTCCAGTTTCCTTCTCAAAGACCACCCCACAGCCAGCGTCTTTCACTTCCCTAGGGCGGATCTGCAACTCTTCCACCACCTTTGTCTACAGATATCAGATTCGGCATGACAATGAATGGGTCACTGAAGGATTCCCCGATATTAATCCTTAAAAGCTGTGTTCAGGGAAGAATTTTTAGCAGTTAAAAGAAATTGCTATGGGCAGCTACACAGCTTAGAGACCAGTGGAAAAAGTAACTGAGCTTTTTGTCCAAAACGGGATATGATCTAATCTAAGGAGTATGTCAACTTCTTTCAACGGAGAAGCAGGCCCTTTAATTTTGAACCAGCAGGAGGGCCTAATTGAACAGGTCATTCTTTCTCCTCGATTTCAACCAAAATTTGTAAGATAAACGGATTTGTAAATAGTCATTCATTCCACCAAGAAAAGATAGCTTTCAGAATCGGTATTAAAGAAGCATTTGACATCCTATTATTACAGTCTAATTGCTGCACACATTCACAATGCCATAAAATTGTGAAAGGGTATGCTGTTACTTTTTGCTGGCAAGTGTATTGTGATGTAAAATGTGCAGAAATATAGGGTATGAAAGAACCATAGTGAAATTCAATTACCGTAGCATACATATAAGCTTTGAGGTAAACGTAACAGGAACATGCAGCTCTGTGTTACTGACAGATAATCAAAGTACTGGCCGCTTTTCACAAGTGTTGTAAGAAAGGATTTTCTATTAAAGCTTTATTTTTTTTTTTTTAAAAAAAGTAGAATATGTACTGCTACTTTAAAGATCACGCAAACAACCAAACAAAAGCCAGAAGAATGAAATGCATTAATAAAAATCACATTCAGTCTCCTGTAAACCCCCCTGCCTCCAAAACAAATGCAGGATAGCCCTGCATTTTATTATAGGTTTCATCAGTAGATTCAGATCCAGAGCTGTGATTAGGGCCTGAAAATCTTAGCCTGAAACTGAAAGATGCACTTCAGCTGCAAATATGCAGCAATTATCATGAAATGAAGTTCATTCCACATTTTAGCTAATCACCATGGAAACCTATATTCATTGGCTCCTAATTGGAAATGTTCCAGACCTGGAAAACATTGTAGGCTTAAGACTGCATAATTTCTTATTTAAGCAATTGTACTATTCTTCTGTGTTTGTGACAGTATGCCATGGTAATTTTGGCAGTAACCCTAGAGAAAATATATTTTTCTGAGAAGCTTGTCCTTGCAAGTATTTTTTGTACTCTAGTGGGATTTCTGCCCCTATAAGATTGCTTCGTCAAGCCACTTCTACCATTTGTGACATTAATACCTGAATACCCAGACACAAATACTATGTGCTAAAACCAGCGCTCCTACAGAGAAAGGCCCCTGAGATGTCTGAAGCATCCACGCAGACGGTACTGGTAAGGAAGGAAATTTCAGTAGAGGTGGCAGCTTGCAGTGAGTGCCCAAACCCTTCTCATGGTGAAAAAGTAAGTACATGTATAGGGTGTGCACAGGGTGATGATCTGTCATGTCAACTAGCCGAGTTGCAGGAAATAGTTAAAAGGCTATGCAGTAATAGAGGAGCTGAGATGGAGATAGATAAGTGGTTCTGTAACCGTGTTCCTGTAGCAGACACCACTGAGAATGAGGCACCTTGGAACCTGGTGACCCACAAAAGCAGGACTCCGCTTCAGTGTCCACCCCCCAACATCACAATCATAAACATATATGAAGCTTTAACACCTGTAGACACCCACAAGCAAGATCTGCAAGGGGAAACTGTACCAGCAGCACACCGTGGATACTGTAAAAAGAAACAATGAGTGTTCGTAGTGGGTGACTCTCAGTTAAAGGGCACTGAGGTGCCCATCTGCCGACCTGACAGGGAGTCACAAGAGGTATGCTGTCTTCCGGGAGCTAAGGTCCAATATGCTGCCGAGAGGGTGCCACAGCTTGTCAAGAGCATGGACTACCATCCATTGCTGCTCTTTCATGTGGGCACGAATGACACCGCAAGCTGGAACCTAGGCAGAAACAAGGAAGACTACAAGGCCCTGGGGGTGCAAGTGAAAAATATTGGTGCCCAGGTTATCTTTTCCTCAATTTTAGTTGGAGGAAAGGGTTCAGACAGAAATAGACGTATAATGCAAATCAACTTCCGGCTACGTGGCTGGTGCTGCCTTGAGGTTTTTGGCAGTAATGACAATGGGATATTCTTTGATGACTATAACCTGTTAGGGAGGCAAGGGAATCTTTGGCAGCAGGCTGGCCAGCTGGGTGAGACAGGCTTTAAACTGAAGGACCTGGGGGGCGGGTTCCAAAGTGGCAATGCTCACGCCAACTTATCCAACCGAGGAATAAGCCGGGCCAACCTGAGCAGTGATAAATGCTCCTTAGCTGCCTCCCAAGATGAGAATCAGAAGGCTAACCACCTCAAGGGTGTGCACAGTTATGGTGGATCCTCTTGCACCCCTCCAGGGAAACCTGCATGCTCAACCAGTTACCTTGTTGAAATGCCTGTACACCAATGCATGCACCATATGGAATAAACAAGAAGAACTAGAGATCTGTGTGTGGTCACAGGACCATGACCTCATTGTAATTACAGAGACATGGTGGGATTGCTTGTATGACTAGAATGCTGTCATGGATGGCTATGTGCTTTTTAGAAAAGAGAGGCCAGTGGGGTGAGGTGGTGGAGTTATTCTTTATATGAGAGAGCAGCTGGAACATATCGAGCTCTGGCTAGGGGTGGATCAAGAACGAGTCGAGAGCTTACGGGTGAGAATTAAGGGGTGGGCTAATATGGGAGAAGCGGTTGTGGGTGTTTACTACAGACCACCAGATCAAGAAGAGGAAGTTGATGAGGCCTTCCACAGGCAGCTGAAAGTAGCCTCACGATCACAGGCCCTGGTTCTCATGGGGGACTTCGCCACCCTGATATTTGATGGAAAGGCAACAGAGCCAGGCACGCACAGTCCAGGAGGTTTCTGCAGAGCATTGAAGATAACATTTTGACACAGGTGGTGAAGGAGCCGACAAGGAGAGGTGTGCTGATGGACCTTGTACGAACAAATAAAGAAGGACTCCTTGGGGAAGTGAAGGCTGGGAGCAGCCTTGGCTGCAGTGACCATGAGATGGTGCAGTTCAGGATCCTTCGTGGAAGAAGCAGGGCAAAAATTAGGATTACAACCCTGGACTTCAGGACACGTAACTTTGGCCTCTTCAAAGACCTACTTGGAGGAATCCCATGGGTTAGGGCTCCAGAAGATAGGGGGGTCCAAGGGAGCTGGTTAATATTCAAGCAACACTTCCTCCCAGCTCAAGATTGGTGCATCCCTATGAGTAAGAAATCAGGCAAAGGAGGCTGGAAACCTGTATGGATGAGCAAGGAGCTTCTGGAAAAACTCAAATGAAAGAAGGACGTTTACAGGATGTGGAAAAACAGACTGGCCACTTGGGAGGAGTATAGGAATACTGTCAGAGTATGCAGGGATGCAACGAGGAAGGCTAAGGCCCAATTGGAATTAAATCTGGCAGTGGATGTCAAGGACAAGAAGGGCTTCTTCAAGTACATCAGTAGCAAAAGGAAGACTAGGGAAAATGTGGGCCTGCAGCTGAATGAGGTGGGTGCCGTGGTGACAGAGGATGCAGAGAAGGCAGAGTTACTAAATTCCTTCTTTGCTTCAGTCTTTACTGCTAAGGCCAGCTCCCAGAAATGACAGACCTGGGAGCCCTGGTGGACTTTTCCACAGGGCTAAGATTTGATCTTGCATATTGACAGGGCAACATGCGAAAAAACCATTGGTTTGTTTTTTCTTTGTGTCAAATCAGGTTTCTGGGTTCAACTTCTCCTGACAGTGGGAAGCATGGAGAAGTAATGCAAATGTTTCAGCACCTAGTGAAAACTTTTTTGGATCATCTACAATGAACGTGTGAGAGCATGTGAAAACATTCATTTACTCTTTCTATTCTTCAGCTCTTGGTCTGGACTTAGCCTTTGGCTCTCAGTCCATACACCCTCCGCATCACCTTCTGTATTTCACTCATAAGCTACTGAGTATGTACTCCTATCTTTACTATGCAAACTGCTTGTCACAAGGAGTCTCAGTATTATGAGGTTATTTGCAGTACATACTTAATTCTCTCTTTTTCTTACAATTGAAATTGCCTCAAGGTCATGTTCAGTCATGGTTTTTTTACCTACTGATGTTGCTGCTGCCCCAGGTTAGTTATGGCCAAGTCCAGGGTTTCAGGGTCCCTGACAAGAAGCACAGCCCCTCCAGTGCAAAAAGCTACTACCAAAAGCTGCTCCCATTGCTTCCTCCTCCCACTAATAACTACAGCCTCCTGCGGTCACTCTTCCAAAGGCAGCTTCTCTCCCTTTTTTTCCAAGTTCTTCACTTTCCTCTAACCCTTCCTCTTTCCCAACGCATAATCATTAAATAATCCTGCCTACATTTACTCCAGTGATTCTGTGGACATGAGATGATAAAGGAATGGGGCAACCATTTTCCTATTAGGACAGGGAAGGATGGTGTGTTTAGACACCAGAGCACCATTGTTGTGTGAAAAGCTGATGCTCTTGTTCCAAAAAGTGGTCATTGCGATACTTATTGCACCACACTGCTCTAGCTTATTTGCTAAATTTGAATTTTCACCAGGGTTTTGCTGCCTTTGTAGCTAGAAGACATGAAAAATACTTTTTTCTAATTTGTTCTTTCAGAGAAGCAACTTCCTGTTGGCTGTTAAAATCTTAAATTAGTGTTTTACATAACTGTTACATTGACTTTAAAACCTTCCAAGCTTCAAGAACATTCTTATTAAACATCATGGCCCTGCGTACTAATTTATCTGACATTGCAAAAATGTTTAAATTTTGTTCTAGCACTCCTTCGAGTTTCAAGTCTTGATAAACCTGAGAGCTAAAGTTTGGATACATGAGGCGTCTCCTGAGAACCTTACGAATAACCAGTCTTCAGAAGGCTAAATGTATCCATTCATTTTATTAATGCTTCCTATCTCTGAGTAGTGTTCTTTCTTTCATGCCAATGTTTGGCAAACTTTGAAGCTTTATGTTATTCTAGCTCTTAAGAGAGTTCAGAGAGTGTTGATAGGTTTTGCCGAAGTATTCTCCCCAAGCCTTCTTATTGCCTTCAAAAGAGCCACTTTACTCCTGTAAATACTTATGTGTTGAATGAATGCATGTTTACTGCTAGTTACGTTACAAAATGAGTATATTTTAAGTTCATGCTTGTAATTCTTGTTTTCTAAAATCCATTCCCATAAATGGAACTCCAGAAAGATTGATGGTGTTAAATTAGAGCACACATATTTTAAAACTGATTGCTCTCTTAATGATTACATTCCTGTCGATATCTTCCTCTCTACATGCTTACCAGGTTGCTCTGTTAGGATGGCAAAGGGAAAGTTGGGATGGCAAAGTAGGGGCTGAGAAATAAGAGGTTTTTGCCACTTCAGCTGTGCAGAAAATGACTCAAGAAATTAAAATTAGATTTAATTAAATCAAAAAGCAAAACAAAAGAAATTCACTTTGGGTAAAATAATAATAAATATTTATTATTAATTATGCTCGTTAACAGCAGAGTAATAGATAGCGCTTTGTTAATTTATATAGAAGACAAGGAAATAGAGGGTTGGTTTGTAAAAAGTGGTTGTGGTTGCCATCTCCTTCCCAGACGCGCAATGCTTGAAAGACTCCCCCAGGATGTATGAGGTAAAGCTTTAATTTAAATCCCAATCTTCAGTGATTTAAATAATAAAGCCCAGACTGGGATATCCCAGTTCAAGGATAATATAGGAAGTTTTCTGCTTTCATGCCATATGAAATATGCCATTTTGCACCAAGTACTTTAGTTTTCATCCAACTGCAGACAAAATCACCAAACCTTGTCTTTCTCATTTTAAAAGCCACCACAAATATTCATCATTCCCCATCTTGGGATTTTCTTCCCCTCAAGACCAGCTGGGCAAGAACTTGGAGCCACTGTTGTCCTGCTGGGAGCAGCTGCTGGAGGTCATCTTCAGAGGAGAATATTTCTCATTAGAATTTAACTTTTTGAGCCCAAGTACACCACCAAAAAAGCCCAGTGAACAGTTAACTGAACCACGAATAAAGTTTATGATAGGAAATGGCTCCATGCTTTCCAGAGTATATCCTTCTTTATACATTCTTCTGGTGGTTAATCTTTCTGAGCATAACTGAGTTTGATTTATGTTGGGTATATGCCTTCAAATAATGAAAAATGCCTAAAATCAGCATTTTAACTTCTGTAAATCAGTTCTGGAGATAAAAAGTTGATGTGTGAATAAGATACGTGTGCATCTAGCCAAGCTAAACGTTTTCTCCTATGGTGGACAAAGAGGTGTAGACAGGAGGATTGAAATCAATGTATTTTTTTAAGAAAGGAATTAATTTTAAATCTTACAAGGAAGAGATAAGGGAAGACATATATTAGCAGAATTCTGAAAGCAGAGAGGGCACTACATTTTGAAAACCTTAAAATACCCATCTTATGAGGTTAATTTATATCCAGCATGTTATTAAAGTTTTTTTAATGGCATTCTCTTTCAAAAAAGTCTGTTTAGGAGGTTGGATAGTACAATGACAGGTGCTAATAGAAAACCTAGAAAAATATAGTAGTGCTGCATTAATTCAGATGGAATAGGTTGGCTGGGCTTTACAAAGTTGTTCCCATAACCTTGTTACTTTGTAATACCGTGTACAGCTGAGTAAAGTTCAGAATTTGAGTACCATGATAATAAACACTATCCAAAATCTTTTAAACTTTTATTAAAGATACAAAAATGAAAAGAGAAAATAGTTAAACTTTATGACATATAAAGAACTAAACAAGGCTAATTTTAAATAGCATTTTTTTCCATTACTCTCTGCTTTTGCTCTAAAGCTTTTAGAGATAGACTTATATCACAGCTTTTAGATGGTAATAGCTGTCCATTTGGGATAGAGAAAAAAAATAAAAGTGGTTTAGGTAGATGCTGTTGTTGCAGTCTGTGTCCTTCAGAACAAAAGAAGATAAACACAGACAAAAAGATAAAAAGAGCAGCAAAAAAAAAAAAAAAAAAAAAAAAAAAAA
>RSEF01000003.1:67985662-68052765 GCA_003993805.1 Himantopus leucocephalus | reverse complement strand
TGTGGGACAGTGTCAAACGCTTTGCACAAGTCCAGGTAGACGACATCCCTTTAAGTCAGTGTGGTTTTTAATCTCCACCTTATCAAGACACCTGGGACATGTAAATATGCAATTAGTTATCTTTAAGGCATTTTTTCTTGGGAAATATGTGTGTGCATGTGTGCACATTTTTGTGTGTGTAAACAGGGTCACAGAATAATTTAGATTGGAAGAGACCTCTGGAGGTCATCTTGCTCAGCCCCCCTGCTCAAGACAGACATACATTCACTAATTAGGCTAGAAACAGCAATTTATTTATTTATATTAGCATCAGGACAGCTACAAAAAAGATCTAGTAGCTTGCAATTATATACATTAATCAACACCATTTTTCAGCTACCTTTCTAACATATACACATTTCTTTTTACATGCATATATATATGCACACCACATATAAAGATACAAATACATAAGTTGGAAAGACATACGAAAGGATGTGTAAGTATACATATATAGCAGAAATTTTCATTTGTAAAAAGGAATATGCTTACCTGAAATGTTCAAAAATAATATTCTTTTTCTCCTGAAATAAAGGCAAAGCCACAGAGCCTTCTAAGAGACATAAAAGAGGTCAGAAGATAAGACCACTTGTCTTTTACTTAGACCAACCTTTTTAAACAAAAGTATCATATAATGGAGCCCGGATACAGGATGTGACATTTTGAGAGCATGCCAGTTGCCCTTCAGTGCATTCCCTATGAGCTTAACAAGTCAATACTAACCTGGGTGACAACTAATTAAGACACTACTAATGAGGCTGTAAAAATCAGGGTCCTTAGAGATTTCTGATACTGACATCTATTGTTCTTTGGTCATTATATGGGGAGAAATGTCCCTGAGTGAAAGTTTGAATGTTTCAAATAGGTTTTCCAGAGCACAGCTTTCTGTAGTAAATAGAAAACAAATGTAGTTAATCATGCAGATATCAGCAAAACATGGAACATTATGCCTTTGTGTTCATGCAGAAAGAAAATGTGTCTGATGTAGATGTTTAGCTTTATAATAGCTTAATAGAACCAATATTTGGCATATTCAAATACTGAACTACAAACAAATGTGCTGTCACTCTGAAAGCTTTCATATGGTTGCAATTTTCAAATTAGCAAACTGAAAGTTATCTAAAAGGCAACATATTGTTATACTCTAATGGGCCATTATGGCATAACTTATTTACTTATTTAGTTATCTGTTCCAGCTTAAATTCAATTTCTCCAGATTTTGGACTCAGAAACCCCACAGGGCTTTTACAATTTTGATTCTGCAAAGCCTATTCCTTTCTCAAGAAGTAGACATTTTCTTCTGGACTATATTACAGGAGCATGAACACTACAGGGCTTGGCACTACATCTGAGTACGTGACCTGTATGGGCATTTTTTTCCTGTACTTACCACCCCTATTACAAGAGTAGTGTGATGCAAAGACTCCCTTGTTGTAGTATACCCTTGCATACAGTAAAGCAACAAGACTGACCTGAGTCTATTGAGAGACAAAATATCTGATCTCAGCACATAGGGAGAAGTTGAGCGAAGCCAGATTGCAGCCAATTGACCTGAAAGGAAAACATCCAAGCTCCTATATTAGTTCCATTGATGCTCCACTGACTGAAAGGCATTTATATTCATGATAATTTCCCTGTGATTTCTCTCCTGACATTTTATTTTCCCAGTTTTAAAGCAGAGAACATGAAAAATGTTGCCTTCTTTATCCCATATATATAACCCTAACTCAGTAATGCTGTTTTCTCAGATTCAGCATCTTTTCCTGACCCAGACTTTAACTGCCCACAATGTAGATGGCTATGTATGAAATAGTCACTCTAAACATACCAGCTTTATGGAAAGCTAGTCTGTGTAGTCAACATGGAGTCTACCTGAGGAGGAAATGCATCTATAGCTTCTTTTCATTATAATTACCAGGTGTCTGTTGGCTATGGTGATACCACATGATGATTTTTCAGAGATCCTTTTTTGCCAGATGACTCCCAGAATTACCTCAATTTGTCTAATAATAACCCATTGCAGAGTGTAGTTACATCTGAAAAAAACCCACATTGAAAACATTATCTTGTTCCTTTGACTTTTGTCTGAAGGGATGTTTCTTTAAAGCATCAGTTCTTTCATTGTTATATATCAAAGTGACTTTCTGAATTCATTTCGATCTTCATTTGCAAAATCAGAGTATACAACAAGCTCTTATCCATGAAACTCAAAGATAATCACAGCTGGAATATTTGACTCAGGTCTAATTTAACATTTTTTTCTCCACAAGCATCTAAAACATTCAATTCCATTTTGGAGTTTTACGCAGAGTCTACTGCAGTCTGTCGAGAGATTTGCATTGATGTCCACACTGGATTAGGTTCCAGATATTTAGTTTCTTTAAGAATTTTGGGGGAAAAAAATGAATTCTGAGTTAAGATTTGTATTTATACTGGTCAGATTTTTGGTGCTGCTGAATGATCTGAATGTCCTTATTTCTACATGCATACTGTATATAATCTTTGCTTTCTCTCAGTGACTTGCCTTTCAAAGCTGTCTAAAAACTTTTTAAGATTCTTCTCAGAACTACCGTCAATTTTTTTTTTCAATGTATTCCTAATACAGAGATGTCCAGAACTGGCCGCGGTATTTCAAGCGTAGCCAGTACAGGAGTAATTATGTCCCTGTTAATGCATGTTCTTTACATATGCCAAGCAAGTATTTGTTTCCCTTCATAAATGCAATATTAAAATTGAATATCTGCTTTACTGCCTACTGTCACACTTCCTCCTTCTTTTGAAGAATAATGAAAATCAGGCTATTACCTTCTATGGATAATATTGTTTTACACTGTTCCCCAAATGTCCTCAGTGGTATCTGTAAAATGTAATGTATTGTCTCCTGTATCATGAGTATGCCATTTATTCTACTTCTCCTGAGGTTTGCTTTAGAAAGAAAAAAAGACTGACTTACCACTGATTCAGTAGGAGTCATCTTAACAACTTTAGCTGTTGACAATGTAGATAACCTTTTCAATTCACGGCTATATGATTTTTCTCTTATAAAGTCATTATATGATTTTATTTATCTTTATTTGTTTTAGAAGTAATTATATCATATCTATTAAGAAAAAAATCACTGTGTTTATATTCAAGCTATTTTCAAATTATTTAGGTAGAGTTTGCAGTCCCTAATGTAACATTGTAGTTGAAATCCAGCATAGTCCTCAGAACAGAGTTTGAGATTTAGACCTCCCTGCTCCCAAGACTGTGTATTTAATAATAACAGGACAAAATACACCAACAGTATTTGGAGCAGGAACCAGAAGCTGGAAGTATCTTCCCTCCCAGATAAAGACTCTTGTCAATGGTTTGTTACAGCTGGTTTTCACCTTTCTGCCATCTCTTCGCAGAATGGCCCATTTTTACCATGAAGATGAGAAACGTCTTTCTACTATGGTATAACTAGTGATTAGGACAGTTTCCTTGACAACAGAGTAGTACGTAGCTGTTTCTCCAGATCAGTCACACAAGATCTAGTAGCTACAAGCTACAGTAACAACTATGTGATTAACAGGGGGAAAAAAGTTATTTATCCATACTATGTACAATAGATGTTCAATCACATTTTCATTGGCTCACACTTTAAAAGGCAATGATGACCCATTATACCTTTCTAAAGGAAATTCATACAAGACTAATTGCAGAAGAACATTTTTTAATTCTCTGTTTCCATCTTCATATACATGCCAACTGAAGACTGCAGGGAAGTGGCTATTAGCAAGATTTCAGATAATCTACTCTTTGTAGTATTTCCTGATGATTTTTATTCACATAAAAGATCTAAGAAACTATTGCTCACAACTATGTTACATGATCTGTACACAGACCACCTCTTGCAGACCTTTTACCAAGGCTCTTTTTGAAGCTATCAGGGCTCTCAGTAGTCTTGGAGGTAGGGCACTGCAAATCAAAGCTCATGATTAGCAGCCCGGGTTGTTCCCCCTGATTACCAACATTAACAGAAAACAGACCTGTAAAATCTTCAGACAATAACAGTAAAGCAAGACTTTTCAGTATGCTGTCTCACCTACAGTTGCAACTCCCTAAAACCCCCTGCACAGGCATGACTTAATGACTTCTCCAGGGTGCATCTCTGCTGCCTTCTGCTGCACAGCATGCTGAGCCCTGAGGCCTGCAACGTGCTGGCTGGTATTGTTTGGAGTGCATCAGAGATCCCATCTGGAAAGCGCACTCAGATTTCTTTTGCAGGGAAACTGGAGCCTGTGTGGAAGTGTGGGGAGGAGAACAAAAGCTTGGAGAAGAGCTGATGCATGACCTTCTCTTGCCTCACCGGGATAACCTGATGCATTTATGCTTGGCTTTTGCTTTCTGTAAATCAGGAGTCCAAGCCTGAGTCGCAACGCAGCGTTCATGACTTCCACCTCGTCATTCATTGCTTTCAGCAAATGGAAACTTTTAAGCTTTTTAATACATATTTCATTTTAAGATTGACCTGAGAACTAAAATCCTGGAGGAAGCCCCGGAGGCATCCTTTGTTATGTTGGTATTCTGTATTGTATCATGCTAGGTTTGCTACTGTTTTCCTCTCCTACATTAAATCTTTTGATCTCACCCAACTGTAAGTAATTTATCACACAAAATGCACTTTTATTCACAATGTCAACAAATAGAATGCAAATATTTCCCAGTTTGGCACACAGAGTATGTGTCATGTCTTGTGACCAAGTAACAGCAGCACACTACATATAAACAAGAAGATAAAATTCCTTGACAATGTATCAGTCATCAGTTACCACCTCTCTCTCAAGACAGTGTAATATAAAATTGCTTAACAATCACCTGCTGCCTTTTTTTTTTTTTTTTTAATGAATAAGCCACACTGAAAAGTCTTCTCATTTAAGATAAAACGTACTCCTCCACTATTTTCTCATCATGCCTTTTCCTCAAGGAAACATCTGAGAATCGCGTGAAAAGAGGTTTTGGCCTCTTTGGCCTCTTGAACAGGAGTGTATGTTTCACTAATGTATCTCTCAGCATCCCACTGATGAAGAAAGTTTACAGAGGTAACCAAAATAAGTTTTCACGGCCTATTTGTTCTGTGACTTTGACTCAATCTGTTGGAAGATTAGAAATCCCTGTTGAGGATTGCAGTTTTTGGTAAAAACGGGGAACCAGGTATACTACAGGGTAATTTTGTAGATGTTATAAATCTTCACATTGCTAGTATTAGGACATGAATAGAAGGAACACTCTTAAAGATAAATAAAATGTTTATAGACATTTATATGGCAGGTCAAATGGAAAAATTATTCCGTTTTATTGAGACATAATGATTACTGCTTATGACTAAATTTTATAGTGCTGCATTATTTACAAAGCTTTGGGCAGACATTAAAATAGTCATTACCAAGGGGAGGATTCTCCTTTCATTCTGTCTCTGTTCTTTCACATAAAAGAACATATTGCAAATGTAAACACACTTTGAGCTGAATATATACAGTATTTTTAACACTTTTTCTGGCAACTTGCTGGCAGATGACTAGCTGTGATAGAAAAAAATGTTTTTGTGACAATTGTTTTATGTGCTTTTTAGTGAAACTTTCTTCTGATATATGTGCTGTCAGAATGCACATGCACAACATATTTATGCTCTGTTGACCATCCATATTTAAAATATACCAGGTGGATATAGGACAATGAATGCAGTCATTCTCAAATGTCTACGCATCTCAGCTCTGCAAACTGAAGAAATCCAGGAAGCTTTTTAATACTTATGCACCTCAACCCCTCTGTGTTTCTATTTTCTCACCTGTGTCTATTTACTCCATTTGTGTGAACAAGAAGGAAAAAAAGAGAAACATGTACAGGTTATTATTACAGGCAGGATTCAGACTGGCAATATAGACAACAGCTGAGGTACCCCCTTTTAAGCCCAGATGTCCCATGAATAGCTCCCGAAGACAGTGTGCTTCTCTGAGACCCAGTTTTTTACTCATTTTTCTGTGCAGCCTTAGAATCCATGTGTGGTACAGGCTACCAGCAAATGTTAGCCTATGCCACCGAGAAGTCACTTTTCCCCTCTGCTGGTTGTTCATCTGAGCTAATCAAAAAGCCCGTCAACCAAGGAAAAGCAGGTGCTAACTGTGATCTCTGTTCAGCTGCGGGCGGGTTAGCTCAGAAACCAGAGTCGTGGCCACCGCAAGTGCAGAGCCGCTCTCTGCTTGCCGGCACATGAAGGCGTTAACTGTTAATCAGAAGTTTCAGTTGGCTGCAATGTTGTTAAAAATTGTGTGGGCCTGCATGAAAGGCATAATCAAGACAGAAAAGGGGTGGGAGGCTGAGCTCCATTTACATCTGTAAAATGCAAAAAAGAAGGCCTTACTCCTTTGCGAAAGCTGCAGCCCACGGGGGAGCGGATTATTGCTGTGCAATTGATGTATCCGTAAGCCGATTGCATGGTGTGTGGGGTGGATGTGCAGAGATACGAGGGAGAGAAGGGAAGCCTATGGTCTTACGGACTGAATATGATTCTGGTTAGGTGACGGTTCTTAAAACAGTCCCACTACGTTGACCGAGACGGTGGCTGCCATGTGCATTGCTGTAAAAAGATCACCTTGACTGCATCATCCAAAATAAGAGCATCAAGGAGAGATAAAGCAGGCAAATTTGGAGAGAAATGAATTCAACACATAAAAGCCAGTGTTAAAAGAAAAAAAAAAAACAGGAACGCTGATCATACTCCTTTATTCACGATGATTTGCATTATCCCAGTCAGCTCTATCCACTCCTAGAATCTTGTTTGATGAAATGAAAGTTGCTTCAATAATATAGTTTGCAGAGGGCATGGAGAACAAGATTGTTTATTCTTATGTTATAACTTTATTACTCTGCATATTTGCAGGAGAAGTTGCTTACTATAAGGAGAAAAATGAAGGTTTATAGCTTGGGTATTCACTTCTGATATTTGGTTTTTTTCACTTATATTTCATTTCCTGTCTCATTTTTAGATAATTAAAAAGAAAGCTATGAATAGAATCAAATTGAAGACTCACTTATAATGGGGAACTTCGGCAATGTCAAAACCTGCATGACTGAAATACCTTCATTTCTTGATTGTATTTTCAATATTTTTTGATCAAACTGATGTAATGGGACAATAGCAGAAGTGGGAAGATTTTCCAGTATCTTTGAGTCTTCTTCTGTTTTACCCTGTTGCCACATGTTGAATGTACAGCTGCATTTATTTTTTTCCCCCAGCACTGTTCAAGCAACGATCAGGATGCTCAGTCCAATGTTTTGAGAGTCAAGAAAAACAAGGAAACGGGAAAGAAAGCCCCAGGACTAGCAAAAAGATTACCTTGAGAGTTTCCTGCAGGAATTATCTGCAAGTGAACCACAGAGTTCTTCAGAAAGTTTGGGGTATGGAGTGGATTTTAGCAAGGGAAGAAAGAACTTCAGTGACGTGAAGAAAGCTCAGTGATAGAAGCAACACCTACAGGCAGTGAGAGCAAAAAGAAAGTGAGTCAATATGTGTGAAAAGCACAGTGTCAGGGAGTAAAACAGCTGAAGAAAATGTGATAAAGAAAAAAAGAAGAACAGGAACACGAATAAAATGCAATTGGAGAATATAGTTTTACTATGGATGATTTATTTATGTGAAATCTTCCTAACGAGTAGTGAAAGATTACTCCAGGCTGGTTAAACCTTCTTAGACAAAATAATCCTGAGAAACAGACTGAAGGGGAGATTCGTTTTGGTCTTTTACTGAATAAAATGGTAGAAATAGTACTGAACTCTTATACTCAGAAATAAATGGTCTTGTCTTTTACATTATTTACCATCTTATTCACTAGCATCTGCCACACTGTTTCTTGAGGGTCAGTCAAAAAGAGAAAGTTTTTTTATTATTTCCAGGGAACTTTAGGAAAATGCTGGTAAAATTCATATTTGCTGAGAAGTCTTCAAGCCAAAGTTAGTCTACCCTGGCTTGTGGTGTTTCTAGCACAGGTGCATGGGATAGCAATACTCAGTAGCTGGCTAGAGGCATGGCTGGGGAACACATGGAAGGTACATATGTATCCTTAGGTGAGGACATGTGGAATTGAAATGTACCTCAAGAACTTAAATACTGAACAAGAAACAACACACATAATTTCCTAAACACAAAAACAGAGATAGGTGATTTGCATCTGCAAAGAGAATGAAACAGGTCTCTCAAGGAGGATGGCTCTCTTCAGAGAGGAATGTAAAGAAATACCCTGGACCATCAGTAAAAGGCACAGGGAGAAGGGAGCAACAGCAAATCTTAAAGAAAAAGTACAAAATGTAGGAACAAGTACAATAAAGCCCCAGATCTGGTTGCTGCAGGAATTGACAAACCTTTCTCGTTCAAATCTAACCTCAAGGCAGAACATGAAAAATTGGAAAAAGCATTAATTGCAAGAAAACTAAGAGAGAGCTGACATCTGCCACAGCTAAAGAAAAAAAAAAAAAAAGAAATGAAATCCCTGTGAAATACCCGGTGAATTTTAGAGCAACTGAAACAATCTGCAATAAATCTTAACAGGATACACAAAACAGGAGCTTAAAGAACACAGTTCTTTAATGTTCTAGCCTTTTTAATGTTCATTTTTTAAATGCCCAAATGTATTACACAATTTATGATACAGTTAAAGACCCAATCTCTTTCCTGAAGAATTCAATTTAGATTTAAAGCACAGCTTAGAACAAAAGTATTTCATAAAAAGAACTGGAATTGGTAATACCAGGCTACACCGTTCAGGTGGTTGCTTGTTAAGCTTATGTGTGCCTCAGTGATTTGTGAAATCCATGTTTCATGTTGGAAAAAGCACATCAGAGATTAATTGTAAAGAAAGGTTTAAAGAAGGAGAAGGTAATGGGATGAGTGAGAGAGAACAAAATAGACCCTAAATTTCTAAAAATAATTAGAGACTGTTACTTCTAAATAATACGCTTGGCAGAAACTTCAGGAACCCATTACTATAAAGTTAAAAGAATCATAATTAAAGATCAAAGCTTAATCTACCTTCACGGCTCTCTGGTAGGTTGGTGATAGCAGGGAAGAGGTTTACTTCACAGTTTTTATGATGAGATGATAGGTTTTTTTACAGCTTTGTTATAGCTACCTTCCACCAAAAGATCTAATTCCTGTCCTGAGGAATTGTTTGACCTAAACTTTTCTTATTTCACTCAGACAGAAAAAGAAAATAAATCTGAAAAAAATAAATACTGTTTGGGGGTTATCATTATAACTAAACTAATATACATTTAGTGGTATGAAAGTTTAATATTTTTCCAACATGTATCTTCTTTTGGCACAATAACATCTTGCTACTATCATCTCCACATATTAAATCTATCTCAAATCTCTGTGTCAGCTATATAGCTGAAGAAAATCAACATTCATGAAAGATAAATGGAAAGGATCTTCTTCAAGTAGCACGTATAAACCATGGCATAGTTTGCTGTTATCCGAATGCCGAGACACAAAATGTGACACTGGTATTTGATAAACTTTTTAAGCCAGTGAGCAAAACCTGATTAAAGCCCTTCCCCTACTCTCTATGAACTGGAAGCTGTTCCTGTGCTCTTCATACCAGCTTTCTGGGCACAGGAGAGGAGCATCACCACAAAAGAGACCTCATTTCCTATGTCTTCCCCACCGTAAAGTGCCGAGGACTCCTGCCTAAGAGCCAGGAGGACCTGAAAATTCAGGTGGCGACCCCGAGCGCTGCTTTCCACCAGCACAGAAGGGCTCTGCTGTCACTGTGCAGAAGGGAAGGCATGGCTCCTGCCTCTGTGGCTCTGACCAGGGGACCTTTGGCAGCCGACCCTGCCACCTCAGGGCTGGGGCAAGGACTACCTGGGACCCTGCTGCTACCTGCATGCTTGCTGTCCCGGTCTCCCACAGACTCTCCCACCCTCCCAGCCTGCTGCAGAGGAAGGCTTTTGGAAAGCTGGATCTCTTCGCAGCTCTGATTTACAGCCTAATTCCATCTGGAGGTGTACAGTGTCCCTGGGGAGGTGGTCAGTTGTGGGCAAGGCCTTAGTGAGAGGGGAAAGCAGGAACTTCTTCAACTGGTCTCACTACTAGCAGAAACATAATGGGGAATTATATCCTGAAAGATGTTTAATGGATATACTTCATGGCAGAAGAAGATCCCTGATTCCGGAGAAATTCCTACTGCCTATCTTTGGCAGCACTTTGCTCTTGCCATCGGGAATTTGCTTTCAGACCCTTGACGTGAGTTGCATTGGGAACATCTAACTTCTGCACATTTTACCAGGCAGCAAGGCACCAGGGTCCTTTTGCAAATGTTGCCTGAGGATGATAAACTAATAACAAAAGGGGAGGACAGAGCGGGGAGAGGAACAGAGCAGCGATTTAGCACAAAATCAAGACACTAAGAACAAAATTAATCAAAGCTCCAAAGGATGTGAAGAAGAAATAAGTCTTTAATTGCCTATACTCCAAGGATAGGAGCCCGGCTAGCAAACAAGAACTGGAATGGCTCATTTATGAGCATGAATTTGTCCTCATTGGCATTACTGAGACTTGATCGGGTGATCTGCATGACTAGAATGTTGAAATCATTGGTAGTAATCTATTTAGGAATGATGAAGCGGGAAAAAAGAGTGGAAAATGACACTTCATGTCAGAAATGGCACTGCCTCTTTCCAAGCGCTGACAGTGTAGAAGCGATCAATATTGAAGGTTTATGGGTGAATATTTAACCGGTAAAGCGAAAAGTACCAGCTGGGATTTGCTGCAAGTTACCATATCGCAGCAGGAAGCCAGGTGCTCAGCTGAGTACCTGTCTATAATGCAGCAGGAATAAGTGGCTGTGTTATCAGAGGGACTTCAGCCTGAATGACATATGCAGAGGAACTTCTGATGCCAATGTTAAAACTTCTCTAGAATTTCAAAAAGTTATAGGTGAAAATTTCTAACGTATTACTAGGTAAAAAAAATCATGGTTACATTCATGCAAATTCCTAGATTTGCTGTTTGCATGGAGAACAAAGCCCAGCCAGCACTGTTTATGTATTGCTTTAAATGGGTTGATTTCAGACAGTTGATAGCAATTAAGAACCAAATTAAATGGGGGGAAAAAAAGAGTACCACAATATAATCAGCATACATTGAAGTAGGAACTGGTGGAATAGATAAAGGAAACAAAAGTAAAAGAATACACAATCATTTTATAATGGACCTCACCAGATCCAAGTAAATCAAGATGAATCAATTACAAAAGTGAAAAGGCAGTAAGACCTGCCATGGCTGTTAAGGTCAATAGGAGGAGAGACTATTTGGGCTTTTTAAAAGGATATTAAAAGCAAATAAAATGAGAAGAACAATATTGGCTTTGTACTAGCAGATGGGAATTACAGAATAAAGAATAATAACACAGGCAAGCCACGTGTGCTCAGGGCATAGCTCTATTTTGTGTTTAGGAGGGGAAAAAGTAGAAATTTTATCATAAGGTAATGCCAAAGTACTTTCCATTCAAGTGGTCACTCCAGAGAATTAAAAGGCAGTTACTAACAGCACACATTTCCAAATAAAAAGGTCCGGATGATTTTCATTGAGGAGTTTTAGAAAACCCAGGCAAAGAAATTCTCTGGACCATTAATGTTGATTTTCAATAAGAGTTGAAGCACCAGAAAAGCCCCAGAGAAAAGGAGGAAAGCTAATGTTGTGCCAATATTTTAAAGGGGTAAATGAGATGACCTGGACAATTATATACCTGTCAGTCTAACATTGATCCGAAGCAAAATGATGAAACAGCTGATATAAGACTCAATTAATAAAGAATTAAAGGAGGATAATATAATTAATGCTGATCAACATAAGTTCACGGAAAACAGATCTTGTCACGCTAACTTGATGGCTTTTATTGATGAGATTACAAGTTTGGATGATGATGGTAACTGTGTTGATTTTAAAAGTTTGGATTTTTGTGAGTTCATTTTGATGACCATTCGATTAAGAAAACTAGAATGACGAAAAGTCAACATAGACCAAATTAAGTTAGTCAAAAAGGTAGCTAGCTGATATGTCTCAAATTGTAATTTTAAATGGAAAACAACTACTGAATATGTCAAAAGTACCTTGTGCTATCTACCTTTTTAATTATTTTTCCATAAAAGGAAAAAATAAATTGCTGTGAATATAGTTCGAGGATGAAAAATACCTTCAGTGGCATGTCATGAAGAGGACTGGCTACTGTGTAATTTGGGCAACTTGGCAAGCTGAACACAAACATATCTGTCTGAGCAGAGCAGAATGCAAAGTCCCATAGCCAAGAATGGATAAGGTGATTCAGAGGGAACATGTGGAGGGGCCTGTCCCAGGAAACAGAACCAGAGAAGGGGCCTTGGAGGTCACGGGAGATGCACAAGATGGACAGGATCTCCCATCACAATGACATAAGCAAAAATGCTACAGGAATTTTTGCATCTGATAACATCACATTCACTACTGTGTTCTCTTCCACTGTCCACATTCCTAGAAAATGTTGAATAACTAGGGAGCATTTCAAGAAATGCTGTGACAATGATTAAAGGATTATAAAACCTACTTGTTAGTACAAGACACAGGGAGACCAAGCTCTGTAGCTTATCAGTAGGAAGACTACATATTGAAATGGTAACAGTCTAGAGAAGCTTGTAGAGAGAACAAAACTTTTTAACTTTTTTAATTTCTGAAGGGAAGTCTTCAGTGTTGCAGACAGAAGCCGAGCAAGAACCAGTTCTTGAAAAATGAGCTTTTGACAAGAACTAAAATGCAAATTTTTAGTATTATAGCTTCTACTGAGTCCCCAGGATATCTTCCATAATGCTTTGTGCATTCCTCATTTTTAGAAAACTTGAAATCTGGATCAGGATTTCCCCAAAGTTGAGTTTGATCAGAAATCAGTCCAAGGAAGACTTACGACCTCTTGCAGGAGGCCAATGTGGGTCAACAAAGGGACTCCATTTCACCTAGAAAGCCATCAAAATGTTACAAACACACACAATTAGGGTTATTCTTCTCTCTGATCGGTTGTGTGAGTTACAAGCCCACCCATGCTCTCAGGAAAACAGGAGGGTTCTCCAAGATCAGAGTCCACAAGAGACCGTTAGATCTCCGCGTTCCTTTTACACTTCCTTCTTACACTTCGCTCTTCATGGAGCCCGTTAATCCGCTTGTGTGACCGAGTGAGATGAGCCGCCTTCTGTAGCTCGGTATGTACTTGTAGGACCATCTTCCTCCGTCCCCCAGCCGCCGGGGGAAGCCGGCAGCGCTGCGGGGAGCGCGACGGTGCCGCCGGGGCCGCGGGCCGGGCAGGCAAGGGCGCTGCATGGCCGGCGATGGGGGCACCCACAGGCGTCCGCAAGAACGGCCGCCTCCCATTTCGGGTGCTGTGTCTAGACATGAACACAGTGCCCTCTTTTGACGGGTTGCAGCTTATAAAGAATTTCAAGGTTCGGCTGTGGATGAGCGCAACTACGTCTCTTCCAACTGTTCAGGTGGTGACGAGATCCCTCCACAAAGGCCATAGGAGGATTCCTTCTATTTTTCTGTTTGCCCATCAAGTTTCCTCTTTGAAGACGAGCCTTTTTTTTTTCTTTTTTTCCCATAGGACTTTTTTTTCTCCATTTCTGAGACTGCAATCACACTTCTGTCACAGCTTCATCGCAGAAGAAAATATCCTTGTGTTATTCAAGCATCGGGTTTTTAGTTTCACTGGTAATCAAAATATTTGCTGAAAACAGATTCCATTTATTTCAGAATTAAAAGACATTAAAATATGCTCTTAAATAGATTATAATAAAATTTTAATAAATTGAAATCAGATTTGACAGTGGCTTATGGAAAAGGCAACTGTCGAGCATATTAATAGTAGAAGCCTTAAGAATATATTGTTAATGGGAATGCATCCATGATTCCATGACAATGGAGCAAATAAAAACCCCACAATGGTCACAAAGAATAATTTGACCTCCACATTGGCCAATTTTAAAAGTGAAAGGAAATTCCTATGCTAGGAAAATTATTTCTCCCTTGTGTTACCTTGCCTAAGGCAAAATGAGAACACATTTATTTTCCAGATGAGGTATATAAGAAGCAGAATGTTTAAGCGACTTGCTAAAGGTTACACAAGTTTATAGGAAACAGATAACAAAAATCTACTATGTCAATGTCCAAAGTACCTAACATAGGAAGTGTTTCAAACCCCTGTGCTCAGATCTACTGAAACATACAATCAATAATATTCATTTACCTATACAATGCTTTAACATCCACAGGTGATAAAGCATTGACTAAAAATAAGGTAGTGAAAGCATTATTAGGCTCTTTTTTTTTTTCCCCCCAGAAAAGCTAATAAAAGCACAGAAAATTATGGTGTTAGTTAAGAAAAACATTGTACAAATGATGTCGACAGAGAGCAGCGGTAAGCCTCCAGGTTGGCAGTATTGTTAATCCTGCCCCTGTGTGAAGCAAGACAACACGGCAAAGAGTCCCTCCTCCCCTCTGATTCCTCTTTTTTCCCATTCACCCACAGACAGTGGAGCTGTCTGGGAATTGCCAGAGCTGTTGCATCCTTGCTGTCTCTCCAGCCCTGGTGGAGCACAAACTCAGCAGCGAGGATGCAGGGACAGCACTTGGCTGCTATTGTTCTCTGGCCCCAGAGTGGGTTTTTGCCACTTGTGGTGTGCTGCAGTTGGTGGCCCAGGAAGGTCAAAGATGCCCTTGGGCACTGCTCTGCTGAGTTCTGCTGAGCTCTGCTCATACCTCATGGGAGCCCTGTGCAAGAGGTCAGCTGAGCACCTGGCTGCAGCACCCCTCAAGACAGGTTCAGCATCCAGCCCCGTGTATAATCTACTATTATTTTCTACTAGCATTCATAATGGCAGGTATGTGATGGCCACATTGTCTACAAAGTCAGTGTATGACAGAGTGCCAGGCACACATCATTCTCTTCAATCTAACAGCTTGCTGAGCTTCCCCATCCTATTCCCTTCACATTTTGAAAACTGGCTTGTCCTTTGCCCACACACAAGAAGTTAGAATGCTACTACTGCTACTTCATCCACTCATTAGCAACCATAAAATGCCCAGAAAATTCCCTTACTGGTTAACATTGCGAGGTAGAAATGATACACCACATTATTTACAAAATCCAGACACTCAGAAAACTTGTCAGCATTGCTAGGTAGAAATGATACATCACTTTATTTACAAAATCCAGTCACTTAAAATCACTTGAGAAACTGCATGCATTAAATGAATGGATTATGCTTATTACTTATACCTCATTTAAATTTTGGATACTGTTGAGTAAGGAAGGTAAATCTTATTCTTCTCTTCAGACCAGTTCCAGTGACCCAATATTTCTGTGCAGAGGGGAAAGACAGCCTGTTTTTCTCTCCAGTAGCCAGAGTGCATGACCTGGCCTCAGATCTCCAGCGTAGGTAGGAATAACGGGTTTTCCAAATAGGAGCAACGCACGTTTTCATCTTTGCAGCAGCCGTGATGTATCACTAGGCTTCCCATTTCTGTCCCTCATTTCATTCATGAAACGAGGCCCCTCCTAATTTGCCTTACCCTCTGGCTAGTTGTTGTCTGGTGACTATTACAAGTCTTAAATTCATGCCTGAAAGGGATAATACTGGTGTTCTCATTCGGTTAAAACAAAGACTTGCTTAGAAAATGTACACATTTAAACCCACCTTAATGTTTCAAATATCATTATTTTCAGTAGAAACTGCTTCTTAGTTAAATGGCTTTCAGGCATCAGACATTATATGACAGATGATTTTGTCACTATGCAAAATGTGAAACCTGTAATCAACTTGTTATGGCATTTCACAAAAGTATGTGACAGTAAAATAAGTAAACTGTCATTTGGGCAATCAAGTCTTGAAATCCTGCAGGAGGGAAAAAAAGTACCTGACACTCAATCTTCATGGTAGGGATGAGGTTCAAAAAATAATTTGATACTGCTAAAGTCTTACAGGTTTGAATAGAATTCTTACTGCGGTGTTCTTAAGCCTGCAATAATTTTGTATTATGTTTTAATCATGTATTTTCCCCCCTAATTGATTTTTTCCCCGGATAATGTATATGCACATCACACAGCAAGGTCTGCTCTGTTAACAAGGTGTTGGTTAAATTGAAACAGTATTTTCCCTTTACTATTGATGACAACATTATCAATTACCAAGCACTCTCAGACTGGTTTGATATTGGAACAGATACAGTAGGCAGGAGCCCACGCTGATTTACCAGCGCCTGCGACAGCCTGGGCAGACAGGGTGCTGGCGGCGGGGAAGGGCAAGCTCCTACACGGCTGGAATGCTTGGGATGAAGCACCGCTGAACCCGCGCTTGCTGGCTTTGATGGAGTTCACATAAAAGTTTTATTAAAGGAAAGGGATATACAAGCTATGGTTCATGAGCCGCTTGTGGCCCTTCATGCCGGTTCGTTTGGCCTGCGGCTTGTTCTGGGAAGTCCTTGTTCTCCCCTGTGGCTGCCGGGTTGATGCAGCGGGCTGGCAGCTGCAGCCCTCCCTGGGCTCCCCGCTCCCCCAGGCGCTCCCCCGGGCTCAGGGAAGGAACAGGTTAGGGACAGGCTTACAACCTATTAGTAAGTCCTGTGAAATCACAGGGAAAGCACTGCGGGCAGGGACAAGCTTTCGCCATTATGCCATTGAAAAGTATGATCCCCCCTTCCCTCAAAAGAGGAGACACCATGGGTATACAGGCACTAGCAATGAGCTCTTATAACTGGGACTGTGAAATGAATCTGTAGCCTCCTCTTTCCAGTCATTAGTGATGGTCACAAATTTTGGAACTGTTCTCTTCCCCGAGATGAGTTATAGAAATAAGAATAAAATTACACTTGATTATGAGAAGAGTGAAGGGAAACAGAGAAACCTATTTTTATCTTTTTTTTTTTTTCCCTTGTGGCCTCTTTGTGGTTACAAACCAACTGGTGAAACAACTGAAATCTGCAAGTTAATATTTTGCAGGGAATAACCTTCAGTGAAGAGCACTGCACAGCCTGGCTTTGCAGAAAATTGGTCTTGTTTTGACAAAGTTATGAACATTTGGAAATTACTCACTGAGCACACACAACAGGCCTTTTGTTAAGTCTAACTGGGAACCTACAAAATGATATTAGTGTATGTACACAGCTGATCTTGCCGCACGCTGAAGCTGCGGGGCCCCGAGAACAGGCTCCGACTGGCTTGGGAAAGGCCCTGCGTGTTTAACCTAATGAGAGCTGAATCTAGTTTTCCTGTGGCTCTCTTCAAGTTCCCAGGGAGCAGCCTAATAAGGATCCAGGGGTAGTGCTTCAGTCATCCTTCCCCTGTTTGCGCTACATAATCATACCATAACTTCTTTTTTTTCCCTCCCGATATATAATTTGTAGCTTCTCTAATTGCACAGAGCAAGCAAAGGCAAGCCCGCAGCAAGCCTAACTGGGATGAGTCTGTTGGCTACACGGAGGAGGAACCCGCCGTGACACCTCAATGGCGGGTTACGGCTGAAGACTCTCACAGAGAATCTAAATGTCACTGTTGTCAACAGGATTTAACAGAGATGGAGGAATACTTTTCTCTTTACATCTCAGCTTTTGGGAAGGTTCATGCTTGGAAAGGTGGAAAGAGTGGAACAGCAGCAGAGGGAAACAGTGACAGAGGCAGCACCAGAGCTCAGACGAAGGTCAGGGAACAGAGCAGTTCACACAACTGACTTCTTTGACTTCATCTGCCTCTGCTGAGGCTATATTCTGCTCCTAAGACAGACTTTACAAAGCAGCTCTGGTCAAAAGCAGAGACAGGACAAAATGCAGTCCATACCCACACTTCTGATATTGTAGGGCAGGGTGAAAGAGGCTACCCAGCTCCTGCAGAAAAAGGGGGCAGAGACAGCCCAGAGAAACCCAAAGGAAAGAGAGGTTGAACGGATAAAAGTGACATGCAGAAAGGCAGCTTGTGTGGAAAGGTAAGCCATAGACCAGCGGGAACTGAAGAACAGTGGCAGAGAGAGACACAATTACTTTGAAGCTCAGGAGAAGGCAAAGAAGTAGAGATTCTTACTAAAAGGCAAAGGTATAGGAGAAGGTGTGGGAAAAGCATTAGGGAGCTCAGGGAAGCTATGGAGATCATCCTTTTGGCCTCTGTCACTACTGCTCACATTTTCCTTAGGAAACCTCCCACTGTAATAAACAACCAGGTCAGTTATGGTCACACAGAGAGCACTCGTGTTAGCTTCCTCTCAAGACTCTACACGAGTACAAGTCGCCCTTTCTCCTGTTAGCTTCCCAGCTCCCAGTCTCAGATACACTGTTCCTGCCACTTTGCCAGTTTTACCAGGAGGTAATGGCTGTGGGTAAACAAAAAGTGTTCTCCATTGGTTTTTGACCACCCTGACCCCTCAGTCGGGCAGAATTCACTATACTAGAAGAGATCAGTACTCAAAAGCTAACATGCCTGGGATGAGACAGAAGTAATTATACAGCAACTGCAGTCTACTGCTACATCTCGTCTAGTTCAAATCTAAAAGTTCAAACAGCCATAATGCCAGCTAATACCTGCTCACCAATGCCACTTCTGTAAAATGCATGAATGGCATCCTGAAGAAGTCAAGAAAGACTGAGTCCAGAGGTACCTGAGCTATTCTCTGCCACTTGCTGGACGTCTCTGCTCTCTGAGCCTCAGCAGCTCCCCAGCTTTATGTGTTCTCAGATACAGCTCTCCCACGCTGTTGCCTCCTTAGGTCCTAACAGGAATGTGTTCCCTGTGCTTGGCACTCTGCATGACCAGTGATTTGACAGGTCAATACTGTTTCTGATAGCACACAAGCTGACAATCAGAAGGATGTCCTTATGGAGTAGAGGACAACCAGTGTCACCTTTGTGTGTGATTTGCTCCCCTGTGGAGTGCTCATTACATTATGAGGCATTTTAGGAATCATAACTGTTCATTTGACAGGCTGCCAACTATTTTGACAAACCCGCCTGGAAAGTGAGAGACAAACTACATGGGGTTCTAAGCTTCCAGAGAGCTTCCAGTTTCACGGAATATTTGTGCTGCAAACAAACATCCACATGCGCTCAGAAAACCTAGCTATGTTCCTCCAGTTCATAATTGCTGATGTCACCGCTAAAACTACCTCTGCTAATGGGCAGCTCAGCAAAAAAGTGACCTGGTCCGAATGCAATGACAAGACTGCTGCTGATGACACAGCAAGTAGAAGCCTGTGGAGGCTGATTGACAGACCAGAATTTGACATAATTTCCCACCAACTTAATGTATCCTGGATGCTTTTGATAGCAGAGAAAGGCTGGACCATGCCACCAAGTACGAAAGTTCCCGGCGGTGATGGCGAGCAGAACCAATTCCCTGAAACCAATTAATATTTTTCCTAAATTTGCCCGGTCTTGTCCTTCCTTTCCTGCCCTCACCCTGCAGTTCCCGGCCTCCGCTCCGGATCCCTCCCAGTCCTCCAAGTCAGCCTCGTCTGCTCTGCCTCCGCCTCTGCCCTCTGCTTCGGGTGGGAGGGAGACCGCAGCGGAGGGCGGGAGGGGACACGGCGTGTCCCGGGAGCCCTCCGGGAGCTCTCCCCGGTGCCGGCCGGAGCGGCGGCAGCAGCCGCGAAGGAAGACCCGGCAGGGGCGGCTTCCCCCTTGCACCGCCGGCCGCGGCCCGCCAGGCGGCAGCAGCGCGCCCCGCCGCGGGGCTGTGGCCGCACCGGCTGCGCCGCGCTCCGCTCGGCGGCGGCGGCGGGCCGCGCTCTGCCCCGCTGCCCGGCCGGGGCTGCGGGCCGGCGCCGTGCTCCGCGCCCCTGCCGCCGCTCCCCCCGACACCCCCCCGCCGCGGAGGGGCTGTGCCCGGGCGGCCGCGGGGCTGCGGCGGGGGCTGGTGGCGCGGCCCGGCGGGGCGCGGTGCGGTGCGGGGGAGCCCCGGGAGGGGTGGGCGCGGAGCGGGGTCCCGCCGAGACAAAGGCGCCCGGGAGGGTGAATCCGCCCCCGCCGCGCCCGCGCAGACAAAGCGGCGGCCGTCCCCGTCCCTGCGCCGCCCCAGGCGAGGGGTTTCCACTGCCTCAGCCCTACCGGGAGGAAGAAGAGGATGAGGGGGAGGAGGAAGGAGGGGGTGGGTGTGGGGGGGTAGCGGCTGTGCCGTGGGCAGGAGGGAAGCTGCTCTCCGAGCGTGAACAGAGCTCAGCACCGCCGCCTGCCTCGCCTCGCCTCCCCGTCCCCCCCTCCCTCCTCCCCACCCCCCCCCCCTCCCCGCCTCCCCCCGCCGCAGACGGCTGCGAGCCCGGATGGTTTGCGAGCGGAGTTGAGGGGGCAAACTTTGAAGCCCAGATGCCTCTGGGGCTGCGCGGCAGAGCGCGGCTGCTCCTGCAGGCACCTGCCGCCGCCCTCCCCCCGGCGCTGCCGCCCTCCGCGGGGGCGGCCGGCCCCGCTGCCGGCGGCCGCCGAGGCGGCGGGCGCTGCGGCCGCGGCTAGGGCGGGCGGGCTGGGCGGGCGGGCGACGGGCGCGCCCCCATGCGGGTCCCGGGCTGGGGCGCGCCGGCGGCGGCAGGCGGGAGCCGGGCGGCGGCCGGGCGGTGCTCTCCCGCCGCCTGAGTGGGCGCGGCGCGGGACGGCGGCGCGGGGTGCCGGGAGCCATGGGCTATTGCAGCGGCCGGTGCACGCTGGTGGCGGTGTGCGGCGCGCAGCTGGTGAGTGGCGGCGGGGGCGGCCCGCGGAGGGGGAAGGCGGCGGCAGGGAGGGAGGGATGGAAGGGGCGNGGGGGGGGGGGCGGGGGGCCCCCCCCCCCCCCCCGCTGCCCGGAGAGGGAGCCCCGGGGTGAGGGGGGGGCGAGGGGCAGCCCCCGCGCTTTGGGCGAGGAGGGGGCCGCGGGGGCCGGGATGGGGAGAGGCGGGAGGTAGCGGGGTGGGAGGTGCGGGCTGCGTTACAGGTAGTTTCGGTGGAGGCTTTTGCCGGGGAGGCTGCGGTGGGCGCTCGGCGGAGTTAATAAAGTCGGGCAGTCCCCCCCCCGGCGTTGGCTCAACTCGGTGCCTGGTTTCCCTCTGGCAGGCCGGCGTTCGGCTGGCCTCGGGTAAAGCCGTGCCAGGGGTGGCTTGCCAGCAGTTCGCCGTACAGGTGTGTGTGCGTGTGAAGTTGTTATGCCCGAGCTTTTCTGCAGATGTGCATCCTTTGGTGTGGTTTGTTTTTTTTTTTTTAAATTATTATTTATTTATTTATTTATTTTTGTCTTTCAGACTTACTGGGCAAGTGTATGTTGACACTGTATCATTATGTTGGTACGGAACTGAAACGGTTATGTATTTATCCTTACCTATAGAGGAGGTGCGTGGCAGCACTTGTAAGCTCAGCTACCGGCGAAACTAGACTGAGTTTAAAAAGTAGGCGCTGAGATACAATAACAAAGAGACTGCCTAAAAATAGATCTGCTTAGCAAGAAGGTTAGGCTGTGCAATTGCATTGTGGCACCTTAAAAGTGACTGTGTTTAAAGTTAAGAAACTAAAGAAATATCCCTTTCTGTAATAGATACATGGATTACTTTATTGTTATCAAATCGGATACATGATGTATAGAATTCCTGTGGATTTGGATGCAGGGACACACAGCTAAAGACCCATCAATGGAATATGCCCCACTTCTTATTTTCATTAGATGGAGTGTTCGTGTGCTGGCAGAACAGGTGCTGGAAGCACCGTTGTTAAGCCGTTAACCTTATAGCAGGAAGGAAATAATTCATGTTACTCCATCCCTCTACCTCTTACTGAATAGTTTTCCTGAGAAAGCGTTAGTCGGTATCAATAGCAACCGGCATTGTTGCCAATTCCTCTCCTGCAGACAGGTACTAAGAAAACTACAGAAGAAAAAACCTGGTAGATTTCAGAGACCAAAATCAGTAAAACAGTACATGGAAAAAGGAAGATGTGTTAGCAGATCAGAAATTCAAAATGCCTGTGGTGTTCCTATCGGTTGTAATCAACCCTTAATCCTTTTGTATTCTGGAAAACATTTTATTTGTATATGCTGTTCTCCACGTAAGTTATCTGATTCTTTGTAGCTGGATGTATTTTATCAGGTGTGATTTATTCATGCAGACTGTCTAAAAAAAGAATCTTGAATAGAAGTAGTGAATCTTGAGTGGAATGGTAGGAATGTAACCTTTTCCAGCAATTTGGAAACATAAAATTAATCACTGAAGTTCTTCAGACCCATTTAAGTTTCAGAAGCATACTTTTTCTTTTTTTTTTTTTTTCTTGCTGCAAAGGGGACAAAAATGGTTTAAATTGTACCTTTTACAGATAAAAGGTTGGGTTTTTTTTTTAATGCATTCAACAGACAGCAGGTTATGATGACTATGGAATGTGCTTAAATAATTATTGTTTTGAAAGTCTGTGAAAGAAAACACATTTTATAACTCATGGTGACAAAAATACATACAAAACTCATAGTAAAAACATCAACAGAAATGTCCAGTAGGAATGTATCAGCAGGTGGATGAGCAGGTAAGCTGATGTAGAATTGTAGTATTACGGAAAGCTATTTAAAAGTGGTTGTAAACTACAGTGTCAAGTACATATTTCAAAAAGCAAATAGTGTATTCTGGAGTAGCTTAAGTGAACTTTTAACATATTTTCATAAAGCGAAAGCAAACTTGGAAATTTTTACTGAGCAAGAAAAGGCCGGGCTAGCAGCAACACAAACCTCTGAATCACGCTTATCCCCATGGGATGACATTTAGATAGGTTCAAAGCAGGAATAATCGTTTACGTGGGAAAAAGTAGTTGGGAATGGAAAAAATGATCTCTTTGCACTTTATTAAAATCACTTGTTGTATTCCTTCATGTGCCATACACCATCAGATGGGAACAGGTCATGAGTTTTCAGTCTCCTAAGTAGGCCTATGGATGATTGATCAGTTGTCACTACATCTTAGGTAAAGGCTACTTAAAGGACCAAATGATGTCAAGATTCCTCCTTGAATTAGCAGCCATGTTAATGCAGATGTAAATCAAAAACAAAGGATGAAGAAGTTATCTGGCATGAATAGATGGGCGTGGGAAGCATTTCTACAGTGATAACCATGTTTTAAAAAAATTGCAGAAAACTTTTAACGTGAAGATCTTTTATTACTGGCACCTGGGTTTCAGTTTTAAAATGGTCATGTTTGAAGTAGAAAATACACTTTTGTTTGAGGAAAAAAAGTTTGTGAAAAGAAGGGTTTCTTCCATTTTTTAATGAAAATATTTTCTTCCATCTGCAGAGCTAGGGTGTGGTGATATAATTGGTCTTTGTAGGCACTGTACAATAAATAATATTGAGGAATACTGCAGTTCAGTAGAGAATTTGTTGCATATTGCTGCAAATAGGCAAAAAAAAAGGTGGTTTCAAATACTGGTGCAGGAGTAGAGCTACATCACGAGACCCTGCGCAAGCAGAATTATTTTCATAAACACATTTTAAATGCTTATAGCTAAGGCAACATAATGTACCATCAGATTATCAGAAAGCTCAAGGAATGTTTCTCATCTCAAGGGCATACTGATCATTGCTCCCCTGCTTATTAACATACATATACCTTCCTGTTTGTGCTCTCATTTGTACTATGGAAAACAACCTTTGACAGCTCATTTTCCTGTGCGTTTGTAGCCAATAAGAGGAATTAACAGCAAGTAAGAGCTAATTTTGCTGATGTTAGGAACAAGGCATTGCCTTCTGTATACAAAGCTAATTATCTCAAAATATCTTTTCATATTTTAAGATAATAATTTTGGTCTTTCTTGCCCTTTGTCCTTCTGAAGAGAACCCCGGGCATTAGGGGCTCTGATGGTTTTTGTTGTGCGTCAACCATCCCAGCTACGTTGAAAGAATTCTCTGCTATTGCATTTTGTCCTCTAAACCTTTTTATTTTTGGGTGTCTCCTTTTCTATTAATAGCTTACATTGGTAACACTAATATCTTGTTGCTTAGACCTTTTTAATAGCAAGAGCAGTAAAGGTGAAACTGCCAAGATCATTGTTGGTTCAGTACTTTCTGGAAGGCTTCAGGAGCCCCATGGAAACCAGTTTAAAACTTTTTATGTGTCCTCTGTTGCTGCTTTGGAAAACTCGGAGCAGTGGCAAAACAGTAAAAAGTACTGTATGTTTTCAGCTTAGAAGCTGTCTTCCCAAGTGCAGTGCTGAGAAAGGACAACATTTCATAAGGAAACTTGAAGTCTCCAGAAATCATTGCCTTATTGTTTTTATCTGTCAGGCAAAGATTACCATAGTCCCAAGTCTAGTTAGATGACAGATAATTCAGCATTTGTATTGCCTTCTCTCAGTTTCCATCCGAATTTATTTATGTAATTATTCTCGTACATGTTGCCTGTTCCCNTTTTTTTTTTTTTTTTTCAAAGTAAATTGTAACACAGTTCAGGTATTCTAGCAAAGTACTAAAAACTACGTAAAATTTGTAAACAAGCTGCATATATATCAAGGTTCAGCTACTGATTCTGGGCTATTCAGTCTGATGCTCTAAAGAAGCATGTACTATAAGCATGTACAGGCTCCCCAGTTTCTGAAAATCAGTGTCTTTCACAGGCATCAATGTATGACGTTTGCAGTTTCTCCTTTTCCTCACTAACACATTGCCTTTTGGGGCATAAGCACACTGACACACAGCTTGGTTGTATCTCTGTGTGACTTCTTCCCGGTACAATTTTGACTGAAGCCACTGGCCAAGTATGTCGTCGTGGCCAAGCAGAAGGACAAAGGTACCCAGATTTGGTTGCTTCGGCTAACATAGGCCCAATCTTTATCTTTGCTAATGGAAAAAACAATCGAAATGCTAACAGCTTGTATGGATATATCCTTGTTTTGTGCTTTTCCACAAATGAATAACATGAATTAAGAGAAAATTCAAATACTTTATTTAAAAAACTGTATCAGCTGATGTAATTTCTATGCTTACCTGTGATACCAATGTCTGTGAACACATACTGAATTACCTTGTTGCACACGAAGGTGCATATTTGATCTGTGGCAAATAAAGTGGTGGAACCACTCAAACCCAGGGAAAAATGAATTATGTACAGACTGGGAAGTAGTATCTACCGTATGTCTTCTGTGACTTCTTCCAATGTCTATATTGTACACATGATAGAAGACTGAAGAGCATCCTGTTCTCTTCCAGGTCTCACATGCGTTATAAAACAACGGTACATGTAACAGAGCGTGGCTCTTAGAGGGAAAAAGTCTACCTTAGTGGTCAGTCCTGTAAAGTTTTGGTTTGCCTTTTTTACACATGAACAGCAAACGTTATTATGCTTGTTCAGACAGTTCAGGAGTGGTGATCTTGGCAAGTTCTAGTCTATATCACAAGGTTTAGCACAGTTTAATACTATGAATATCCTTGCTTGGGGAAAAACTCGTGTTTTAACAGTTTGCAGGTTGAATTTAACAGTTTGCAGCCAGTGTCTCTGGACCTTCAGGGACTGAGATTTGCCAGATTAGAGCTGCGGTCCCTCTGAGCAAAGCGAAGGCACTCACACCAGATACTCCCTGGGATTAGCTACTCTGCAGTTTATGCACTAAAGAACATCTTTGTGTTAATACAGGCTCTTATAGCATGCACATCAGCAGGGTACTTTCCAGTAGCACACCAAACCCCATAACTAGTGTACGTAACATGTTTTGGTGTNTTTTTTTTTTTTTTTTCCACTTTTCCTGTAGGGAAGTGGTAGTGAAATTTTTGGTGTTTGCTTTTGAGTTGCTGAGTTTTGGGGAGGGTTGTTTTTTCTTTTTGCACATGTGTTTTAATTGTGTTTCATTGTCGCTGTTGCCAATGTTTTTCAATAGCAGCTTTAGGAGAGAAGTGTCTGCAATGGAAAATTCTGATGACGTGTACATGTTCCTACATTTTCTGCTAGCAAAAGGGGAATTAAAGAAGTGGGCTTTCCATGTGGAATGGAAAGGGATATTGTTACTGCTCTCAGCCTGTGGATCTGTTGGTTTATCAATCTAGAAAGAGAGTAAAAAGAATTGGTTTCTGTGTTTTGGATACTACTTATCTTTAAGCACTGCCTTTGAAATTGTGACTATGTCAACAACTCGTGTCTGTGCCTTCTTTAAAGTTCTGCTTCTTGGTTTGTTTCAATTTTCATAGGAAAGAAAGTGAAAGTTTTAGTTTCATTGTATCAAAAAAAAAATCGTGATCCTACTAGCAATGAAAAGGAAACAGTCCTGTGAACAGCAGACTTTCAGCAGATGTATGTTGTAAAGCTATTGTATAATGCTAAGGAATAGGTTTTGAGGTGTTGCTGGGAATATATAATACAAGAACTTGATCGTGAATTCAGAGAGTTAACATCTTTTGTTGCTATGAAAGAAATATGTAGTAACCTTTTTGGGTTTAAGTGAGACCTTGGTAGAAAAGTAAACACTCTTTTTCTATTCCATTTTTGAGATAAAATAGCAAGGATTCATAACCAAACTGTTTTTTTTCTGATAACTTGAGATCAAAAATAGTGATGCATACAAAAAACAGATGTCAGAGGTAACGGTCCATTATGTCACTTAATTTTAGTGGCTTGACGTTCACTAAGAATGACACAGTATTATTTTTTGTAGAAGTGTGAATGAATAATAATTATGAATAACCAATCATGCACTTCAAGAAAAGCAGAGTATGTTGTTCTAAGTTACAGAGGTAAAAGATTTCAGACCAGCTGAATAGCAAGTTTAATTCACTGCTTTTTGAAGCTGAACTTCTTTAGAGTTCAGTGAGCAGACTCAACATTCACATACTGCGATGATGGGTAGGAGGGAAAGGTTTAAATAGACTGAGAGGAGTTGAATAAACTACCTGAGTATAGGGACCTAGAATATCTAGCAAAGTTACTCTTCTTGTATAGCCATGAGGCAAATCTTTGACAGTAGGAATTAATTTCATATTGACAGAGATTTGAGCTAACACCTTGAATGATGAGCAGCAGAGTGGTGGGGTTTTTTCTCTGTTTCTTTACAAAAAGCACTAAGTAAGCATTTTTAAAAGACAGTAGAAACTCTCTGTAGTCAGTGGAGAGATACCTCTCATTCTGTAGTCAACAGAAAGGAAGGGGCTCCATTGCAGAGTGGTTCAAAGCAGAAACTTAATGTTTCAAGTTGGTAGTGACTTTACTGTCCCAGGCTGAGCTGTGGGAATGTATACAATCCAAGTGTGGCAGGTGAGGTTTGTAAACAAGGATTTGGTGACTTGTTCCAGGAAAGAATCTAAATCCATTTAAGGTCTTCTCAATGTCCTGGTGCATCTAATCATACATGGGTCGCAACATCTAGTTTGAGTTAGCATGAAGTTTTGAGAAACTTCTCTGGGCTTAGGGACTGGTGAGATTCAGCCAGTGTCTGCTCTGGAGGTTGATGTCAGTGTCCAGTGAACTACCTAGGTATCCCCATACACTCCAAACTGGTTCCACTGAGCTCAAGAGATTATTCTGGGTGTACAACGCCAAAAGAAACAGCCGTGCCCAATGAGAAAAGATGTGTCAGAAATACTGAATTTCTACAAGATTTACTTACGGTTCTGAATTTAAGTGACATTTAGCAGAGAATAACAATAGTGAGTATTTTCATACTTGGGCATGGGTATTGATGGTCTGACTAAAGCAGAATAATCTCTCTAGGCTCCTCTGTGCCCAGAAGAGGGACTCCTTCAGGGGGCCTAAGGTTGTTTCTTGCCCTAAACTTCCCTTTAGAGTTGTGTCTTAAGTAAAGTGGTCCTTCAGCTTAAGTAGAATTTTTGGGAGGGGCAGGAAGAGAAGAAATCACAGACCCATTGTATGCTGGTTTGCCATCCGCCGTGCTTGTTATTTACACTTTCCTCCCTCTTGCATTTTGACTAGTCATTTTACTGAGGACTTTTTGATTTTAAGGATGGCTGTGATCTACAGATTGAGAAATGCTGTTTTGGAAAAGTATTTGTCTCTTTGTTGACTGCAGAAGGAAAGTAAGGAGCCTGGTTTCACCAGAACAATGTCAGCTTTTGTGCATATGTCCCTTAAGATCCTCTAAAACAATATGCTAAAATCAAACGGATAAAACCGGTTTATGCTCACTTTGGTTTTTAGGTGATTTTCTGTAGCTTCCAACAGGAGTGAGGATGACAGGGACCACTGTAAATAATGTGTGATCATAAAGAGTATGCTGAAAATGCAGTAATTTTAAAGCATCAAATAGTTTGTCATCCAGATTAATCTTCATTTATTTTTTTATTATGGTGAATGAAAGAGAGGGGCTGTTGAGTGCTACCTGACTTGTAAAGTAGAGTGGACACAGTAGTTGAAATGACATTTTCTTTCCCCTGTGGCAAATAAACATTTCACAGTTTATTTTATTTCCTCTCCTCACATGTATATGTACCAGCTGGATGACATCTGAGAATTGTTTCAGCATTTTATCATTCTATAACCCTCTGATAGAAATGACATTTAGAAGAAAAATTACTGATTTCTGTGTTCACTAAAAAGTAAACATGCATAGCTAATAGTTCTATTCACCACAGATCATACTTATGCATTTTTAATAAAAACTTGATTTTAATTCATACATAACTTATGAGAAATGTTTATAAGTTTAGGGCTCTGCTGATTCCCACTTAAATGTTTACATATATCTGGATACCTTGAAATGTCTTTCATTTGAGGCTCACATTTACCTTTTATACACAAACTTGCTTCTCTGCTGCCTACATAATGATGTAATGTATATAAGAAATGCTGATTACTGTACTGATTGCTAAAATCAGTAAAAGTACCACTTATATGACAAAAAATGAATCTCAGATTTTCCTTGCTGTTTGAAATAATAGCTTTCTAACATCAGGGCTTGGGATTTTCTTTCTGATTTTTTTTCTCAGTTGGGATGTTAGGCTGCATCTCTAGTGAGAAGTCACCAGCTACATCTAACTGGCAAGTTACCAGTTATGTGAATGGGAATAGGAAAAGTCTGTCATATCCTATATTCATACCATAACAGATTGAGGTCTGGTCTCTCCACCCTTCTTTTCTTATGAAGGAATTCTCATTAGTCGAGTTTTCTACAGAAGGCAGCATATGAAGTTAATTCTATTATTTCTGAGAGGCATGTTGAAATGATGATGCCTGTCATGTTTATATGTGATGTCACCTTTCAGAAAGCAAAAATGCAGGACCATTTGCAGCTGATGGAGGAGCAATTCATGCTATCTCATTTAAATGCGTAGTGAATAGGCCCGGAACCACCTTCTGGAGGTGGCTGCCTCTTTCCATTGACTATATAGGGATCTTTGAGTTGCTGCCCAGTTGGGAACGAAACTCCACCCTCTCTTCTGTGTGCACCTTTATTTACATCATTATATAGTTAAGCCTGCTCATCTCTGATGGTATCTTTGTACTAAACAAGAGAGGATAGACTGTGAAACTTTTATTTTGTAGAATTTAGGCAGAGTAAACATGACTGATGCATAACATTTCTTCCGGATGAATGGAAGTTGTGCTGGAGGCCTAGAACAAGGGTCAGATGGCATTTATTGTTTCTGAGTGATCCCACAGTAGTGAATGAAATTGGTCTACGTGAACAAGATAGTATTAAAAGACAGAGGGTCTTGAATCTAAGGTACTGACTAGTATTTGTGTAAGAAAGCTTAACTGTCTTACCTGAAAGGAATTACATAATTTCCTGACTCACATCAGGGATCAATTTACTAATTAAAAATTCCTTTAAATTCCCTCATAGATGGACTACTAATTGGCCCTCAACAAGTATATTCTTCTCGTTTGAAGATAAAAAGCTTTTGTGAGGAAAGGAAGATAGATGCTACGATGTCTCTTTAGAACAATGCATGGATCTTTGAAAAGCCATTCTTCAATAATTAAACAAAATGTGAAGTTTGCAAATTTTTGCCATGGCCAACAATGGCCCAGCATTTTTCATTATTCTCTGGTCACAGTCTCTGTGGCAGGCTGTTCTATTACAGAGCACAGAAACAAAAGGAGAAAAAGGCCCGTTGTGTGTCATTGCTGCCATCACAAAGCCACAAATGCATTAAACTCAAGATACTGTTCATTGTGCACTTGAGCCACCAGTGACAAAGGTGCTGTGAGTACCACTGAATATCAGGCAGTCATATGTCATTACATCACTGTTCAAATTGGCAGAGCAAATGACAGTAAAACAAGTGAAAACATCAGCAGCTAAGGGAATGCAAAAGAACAAGAGGCTTGTCTGGAAAAAAAGAATGGAAAATAAGGTTGTTATTTTTTGCCATTAGCTATAAAGTTGATTGACCCTTTTTTATTTTTTTTATTTATTTTTAAGTTCTTGGCCATGCCCATCTCACGCCCCTGAGGCCAGTTTGCTTTTATTTTCTTTGACACTAGTAGCAGTCACAGGCAGCAGCTGGTAACAAGCCAGATGATGGCACTGGTAGTGTTAATATAAAACATGGGTTTCAGTGTATCCTGCAAACAGAGTTCATTGTCTTGGATTTTATCAGACTGGCTTTGTTCATTGTCTTGGATTTTATCTGACTGGCTTTCCTGAGCGTGGAGCTGGCAGTAAATTTGGTACTTGCAGAGGGAAAAGCACAACAAGCTGGATGAGCATTTAGCAATGTACCTAGTAATGCTGAGTTTTGGTGCTGGCAACCTTTCAGAATATTTAGAGGAGCTGCTGTCTGGTACAGTCTTTTTTTTTTTNTTTTTTTTTTTCCTTTATATGAAAGCCATCACCCGGGAGTAGGGTCATAATGCCTGCTACAGAAGAAAGTTTTTGGCCTCAACTGCTGCAAGAGATGGTGTCTGTTCTGCATGGTGCTAAACTATGCTTTTTTAGATGCATAATAAAATTTATTTATGGACACTGATAAAGTGGTATCTGTTGTATAAAATCACAGATAGGCATAAGGACAATAACAAAAGGCAGCTGGTTTAGTAAGCTCTATTTACTGCAGAAATGTGCTGTTCTTTGCAAATTGAAATAAAAAAAGTTGGGGGAGAATGTTGTGGCTTTTTTTTTTTTTCTGGTTCCTGGCATTTGCAATCATTCTTGCTTTGCAGTGTGCTTACAAAGACAATTATGTGTGTCCCATGTCAGTATTGTATTTGTCATGACTAGCGCCTTATTAGAGGACAGCTGCTCCTCTCTGCCCAGCACATATATGTAACTACCACTGACGATAATAGAAGTTACGAGCGTAGCCCTCCTATGTGTTACACCGATGGGGGATGCGCGGAGCTCTCATGGTTTCAGTTCATTAACGCAGGTGTAAAACCAGGAATGAAGCAGTGATGAAGCTGGGAATATTCGCATGCTTTTTCAGAGTGGACTGCCTGTAATGAGGTTTTGAACTTCCAGCAATTATTACTTGGCCCTTGTAACAGGTGAGTAAGAAAGGCACTGTCTGAATGCTCAACATCCGAGTCTGTCAGATCATGCTGAGTGCCTTCACTAGAACACCAGATATTCAGGTCCCCATCAACCTAGAGCAGCCACAAGGAACAGTGGTGCGCAGGGGGTATTTACAAGTTGTAAGCGTTTTATGGCAACTCCTTGGTTTCTCTCTAATTCCATCAGGATTAAAAAAAGACAGGACCAGCAGATCCTCAGGTGCGGTACTGGTGCTTTGGCTGTGTTGTCACTTCTGTGGCGAACTGGACCAATATGGAACAAGGAAGAATATAGAAGTGGCACAGTGCCATCATAATGCCATTAAGAGCTAATGTAAACTCAGCCAGAGAAAACCATTTGCAGTGAACAAGGTTTGTTGGCCATGCCAAACCCAAGGGCACGTTCTCAAGAACCACCTCTTGGCATTTTAGCTATTGTGAGTTGTGTGTGTACATCCTTAAGCACTTGCTTCTCTCAGCTCAGATCTGCATAGCGGGCAGCTCAGACTGGCTTAGGGAATGTAAACCCGTGCCTCTGTGTTCGTGTAGGTTTCTGTTTTGTTGCTGTGTTTTATTTGCTTTTCAAAATTTGAGTAAATTAGGAGTTCTGCAGTATTTGGGGTGACTAATTGGATTTCTGGGTGAGCACAAGCTGTGACTTTTTTTGGAAGGTGGAAACCATTAGACTTAAAACTGCAGCATCTATTCCAGTTTCCTTAGTAATTTAAGACAAGACAGTTATACAGAGCTATAGTGATGAATGGATTGAACAGTTAATATTTGACATTTCACTTTATGATTATACCATTTAAAAATAGGTGGCTTTTCACACACTGCTAGTATGTTTTTATATTAGAAAACCTAGGTTTATAGTAAGCTCCCTGTTACCTTTCAGTTTGAGATCTCTGGAGAATGACTGCACTGAAGGTCCTACCTGCTCTGATGTTCACCGCGAGCATGGACACATTCAATAAAAATGGCTCGGGGAGGTAGGAGGCGTTCATTTGCCCTCACAGCTGGGCTGGTCAGGCGATAGAGAAGTGCAGAATAGCATCACAGACAGTGGTAAACTTAAAAAAAAAAAAAACAAAAACAAACAAAGAAACCAAAACCCCCCAATGTTTTTAATTGAGATATTTTAAATCTCTGTAAAAGTGAAGACTGGTGATACCAACAAGCGCCAGAAGAGTACTTTAGAACAGCCCTCTCTGAGGGAGTTTGGAAGATATCTCTGTCGTAACCGGAATATATGGGAGATGCAAACCTTATATTTTAACCTCTCCAGATTTCAGGGGAACTTGATTCTACTCTCTGCACCCCAGGCCCACCTGCATGAATTAGGGCAAGATTTTGTCTGCTGTCATAGATGTCTCCCTGTGTTGGTAGTGCCCAGCTGTGTCTGGAGTCCGGGGGAGACCAACGAGTACATACTCAGTATCCTCTGTGTAAGCTGTGAATGGTGGCATCGAGGAGGCTGAGCCATTGTCGCACCATTCTTATCCCAACGCAGTGATGGCCACTGAGTTGGCCACATTCTTTCAGTGTTAAATGATTTCACAGTGAATTGCATCAATTTCTCACCCACGTAATCCAGCAGGAAGGTGGAGGAGAAGGCTTGTGCTCATGCAGAGACCTGAGACTGGCCCCGTGTTGTCTCTGATCTTCGTTAGTGGAGCCTTGTAGCTTAGAGCTTTTACACCATTTATTTTGAAGATGTGAAATTTGTTGAGAGGAGAGTGCTGAGACATGCTTGCTGAGAGAAAGGATGGACAATCTTCCAGGAGCATTTGCATGTAAGTGTCAACTTGTGTTTGTGAGGAACCCATCTTGATGAATGATGTGGTCCCTGCCAATTCAGTCTTCCTAATTGTGCAGATCTTCCCTAGAGCGGTGCGGGTTTGTGCCGCCTCTTATGTAAGGTTCAACCTAGACCCAAATGTTCAGTGTGCAGTGGTGGGTAACTATACAGTTCTACTGAAACTATTGTGCTCTACATCGTAGCCATCCTAGAATTTGTATAAGGTCAGTATGCTAACGCAGCCACCTGAATCCCTTTAGAACATCAAATTTGATAGAGATAAAATGTGCTTAGTGAATATTTTTTAAAAGGTCAAAAAGTAAAGATGATTTATTTACTTCAATTGAAATTCAGCAGGTCTTAGGTTAAGGTGAGGGACAAAGAAAATAAATCTCTAGAATTATGTTATACTTGACAGAATATTGATCAATAATTGTCTCAGCAGGAGCCGATGGTGAGCTGAAAAGTAGTTTTACAAATTTACATGAGTATTTCTGATTGGCACTTCTTTTTGTTACATTGCTTTGCCTAGATTTTCATTCTGCACTTTGCTTCTGCATTCATGTTTCAGGAACGTTAGACCATCCTCATTTTTGATTAAAAATAGATTAGAAAATCCCATATTTCAGTTAATGTTCCTACAATGTGAGAAGATAAATACTTGCTTTGACATTATTAGCTTACTAATTTCATGAAGAAGAATGTTTTACGCCACAGTGCTTTTACTGGATACCCCACACCATGAGTAGTGCTACTATTAGGAAGTTGGCTTTGGAAAGGGAAAGCACATTCCATAGGCATTTAATAATCACTTAAGGAAGATGTGTGTCTATGAAGTTCTTCTAAGAAGAGTACTCATATTTGCAAAATATCATAGAGTTGTTTTCTTTTATAACCCCTTTCTTGTTGTGTCTACTTTACACTCTCCCTACAACTGCAGAAGTAATACAAACACACTAGCCAGCTAGCATAATCTTAAATTAGGTATTTCTAGTGCATGTTATGGGGGATCTGTGACATTTGCGGTACCTCTTTCTTTATTTACTGCCATACTTCCCCATTCATGCAAGCACCTGAGAGGAATTCCCACCAGGTATCTCAGTGCCTTGGCTGCCTATCAAGATGATGGAGGCAGGCAGATGCCCCTACGGGGGGAATTCACTGCTTTTTGTTAGCATTTAGCAAACTTCACTTCGGTGCTCTAAATCATGCTCTGGATGAACCAGTATCTCTACCAACTTGATACAGAATATCGGGTCCTAAATTAGGTGCCTAGAGTACACAGAATACCTATGTTCTTTCTGCTCCCAAGCACATCTGGTGTATACTTCTTTGGGCTAAATGTGGGGTAGGTTAAAATATGGAAAAAACTTTTTTTTTCCTTTTTTCTTCCCCCCCCCCGCTCTTTTCCACCCCTCTATGTTTGTTTTCAGTGCCTTCATCTGTTGTGCAACAGCACAGGCAAGCTCTCATTAGGCAGCCTGTGGTTTGCCTGGACCAGCTGTAGGGCCCTAGTCTCTTTTGGTGGCATGCTGACAGAGGATCTGGAGGATAAAAGATTCCTTTGCAGGGGCTGTTATCGCTTATCCTGGCAGATAAGCTGCGTGATGAAGCGTGCTGCTTCCGAAGCAGGCCAGGTTTAAAGCCGAGTTGAAAGGTAGATGCTCACACCGTTCTCCCCTGCCCCCTCCACACATGCATGCACGTGCACATGCACTCACACTGCCATAACCAGATTGGTTAAATTACAGCATTTACTTATGGATCTGCACAATAAGTCAAGAAAAAACAAACAAAAAAGAAGCTATTTCTTCTTATGTAATAAGATGGATATAATTGTAAACAGGAAAGCTGTAAAATAGTGTTAATAAAATTCATCCTTATAAGGACTATTTACCCTCATAATATGACTGAGGCTCTGCTTTTCAAGAGCTGACAGGCACTAATGGAGTATGCGAGAGCGGTTTTCTTTCATACCCTCTTTTTGTCACTGTTCATATCTTTTCACTATGCGGCTCCTACTTATATTACTTCCTTGAAATGTCTTGGTAGTAAGAAAAAGTAGATAGAGCCACTGCTTAGTTGATATTTGTTGTATTAGCTTGCCTGCTGCTGCTGCTATGAGGAATATTGCTTATATAGCTATTAACTAAGCTATATAAGCAGCAAAAATTCCCTACTAAGTAGCTACTAATAAACATGAAATATTTCTGGATGGAATCACTGTTTCTGGTTCTTTTATATGTCATAGAGGCTTCATGAATCTTCTTGGCTGCAGTTAGTCAGTGATCTGTTTGGTGACTAGGCAATGTCTAGCCAAACAGATCGATCCACCTACATTTCCCTGGACTATCATCTTTATTCCCATAGGTAACTGTGGTTAAAAACACACGGGAATATGAGTTCTGTTGGAGCAAAACAAGGGAAAAAGAGGCATAGAGGTTCCCAAAATACTGCGCATCTTGGGGAAATTCGTCTTTAGTGAAAGAAAATCCATTGACGCTAAGTGAATGGAATGACAGTAAGGCTTATTGAATTTAGTAAGTGCAGTTAGGAGAATAAGAACTGGTCTCTGAGGTAGTAACAGAACCACCACAAGATGTAGCGATGAAGGAATGGGGAGAAGAGATGGAGGGAAGAGAAAGGAAAGAAAATACCTCACCAATGAGGCTGATTTTGAATTTTGGGAAAGACCTAGACTGACCTCTTTTTATACTGCTCTGAAATCTAAAAGGTTGAAATGAATAACAGTTTTTCAGGGATTCATGGTTCAGATGAGATAAAGTTGAAGAAAGCATGCCATTTCAAAATATTTATTCAATATATGTATACATATACAGGAAATGTATGTGCATTTATCTAATAGGAAAAAAATAAGTCTCAGTCTAATTAGTCTCAGACTAATGTCTCAGTGATGTGTAAAGATGTCATATTTAACATCAAATTTGTATTTACAGCAGTGATGTGTCAGTTACTGCAGGTGTACTGCAGTGCATGCATGGTGATAATCATTATGTCAGAGTTGGGGACTTCCAAACAAAAACTCACATACCTCTACAGCTTGAATTGGAAAACTGGGCTTCTTGGGGAAAAGATTAGTAGATGTAGCTTAGGCACAGGCAGAGTCTTAAACGCTGTGTTGAATAAAGGGTATCTGTAAGCAATGGATTACATGTCCATTTTCAGCTCAGTGTTGCAACAAAGGAGAGAGCAGCTTAAGCAAATATGCCTGAATGGAGTCATAGCTCTGAATGTGTGTGCTGTGAGTTTTTAAAATAGAATCCGGTTGAATTGAATAGAGTCATCTTCTCCTACGCTGCATGGGTGGTACTCAAGGCTTCAGGAGAATGGATGATAAATCTGATACTAATGGAAGTATATGAGAAAGAGGTATGAATTTATCTTGATGCATGTGTCACAGGTGAATTTGTCTTTAGCAGACCTACGGGCTGAGTAAATGATAAATGTTTCATATTTATGTCATTGAATTAAATGGGAAAGGTCATTCATTCTGCCACTTTCTACCATTATTATCAACGCTAGACTGCTAATTTGGGAGAAAAAGGAAGCAGAGCAGAAGAAAAGAAAAAGTAACCTGGGTAATGAGTGGAGGTGGCGAGACCCAGGACCCTGCTGGGAACAGAGAAATACAGAACTCCTCTTCAGAGCTGGTATAAACTCCAGAAGCAAATACAGATTGAGAGCATCTGCTGCTGGATCTTCCTGACCGGCAATCTTGTTGGTTCTGGCCATTCTTTAGAGGCATTAGGACAGCACCCTGGGGAATGGAGAGGTCTGTAGAGACAATAGGGATGGACAAACTGTCGCATGCTCACAGGGATGTCTTTGTTATGCCAGTGACCAGTATTGCTGACCGTCAAAATGGGTGTTTCCTTTGGTGGAGAAATACCCTGCATTTCTGTTCATTCCAGTCACCCGTGGCTTGCTCACCTGAGAGAAATCAGTTGAGCCATTTGAGCGGTGTGGGTGGAAAAAAAACGTACCTTTTAGCTTATGTGCTCTAGCAGCAAGCACACACACTTAAAGTTCATTTTGTAAAAAACCTTAAGATTATGCTTAGTCCAGTAATATAGAAGTTGTAACATAGTCTGTGGTTTATATTGAATATATTTGAAAGTCTACTAAAATTCAAGCTTCGGCTCAGATTTAACCATAAAGAAGTCAACATAAATTGAGGACCCTGTGTAACGTCAGTAAGACAAGCTCTTATTCATAAATTGTATAAACGTTGATTTATTTTTTTTTTTTTTAAAAGCAAAACCAAGCCTACACTAACAAGAGACACGATAAAGGAAAGAATGCGTTACAATTGGGCAACCGTAGTATTTTTAAGACTACCCACAGGGAGAGACCTTTTGGCTAAGACAAGGTGGTAGTTTGCAGGTTTCTCCTACTTCTGAAACCTGTTCTTTTTTGCTTTTTCACTCACTTAGCTTACAAAAACATCAAATAATTTTCCTTTTCCATTTTTCTTTTCATTTTTTTGTCAAACAGTACATGCTTTGTAGTTGCTGAATGTATAAAAATTAGTGTTATTTTGATTTTGTGGGGGGTTAATTCTTGCTGATGTGAGCTTTTAAGTTTGCTTTCTTCTAACTTGATTTTAGTACTCCTTTAAAAAGATCTGTGTTTGTTTCCTGGAGTTTATCAATCGCCACAAAACAATTCTGTTCAAAATTTAAGTATTTACAAAATTCCCCTGAAGCTTTCCTGGTATGATATTGATATGTCTAGGCTAAGTCATTTTCCCTTAGTTTGCTCTTCTGTACTTACTCATTCAGCTTACCTTAGCTGCTAGTCAGGCCTGAAGACTACGTGCTTTTGCTGCTTTAGCTACTTGGTAAGCTAAAAAATAGTTAATGTAGTGAAAGCTGTTTAAATTAATTCAGTGGACTTGCCTTACGTCCTAACATAGGCTAGTTGCTTGGTTTCTCTGCATTGAACAAGCGTGGACAGGGCAGGCAGAAGTACTCCTGGGGTGACGCTGAGGGTGGGAAGGTGTCTCATCCCCCTTCCTGGCTGGGTTTAGGTGTCCACCCACTGCCCACATTAGATGCCTGTGTGGGGTTAGGATCCATACTTGCAACCTGTGCTGGAGTCAGGTGCTGAGAAGGCTCTTTTGATACTGAGGGGAGGCTTGGTCCTTTCTGTCATGGCATGTCTGGAGAAGGAGTGGTGGTAGCTGTAGTGCAGCCCATTGTTCACATAGTAAGTGACTTGTTGGTTTGCACACACAAGAAAAAGGCATCCATTGGTTGCCCTCTGAGCAGACTGGGGCTGAAGCCTTCATTTCTCGGCCATCTTGAAAGAGAGTACCCTCGCCAGCAGCCCAGGAACAATAGGAACCTCTATCCATCTCTTATTCAGACTGGGCCAAGAATAGGACAGAGAAAGCAAAAAGAGGCCTGAGCTCCATATATGTGAAATAGAAGTGTTCCCTAAAGAAATGTACCTGGACTCAGCTCCTTGGACCACTTTACTCATTTTCTGTGATAGACTTATAAGATGCATAAACAGTATTAAGAGCAGATCTATACTGGGAATTCGTTTAGTGTCGTATTGAGTCGGGTAGAAATGATCTCAGTCACTTGCCCACAGTCACGACGTTAATCAGTGGGAACTGGATCTGAACCCATAACCCTTGATGCTTTCCCTTTCAGGAGTGATCTTATTTAATTTCTTTTTTAGTAAAGTGGTTCAAAGATTAGTTACACTAATCATTGCTGTTACCAAAAAACTAGATTTAGGCTTCAGGACAAATGTGTCTTTATGAAACAAAAGTTCTCATTAAAAACATTAACTAAATTCCTAAGAAGGTTCCGTATAAAAACTACTTTTATTAAGAAACCAAGTTGCTTTGTCAGGAAAAGAAGGATCAAACATAACTTTTATTTCTTTCTTTTCTTGCAGTCTAAGATATGGTTGTTTCTGTCATCATCAGTAGTTGTCTAAAAAAGCCTTGCAAAGGAAATTTTTTAAGCTTGCTTTCTTCTGCTAAGTTACCGGTCATGGTCTGATTTTATTCAGTAAGACTTTAAAGCCAGTTTCAACAATGACAAAATTGAGTATACATGGAGTTCTCTGGGCCTCAGAGAAATACTGAGTAAGTCTAAATCTGGGTAGCCTGAGAATTGTCATAACAGTGCTCTTTTTGGTCTCTTAATTCTGCGCCATCTCCGCAGAGCAGCGTGGTGCGTGCGTAGCCTGCACCCTTCAGAGTCCCCTTCAGGCGTGGGATGCCACATGTGAGGGGCCGAGGGCAGCGCACAGAACACTGGCACTCTTCACCAGATTGGGGTCTTTTGCCTTTGAGTATCCCTCTGTGATTCTTTTATTTCTCTGAATAGCTCCCTACAGCAATTTCCAGAACAGCTGAAGACACTTTAATGTTTGAATTGAGATTTTTTTTTTTTTTGGAGTCATCTTCCCTGGGTGCTCTTTTCAATGTGCCTGGACCATGTTTTGCGCAGAATTGAGTTTTTGCTGACTGTTGTCCCGTGTTTTACATCCCTGGTATCCCACAGGCAGAACTGAGCTGTTCTTTTCCTAATCGGTCCTTCTCTTTGGCTGTGTTTTCCTTTGAATCTGGGGGGGGGAAAAAAACATGTTGTCGTTTATTTGTTGCATATCCATCCGATTACTATTGCTATGAACTTACTGCCATCTGCCAGACAAGAAAAAAACCCACCACCACCACCAAAAAAAACCCCTTACAGTTAAAATGTATTTCTTTATGACCTACAGTCCTCGTCAGTACAGTTCTGGTACTGTCAGATGCGTGGTGCACTTTATAGGCTTATCAAAGGTCAGTGATGTTTCTTCATGTTTCCAGTGTCTTTCAGTTCAAGCAAGCGTGCTTTCAAGAGACCAATTCTGAGGTTGTGCAAGCAAGACTGAAGTTCTTGAAAGTTGCCCCTGTTTTCAGTTACCTGAATCAGTTAAAATTTAAATATAAAATGGACATCCAAATGCCTTCCTGGCAGCTTTGAAAGTCTTCACTTATGGGAGCTCTGTTGCAACTGCCAGAGTAACAGTCCATGAAACCTGTATATCAGCCAAGTGATTCAAGGAAATTATTGGTAGCCACCATTATGGTTTTGTTTTCATTGGCAAAAACATTAATGTAGTAGCTTTGCTATCTTGCCTCAGTTTTTCATCCAGACTGCCAGTAATAAAAAGTATGATTACTTCATTGGAAATGTGCTGCTTGCTATAATTCCTGGAATCTTCTCTGTTGTATTTTCTTTCTCTGTCTTATTTTTATTTCTCTTATGATAAGCATAAAAAATAATCAGATGATGATTGGCATTTGTAAAGCTTAGACTGCTCCTTATATTTGGCAATACAGAGCTTAATCAGGGATCTTTTCTGGTTTTGATTACTTTTGAACTTAATGCCTTCTAGCTTTTACCTCCCCGTTACTCACCTATATTTGCAATTGTGAATATTGTCAAAAAAGAAGAAATATAGTAGAAATAGTAGAAAAGTCAGTTTCCTGACTACTTTTCATTTCTCTCTTTTTTCTTCCATACCATACCATCTCCCAATGAAGTTTCAAACCATATGTATCTAACTGACTTCCTTTTCTATAGGAAGTGATTAAATGTTATGTTAAATGTAATTTATAGAAACAGATGGGTAATTATATGCATGCTATCAGATGCTGTCTCAGTATCTTTAAAATATATCCTTATATGAATGTTTACTCATGTACAAGTTATTCTCTCTTTAAGGAACACTGATAAGTAATACTATGTGGTGGGTTGACCGTGGCTGGACACCTGGTGCCCACCAAAGCTGCTCTGTCACTCCCCTCCTCAGCAGGACAGGGGAGAGAAAATAAAACGAAAGGCTCGTGGGTCGAGATAAGGACAGGGAGATCACTCAGCAATTACCATCATGGGCAAAACAGACTCGACTTGGGGAAATTAGTTGCATTTATTACCAGTCCAATCAGAGTCGGGTAATAAGAAATAAAAACTAAATCTTAAAAACACCTTCTCCCCACCCCTTCCTTTTTCCTGGGCTCAACTTCACTCCCAAATTCTCTACTCGCTCCTCCCAAGCGGCGCAGGGGGATGGGAATGGGGGTTGTGGTCAGTTCATCACACGTTGTCTCTTCTGCTCCTTCCTCCTCAGTGGGGGAACTCCTCACACTCTTCCCCTGCTCCAGCGTGGGGTCCCTCATACGAGAGACAGTCCTCCACGAGCTTCTCCAATATCAGTGCTTCTTCTCATGGGCTGCAGTTCTTCACGAACTGCTCCAGCATCAGTCCCTTCCACGGGGTGCAGTCCTTCAGGAACAGACTGCTCCAGTGTGGGTCCCCCATGGGGTCATAAGTCCTGCCAACAAACCTGCTCCAGCATGGGTTCCTCTCTCCGTGGGTCCACAGGTCCTGCCAGGAGCCTGTTCCAGCACAGGCTTCCCACAGGATCGTGGCCACCTTTGGGCATCCACCTGCTCTGGCCTGGGCTGCAGGTGGCTCTCAGCTCCATCATTAACCTCCATGGGCTGCAGAGGGACAGCCTGCCTCACCATGGTCTTCACAACAGGCTGCAGGGGAATCTCTGCTCTGGTGCCTGGAGCACCTCCTCCCCCTCCTTCTTCACTGACCTTGGTGTCTGCAGGGTGGTTGCTCTCACATATTCTCACTCCTCTCTCCAGCTGCTCTTGCACATTTTTTTTCCCCCCTTCTTAACTATGTTATCCCAGAGGTGCTACCACCGTCGCTGAGGTGCTCAGCCTTGGCCAGCGGTGGGTCCGTCTTGGAGCCGGCTGGCATTGGCTCTGTCTGACATAGGGGAAGCTTCTCGTAGCTTCTCAGAGAAGCCACCCCTGTAGCCCCCCAGCTACCAAAACCTGGTCATGCAAACCCAGTACATACTAGTAGCTGGAATTTGTATGTGAGGAAAGATTAATTTAAGAAAATCTTAAAGCGTAATTTTTGTTATATTCAAAGCATATTTTCCTTCTGCTTATCTAGCACAGGCACAAGAGCAGTTAAACTGGGTTTGTGAATAACTCTGCATTTCATGCTATGACAAAAAATGTAGAGAGTGATTATCACTGGGTCTAAAGAAAACAAAAATAGTTACGGTGAAATCCTCAGTATTTGGCGACATCTGTCCTGTTAATTTCTATGGCAGTACTGAAGTTAGACTACAGCTGCAGTCTCGTAGTCACCATATAAAAATACCAGATAGCATAGATCCCTGTCTGACAAAGCTGTCAGAGTGGTTATTACAGTATGCAAGTTTGGGTAAATTATCAAAGGTTACAAACTAGCATTCTTAGTCACCCTGGGTAATATAAATATAGGCTGGAAATAGTTATCACTGGTGCTGTCTCCTTAGGTGGCCATTGAGAATCTCCTTCATTCTGAAAGTTCTTCCAAGAACTGGTTGGAAAGCAAAAAGATCCTGTTATTTGGTCATTTATGTTGCATCATCTTTTTCAGCCGAGAATATGAAAGATTTATGGCAAACAATATAGTGTTGGAGATCTGCTTTTATATATTTGAAAATTTTCTTAAGAAGCAGAGTTTTCTGCCAGTGATAATGCCTGTTGAGATGGAAGTTCAGATGCTAGGGGTTTTGAAAACAGAGTTGAGAAGGTGACTTGGCTTTAAAGTGGTGATCCTTTAAGTAAAGGTCCCGTGAACAAGTTGTCGTGCCTGTTCATTTTAGACATCCCTTGAAGGGTCCCAGCTTGTTATCGCTAAGCTCTGTGACAGTGTAAAATGGCTTTGTTTTACCATCAATGTAATGTTTTTACTGACTGGCAGAGTTTAACCTCTCGGGGCTAATCCAGAAAAGTATAGATTTCTGTTGTTCATGAACACTCTGGCTCTTGTTATATATGTATACTCGTACAGTGCATTGGATCTTCAGGCTGTTTTACAATGCTCAGCTAACTTATAGCAATATTTTGAGGACGACAGTCTCTCTGCATTTCACATGAACGGAAAAGCTGAGGTTGCAGCATTGTCATTGATTAAGTGGTAATAAATAATTGTTCTGAAGTATGGTGTCAGCTTCATGTTCAGCTGAACTGATTTCAAAATGTGAAACTTACCTCTGAGAAGTTTTTTTTTCTTCAATGTTAATATAATTTTATTTTCCAGGCAGCTTCAGAAATAAATATTGTTAGAATGATCAAAGTGAATCACCCATGTTTTCCAATTCAGACAAATATTTGCGAATGCTCATCATTAAGCTGTGCACGCATTTGGTCTAGTGTATTAACTTTTGAAAAAATATTTTATATAGGCACGTTTAATCAAGAGCAACAGAGATCAAACCAGTAGCTATACCGGCAGCAAAGATCGGTCTGGGTTAACAGCTTTATTTTGGGCTGTATTCAGTCCATCTTTTTCAAGGAATCTCTTCAAGGATAGTGTTCAGGTTTTAATTAAATCTAAAAATTGCAATTGGTAGAATGAATTTCATTATGTAGTTTATTTTGCTTCATCTAATACCATGTATGTTTAGCTTCATATATTTTGGGTTTTATTTGTTCTTTCACTTTGTCCTAGAAAATGTAGCACGTACTGTAAAAGTTACAATTGATTAACATTGTATTCTTTTCAATTACCACTATAGTTTAAATACTACTTAGATGTTCTTACAAAATTATTACATAGTGTTTTTAAAATACTTACTTTTTTCATGGTTGAAGTGATATTCAGTAAAAAATTACATATAAATTACATCTCTGGCTTTAACAATGGCAGAACACACAGGACAAAAAGAGGAAAAAAGTGATTCCCCAGGTTTGCTCTTCCATCAAAGGTGGCTTTCAAATTTGTCATTGGCAAGTGCTCAACTTTGCAAAAAAATTTAGACTTTGGAACTGAAAAGTGGATGTTTATCCTACAAGCTGACTTATTTTTTGAAAATAGGATCACTGTAGAATTTTGTAAACATGGAAAATGCTGGGTTTGGGGTTTTTTTACAGTTGTTTTGGATAGATTCTGATTGTTTATATGGTGTGAAATCTGTCATGCCCCTATAGATGTGGTTTTTATCGTCCTGCCTATGCTGTAGAGAATCGTAGTCCTTTATCGTTAGAAAGAAGAAGTAGGATTTCAGGCCCAGTTCTTACACAGATTGACACCCCTGGACAAGTGTGTAGTTTAGCTCTCCTTCCTTCTTCCATGGCTCCTTATGCTGTGCAGGTCCTTGCACTTCACTGCTGTGTGAGTGTCAGCGACTACTCGAGTGCTGTTGGCTTGCTGTAAAGGCTAATGCAGGGTTCCACTGTCTCGGTTTAATTCCTCTAAAGATGCAAAGATTACAAGATTCTGACATGAAAAAGTAGCCAGAGCTTTTGATACACAAGGATACAAGAAGAACAGAATTCTGAAGCAACAATCCAGAATTCTGATTGATTATTTCTGCCCTTAGATTTTTTTAAAACGCAATTTTTTCCACCTACCTTTAGTCTGTATCGTTTTTGAAATATGTGCTGAGAGCTGTGTGATCATATGATTAAAGACGATATCATAATGCATATCTTAATGGTGTATCATAAAGTCAGAAGATTGAATCTGCAGAGGCTGCCTCTTGACATTTTTCTAAAATTTGCATGTGCCTTTTCTCCAAACTTTCTTATCAAAATTTTTGCAATGTTTCTTATTAAGAAGCACATGCTACGCATATGCACACAAAGAAAAGACATTGAATTCCTCCATTTCAAACGCTGTTAGCTGCTACTTGAGTCTGCAGAGTCACTGGTAGCTATTGTAGGCTGCTTGTCCTCCCTTATGTCAGTCATTACTAGTGTCTAGTGTCTCCAGAATGCTTTGCGGATGGGTTTCACAGCTGTGTGCTGACAGCAGAGGAGCATTGAGACATGCAAGATGTACGGTTCCTTTGACTCTGGGTCATGCAGAGGTGTCTATGCAAAGCCAGAGGATGCTTCCTGCCAAACTCGGAACTTGACTCCAGAGTTGTAAGTCTTCACCATTATCTGCTCTCAGCAAGCACTTAAGAAGCCTTTTGTCAAAATGTCTCATCTCCATCTTGCTCAAAATAGCAAGATCTTGCAATCGATTACATGCTATATTCATTCTTCTGGATGTCATATGATCTGCTGTTAGTGACCTTGTAACCTCTCTTGTGAACCTAAAGGTTGAGTGAAAACTTGGGATGGGAAAGAAGGCTTCCATCTCCTGGGTAGGCTGTCTTATTAATTACGAGTCCAGTTTACTGAGTCTTCAGCATCTTCAGGGGCTCGAGTGACGCTCAGCGTATTGCCAACACTCTGGAGGACAACTGAACTTCAATGCCAGCATCTCCTGTGACATCATGGGACCTACAGTATCCAGACCGTGCATCCTGCCTTATACCGCACTAAATGTCTCCCTCCTTCATCTCTCTGTGCTGCACAGGGTGTCATTTTTCCCTTCCCACTTCTGTACTAGGTTTGTCCACATCCCATCTGTTGTATCCTTGCAACCCACCTACTCTTTACTCACTTACTTTCCTAATTTGGCCCTCTTAAAATAAAAAAGGCAAAGAGCTCTGCTCCAGTATATGGTTCAACATCAGAAGTGATAAACTATGATGTCTTTCTCTCCCAGCATCAGATTACTCTACCTGAATCACATAATCTGAGCCCTGTTCTGTGTCTCTATATACCCATTCTGCTTTTTCTGCTTTTCCCATTCCCTCCCACCACGATCCTTCCCATTTCCCCAGGCCTCCTTCTTTATTTCAGTCCTCCCTTATTTTTCATCTTACAACCTGTTTCCTTCCCTGTTCCTTGGTCTGCTTTGTGGGAGTCAGGCTGCCTCTTCCTTCATTTGGTATCATTTGGCATGACTGAAAGCAAGTAAAAACAACATTTTATTGCATTGACACAGAAAAAAACCCAAGTGGATTGAAGTCAGGTGGTGCTTTTATCTGTCAACCTCTTCTGGATACTGCTCTTCCACCTCAGAGACATGTTTGAAGCAGTTCGTGAACTTCGAAGTATGTAGGCACATCGGGTGGGCTGTATGTTATAAAGATCCTGGTACTGTTTCAAGTGAGGTCTGACATCCTCGCTAGGTCACCAGCTAATGGCTGCAAGACAGACGTGGCTAGTGGAGCAGAAACCATGTCAGGGGTTCCACTTTGCATCGTAAATCAACACTTTTAGAATGGAAAACACATAATGTCTACCCTGATAATGTTACAGCATATGAAGGAGGTTTGATCGGTGAGAGAAATGGTGATTTGGAAGCAAGAGGAGTCATTCTGATGGGTACTTGTAGTCTCTGGAATGTCATTTTTTTCAGTATAAGACATGTTTTCCTTTAAAATATGAAACAAACATGTGAACTTAAGCTGTGAAACTTTGAATTGCATGATTAACATGTGGACAAAAATATAATTGCTGGCATTTATTTTCATCTGACTTTAAAAACTGTTAGGCAACCTTCCAGTCCCACATTTTGAAATTAAGATTCCTTTGCCACTTTGCAAATAAGTCAAATGTAAAATTGGAAAAAGCTTGTAATGTATTCTGGTAGTTCCTCTGCTGATTATCCTGACAGTGTGACTAATAAAATCACTATGTGATTTTACATCATACAGTCTTGGATAACAACTTTTGAAAGAAAGCTTCATTCCTACTCAAATTGAAAATGCCTCTGTGTGACTTATTGTACACCTTATCAGAGAACTTCACACGGTTTCTCCTATCCATTCTTGACTGCAAAACCCACTGGTTGACTAAAGAAACGGGAAGAACACTGGATTTTGTAAAATACTGGCAGTCAGGCCAACAAGCTCTCTTAATGGACCGGAGTGACAGACATGGCAAGTATTATTCTCCCTGGCGGTGTCAGAGCCAGAGGGGGGAGGTGATTTAATGCTGCTGAGGCCAAGGGAAGTCACAGCGGATGTGCCTGTGGTGGTGGTGAGGCATATGCTGTGGGGTCCCCATCTGTCTGCCTCGTCACTGATGTAGATGGGATTAAGGTTGGGTGATGAAGCAGTTACTTCTGGGGTACACACCCCAGCAGTACTGGGGGTGCTGTTTTTGGAAGAGCCCTGCATTGCGTGTGGTACTTACCTGGCAGCGTAGTGACCACACAAAGGTAGTTGAGTGTCACTGTTGAAATGATTGGTCTGGGTTCTGGGTGAAAAAGATCCCGAGTCCAAAATTTCATCAACAGGTACAAGGTCTGTAGTCACAGTCCCCACCGTGAGTCACGCAGGGGTTTAAGCAGCGATAGAATTACAGAGCAATGGCCACAGGCAATACTGCAGCTGTCACACTATCTGAATATCATGAATTCATTAATCACAAAGTTTGTCGTAATGTGATTGTCCCTGATCTGAGGATGTGTGGTTGCCAGCAAGATTGTCAGGATTGCACTTTGACTCCCCATGGAAAAGAGTCTTTATTTACTGTATAATTAATTGGTAAGTTAAATGGCTGAATAAAAGAAGGCCTGGCATTAAGTTTGATGCCGGTTTTCTGGCAGCCCCTCAGGGCAGTGCTCTCCCTCTCAGTGTTCCCAGCGTAATTAAATATCATTCATCCTTTGAAGGACTTCCCAGGTAGGAAGGAAAGAAAAGAGAACAGTGAGAGCAGAGAGGATGGGAGGGGAAATAGAGAGGGAAGAGTGAGGGACCTTAGCAGGGGGGAGGGAAGCGGGGACAGGATAGGGACAGCGTTTGGGGCAGGTGGAGATGGTTAACACAGGTCCCTCACTTGTAACTGAGAGCAGCTGAGGATCTCAAGTGGTTCAGAAACACAAGCAAGTTATGGTATCAGCTGATGCACTGTAACATATTCTGCATGTTTAAAAAGACTTATCACTTCAGCTTTCTGGTCCCTTGTTTTGGTAGATATATTTGTAAGCACTAGGAAAATGTTTCAGAAGGATGGGGGACCGTGTTTTCAGAAGTGGCCACTGCTTTCAGATGGCTCCATTTTAAATGTATAACCTGAAATACACCAGGACAAAATTTCACAGGTGTTTGTAGCCACAGCTTCTGTTCACTGTACGTTGAATTTTGGATACAACATTTGTGGAATTTAAACCACAAGTTTACTTTGGATGGGATCCATGAAATTGTTGTTCCCCTGCAAAAATACTGGCCCAGAGTGATTTTCTAGTCCCCATATGATGGCATTGGGAAAAAAGCCTACTAGGTTCTGGTGCAATCTGCCATTTTATTCAACTCTGAAAGAAAGTAAAAGAGATATTATGCTGCAAGAAGAGCCTATAATGCTAATTTGCGACCTCAGAAGTTGTTCCAGTGGAGTTTACAAGTTCTGATTGCGGGACTGTAGTTTACAGAAGTTAAAAAGCATTTTGTAGCTTATGAAGTAAGTTAAGAACTACGGCTTTGCAGTTTTCATCAAGAATCATTGATGATAAAGAGGGTAGAAATTTACTCTTAACTGAAGGCCTATGACTAATTCAGGCTTTTTTCTCTCTCAGCAGGCATAAAAAGGAAGGCAATGGGTGGCACAGGATGTATTGAATTAAAAAGTTAAAAATACAGAAGTGAGTGTAGAATGGGCCTTAGGGTAACAATCAGAAAGCATTCAAAGAACAAGTCTGTTGATGAGTTTCTATCTAAAAGGTAGGTACTTTGTGGACAGATAGATTAGATAAAGGATCAAATCTTGGAGCTCATGGATTTAAACTAGCCGAGTTTCTAGCCCAGGGGAATTGCCATTCCTTTGGGGGTCTGTTTTGCTGCTGTTCTCCAAATACTACCTCTCATCAATTACACTAAGTATTAATGGCAGCATGTGGCAGTCCTGGCAAGGATTTGCTAATAATTTTATGGTAACTTGCGTTTTCTGCAGCTTTGCTGTTGTCAGCCTTTATGTATCTGGTTAAAGCACCCGATTTTTGCTGCGAGTGTAAGTGATGGGAGCTCGGCTGGGGCTGACTGCTGCTGCTGCTAAGGGCGGGAGGGCCACAGAGCAAAACCTTGCTGCTTTTGACCTGAAAACTTGCAGAGCGCAACCTCTGCCGGGAGCTGCAGCCGAAGGTGTGCAGGGCCCCAAGCCAGGCAGTGCCACAGCGCTGGCGTATCCATCCCCGTGCCCCTCGCTGCGCCTGGTCCGGAGCAGGGGGCAGAGGGGTCCTGTGCTGGGTCGTGCTTTCCTTACTTAGTTACCTTCGTTTCAGTGCTCTGACCAAGCCATTTATTTACGGTGCTGTATGTATTCATTAGATGTGTGGAGTAAAGTAGATACACAGTGAGTCCGTGGGAAAAAAAAAAAGATAGAAATCAGTAGCGGGAGGAACACTTATTAGGCTGTCAGCTGTTCTCAGCAGGGACTTTCAGATAGATGGCACAGCAAACTTCAGCCAAGTGACCTAGAAAGGCGTATGCTTTATCTAGAAGTCAGCCCCGCTTCTCAGGCAATAAAGTATGGCAAGTTAATGGTCGGTGGCTGTGTGCTGACCTCTGATGGTCCTGCCCTGCTGCCAACAGATTTCTGCTCTTGCCCCGCCTCTGCGAATAACCAGCACGAGCTCTTGCAGCGCACATGCACAGGGAAGGAATTATTTCACTGGGACAGTTTTGATTTAAGTTGGCCTCTTTCCGTAAAGCTCTGGGGGCCGTTGCTGGTTCACCAGCAGGTAGGTGGAGGCTGCGGTCTGCTGTGCTGACCAGGGTTAGAGCTGTCTGATTTACTGAGGTGTCTTGACTGTCTGTACCCTTCTGCTGTCTTCCGTACATGCCATATGCTCTTTGGCTCATGTATCTACCATATTCTGTGTTTGCATTATGCCAAGTCCTGAGATCTGACTTGGATGTTACACACTACAAGAGTACCGCTGTTACTATACTCTTCCTTATATAGGAGCTGTTGTAATTATCTCTGTTTAAGGCTTCATTTCCAAAGCCACACTGTAATATTTAGTGCTTTGAAATTAGGCTAATTGGAATGTGGATACCACCAGCTCCTGCCTCATACAGTCACTAATCCTGAAGCACTGCTAGCGATAAAAAAGGGGAGGAAAATATTCCAGGTATCTTTGGTAGGATGTGGATTCTCCTGCCTCACCACTTCTGTTGGTTTCTGAGCACAACAGCAATTCCTAGATCCTTCAGAAATTCAGACATGGCAGCAAAATCCAGCAGGAGCCCACACTTCTTACAAAAGTGAGGTATTACCACTCACAATGCCTTTGTGATGTAGGAATTGGGGCCTGTTTTGCCCCAGCCTAGTGTCTGGTGCTCTCAGGATCCCAGTGGGACCCGCAGCCTTCTGAAGGCCCGCATGTTTTTTCCAAAAATACGATTACGTTCAAGACATGCGAGTGCTCTGGCACACTATTTTCTACTGACCTGCTTTAAGTAGTAGGCATGGTTTATCTTGAGCACTCCAGAGGCCCCCTGGAAGGATTGTAATGCAATTAATTAACTAAAAGGAATATCATTATGAGTAAAGAACAAGATGTTGAATTTTCTTTACACCTGCATCTCTTAGCTTCATAATGCGTGCAATCTGAGTATTCATTTAATGTAATTTTTCTGTGTATCTCATTTTCCAGATTTCTTCACCTGCCTCCAGAAAGTTCATAATTAAGAAACATAATGAGGCCCACATGTTCATCAGTACTATTGAAAGCGCTCATAATTAATAGCAGGAGAAGGGTGTTACTGTAAGTGCAGGTGACTACTAGTGGTAGATGGGGCATATATACTGCCAGCAGGTTTTTGGAGATACAGTATCGATGGTATAGAGCGAATCAGAATTCTCTCTGATGGTTTTGAGGGGAATACATGGTATTATTTGTAGCTAAGAGCACCAGCCGGCAAAACTCACTTTGCTCTGTAAAGGAAGAATGTAATCAATACTGTAATACATGCATACAGATATATGAATGCATAGAAACACATACATACCTGTGGCCACATATGGAGCTGGGACTTCCAATATTAAAGACAAACCAAAAGGCACAGAATAAACTCTGACATGAATCCATTACATACTTTTTTCACTGGTTAAGTGGAATTTGGCGTATGATTTCTGATCTGACTGGTTACTGATACCTCAGTGCCGGATGGCCTACGTCAGGTCTCCAACCCAAGATCTTTGATCAGCTCGTGATGATATTTTCTGCCTCCCCACCCACTCTTACCCTTCTGGATATCAGCAAGGCTGTAATATTTTTCTTTTAGATGTGACATTTGAGTATTTTCACAGTGACAGTTCGTTTTTGTGCTACAAGAATGAATGTTTGTGCCCCCTTTTTGGCGTTTTGGATGTCTAATTACCTCCCCTGACTAGCCTAGCCATCTTGTTCCTGGCAGATTGGTTCCTTATCTGCCAAGAAAGAGGCAATCAGAATTATGCAGAACTTCTCTGTACAAACTGGATTAACACTACCCCAAGCTCAAGCTTTCTGTTTTAGAAAAGATCTACTTCCACAGCCTTTTGCTTCCTTCCCTCCCCCCCCGCTCTCCAATCATTGTTTGTGGGACAGACAGGCTTGCTGGAAAAAAAAATAATCCTGTCCTTCATTGCCCTTTTAAGTTAATTCTCTGTTGTCTGTGAATGACTGAGGCAAATAGTACTTATATTAAAATCTGTAGCCCTGTGGGTTCTGATGATTTCAGAAATCTGTTCAGTGCACAATCCTGGGAAACCATCATATTATCCTCCTGGGCATCAACCTTTTCCAGATTTGTTTACTGTTTTTCTTAGAATGGAAACTTAAACAAGGATCAGATGGCTTCCTTAGAATGTTGGTGATCTCTTTATTAATACACTTATAGCCTTTGGTCTGGCCTGTACAGTTCCATAAAAATAGCTGTTCTACTCAGGTGTTTACAATTTCAGGGACATTTTGTGAAATTTCTAAACTGAGAGGCTGATACAGCCTGAGCAGTACTTGCTGATCTGTTCTTTTTTTGTTTGGTTGTATTTTTGTTTGGTTGGGGTTTTTTCCCTGGAAGCTTTTAGCTGTGTAGAATGTCACCTGGTTTATTTGCTTCCGGTAAATTAACTGCAAAGGTTTCTGATTTTCAGTCTCTGTTATTCTTTAACCCTTTTTTCCTTTGTTTCCTGATTCTTGTGTGCTTATGTTTGATTTTCATATATTTTTCAGGCTCTCATCTTCTGTGCTTGTCCTTTCAAATTATTTTAAAACTATTCTTCCAAATTATCTTTTCTGGATAGTTACTTAAACACACTTCTCCAGTAGAAGTTCATCTTTTCTTACCTGAAGCCAGATAGCATGGTTTGGTTTTTTTTCTCTCAGGCAAATCTGATTGTTGGCTCTTGGGCTCTTACCACTGTTTGTGGTGATATTCCTAGCACTGGACTAAAATAAAGACTTAAAATGGAAAGAAAGGCTTACAATGGAAGCATTTTTGTTGTCCTCTATCTTCGCATATTACAGATGAGAACAGAAATTACGATTTGCTCTTTTTAGTAGTAACATGCAAAGAGGCACTGGAACAAAGGATTATGTTCAGGGTAATATCAATTTCCTGGTTGTTTTGTAACAAGATTAAGGGAAATGGTGGGGGGAGGCCAGTCTACCTACTCCTGCTAATGACTGTGTCATACCCACGGTTACTGGGAAAGAACATTAAATGGAGAGAGGCAGCTGAGCAGAACAGCAAACTGTGGTTACTGGTATAGTTAGGAAACTGTTTGGTTTTTGGAGAGCTTCCCCATGAAGTACAGTTACCAAAGACCAAGGAATTTTTTTCTAATGTGACCCTTGAGGTTTAGGAAGTTGCTCTGCAACTCAGTGTTTTAGTGATAGAGGGTTTCACTTTTCTCTTGGTTACACATCCCTTCAGTGCCGTGGTGCAGTAGAGCACAACTCCCGTGACTTGTGATCTGCAGGGGCTTGTGAGCTGCTCAGATGCCGTCCCCTGGTCTGGGCCCCTGTGGGTGATGTAGTCACCTGAAAGCACAGCTGCACAAAGAAGTTGACTTGCCCCAAGGTGCCATTCAAACCTCACAAAGGAGCAGGGAGGTGGCAGGGACGATAAGGGTTATCCCCATCTTATAAACTATTTCCTTTGGCTCCCTGAGGTGTAAGGTCAGCGTCTTCTGTCTTGCCAGGATTACTGTTTTGGTGTGAGTCTTGAAGGCAGGTGGCTTGGTTGCCCCTTCTCAAGTGTGTATCATAGCTAGCGCCATGCAATCCCATCACGTCTCCGTGACTGCATCTTCTCAAAAGGCATGGCTTTTCCGTCAGACCAACCAATTGCCAGAAGTGGACCAGCTTAGCACCTTCGTTATGTTTCCTTAATTAAAATAAAATCCCCAATCCTGGAGTGATTTAGAGCATTAAGAACAAATGAGCCAGAAAAGTTAATTATCAAGAAGGGCATGCTTAGAATAAGACGGAGGATGGATTGTNGGTTTTTTTTTTTTTTTTCCTCCCTAATGGAGGTGATAAAGAGGTTAAGATGAAGTTTAGGAGCAGATAGGATGAGAGAGGAAAAGGGGCAAGTGTGGATTTTGTCACTAACTTTTTAAGATCAAGGTCTAGGGGAGAGGTAACTGACAAGTTATGAAATGGTAGCTTCTCAATACAATGTGGTTGATATATTAATTGAAATATGTACATTTATATGTTTTGACCCATAATAAAGTTGGAATGGGGACATGCGAAGTTTGGGGCTTTCTCGGTGTTAGATTTTCCATTTGGGCCATTGTGTTTTAGAAAGCGACTATAAAGTGTAATTAAAACATCAAGTATGTTCTTATGCTAGTTTCCATACTCAACTTATTTGTACATTCCAAAGTAAACGGCTATCATGGGGAATTCTGTATCAAACTCTTGTGTTGTAAGTTTAGTGAGGCTTTTGTTATGTTTCACTTCCAACTTCTAATTGTGACCATTTATAATTTATCCTGTGTATGATAATGTGTGAGGATAATCCACTAAGAAGAGTATTATTCTTCAATTAAACTTGGATGGATGGATGGTGTTTTCTTTCTTCTCTGTAGGATCACCTATAGGATATGCATGAAAAGCAATTGAGTTTATCTAAAATACAGCTAAACCTAATTTAACTAATGTAGTTACTAGCTGCTCCTAACATCTGTGAAAATAATTTCACTCTAGGCTATTTTAATGTCAGCTTGCTTTTTGGGACTAATTGTGAACACGCGATAATCATCATATATTATGTAGAATAAGAAAGCAAGGACAAGGTATACAAGGTAGGTTGGCTTGATTACCTGAAATTACTTACTCTTCAGTTTTGCTTTGTCACTTTCTCTATTCATATATTTACAGTTTATATAAATAATCTGTGTCTGTGTTTCCTTTGGTATGGTGTTCCAGAGAGAAAAAGGAAACATAAAATCTTTACGTGAGAGGAATAATTTTCTTTTCAAGAGGAAAGCAACTCTGCTAAGGTGGATAACAGTGAAAAGCCAATTTTCTGAAAAGGCTATAGTCTCTTGCAAGCAGTGCACAGGAATTCCAGTTCAATTTAGTATGAAGAGCATAAACACTTGAAACCGAACCGGAGCAATGGTCTGTTTGTGGGTGTGTGCACACTTGTCAAACAGTGTGTTTGAGTCTTCACTGGACTTCGAATCGAGGACATGGTAATGGAAACAGGCTGTGTTGGCCATCTACAAGCATGATCCTTCAGCTAATGAGCGTGTAAATGTGTCCACTGTGTTCATTTCATGAAATCATCTAGACATATGATGTAACTGATGGTGGAAGAGGGTCCATAGAACTCGTTTAATAGCATGAATAGATCAAGAGTGCCACCTTATTGACAGTCAAACCACCTTCTGAACAAATTGTAATAAATCAAAGTACAAAACCTCTCCTATATGTTACTTCCAGCCTTTCTGTGCTGGAAGTGTTGAATTTTGTGTGGTTCTGATTTGAAAAACAATTCTCCGAAAAGGACATAATAAGGTTCCATTTTATATCATCTTTTTGCCTCTCACAAGCGCACAATTTACAAGTGAAGCAGTATTTTTTTTTTTATTTTTATTTTTTCTTAAGCAGCTACCAGCATACCTGGGTCTGAGGACCGAGAGTCTCACCATGGACTGTTAATAGTGCTAAAGGTCTTCAAGGTGAACCATGTGTTCAGTACCTTCATATTTGCGTATTTATAACAGATCAGAATAAGTAAGCAATTTTGTTGACTCAAGAATGAAAAGCTCCAGTTTGGGCTGTCTGCGTTAGCTCGGGAGGTTTCATAGGACTACATACGGTGCAGTTTTCATTTTCATCTCGGTTAATTACATATTGCTCAAGTGTGTGTGTGAAATGTAATATGAAGCTGCACCCTAGTTCTGCAGTGGTATTTCTTTAACGTTTCCCTATGGAAAGCTGTAGCCTGCCTTGTGGTCAGTTAGCTGCCCGGAACTGGGATGGGCTGGTTGCAACTGATTCCTACCGGCAAAAGGCACTGAGTGGCATGAAGCTACTGGTAGCATGAGCGTGCTGGAGGAGTATAGTAAAGAGACTACAGAAAATGGTAGGATGATGCAAAAGACAGGGTAGCGACAGATGTCCTTCTGGGATTCCTGGGGCTGAACTGTGGTGCAGGGTGCAGTTTGTTGCCAGAGAGAGCAGTCGTGACGCTGAATACTTAAACAGAATAGACCTGTTGAATAAGAACTTTCCCACAGACAATCAGAGTTTTTAAAGGTATTTAGGTGCCAACCTAATACTGATTTCACTAAGAGTTAAATGCTTAAATAACACATCTGACACACATTGACGTCTTTGCTGTCTCGTATGCTACTACTATCTGCATAGGCATCTAAATGGTAGGAAGTGCTGTGCAAATAAAGATACACTGAAAGAGAATATCCTCATTCATTATAGAAATGACCTTTGGAAAATACATGATGTATTAAAAAAATTGCTGTCAAGGTAATATGACCTACTACACCCATGCTAGACACCAATTTAAACAGAAATCCTGGTTAAATTGCATTTTAATACCAATGCCATTTTATTCCTCCTTCTCCTGTGTATTTATCAAGCAGTGATGTACAACTGACAGTACTACTCAATGGCAGATAATTTTGTTGTTAAGCATCACTGTCCTGGCTAGAATTCTACATTTTCCATCAATCTTTGTTGTCAGGTTATTATAGATTATCCGTGGTTGTTACAGTGTTTCTGTTACTTAATGGCATGTGGTAGATATGACACAATATCTGATATGACGGTAGACACATGCATTTGTGTTGTGCATTAAACATCACTACTGTCTGACAGTTAAGCTCTCTCAGCATCTGCCACGCAAATGTTACTGATCAATGTCTTAAATTAATGTGAAGCCGTCCTAAGTAGGTGTTCATTTGAATGTCATTACATTAATTGGTCTGCATAGACTTATGGCAAAATTATTAAGGCTATTGTAATGGTGCAGAGGAGCAGTAGGTTGAACATGCTGCTTGTAACCTGTGACTGTAAATGAATTCCTAAGCAATTACAAAAGACACGTAGTTCTGGGAGTTTAGGTAGAAGTGTGCTGTGATCTCTCAAAGTACCTGAATTATTGCAAAGCCATAATTTGACAGTTAGTTGTTGAGAGGAAAAAAAAAGGGGGAAATCTTTTTTATTCACATAAAGATTAAGCTGAATTCTTCAATGAAATGCATTCTCCTCACTCTGTGTGGTGGTGTTTGCAAGTTAAAAGGAAATCTTTGATTCTAAACCACAGTTGTTCCTCTAGTAACATTTCCCTGATGTTTTCTTAAGGATTTTTCAGAGTTCCTAGAAAACATGAAGTGTTCATTTCAGCGAGTAAACAGGCTTTTGTTGTTATTTTAAGAATATGAACAATTATATGGTTTAATTAGAATACAAAATATGAAGAAGGGAACTGAAATACTACTTTAAATTATTCTTAACTCTGAATATTCTGCCACTTTTTTAGCATGCAGCGTACAAGCATGTAGAAGAAACCTTTTGTCTGATGCAGATTCTTTGCAAATGGTTCTCTGAAGGCACGTGAGTGATGGCAATCAAATCCAAATTGCTGATCTGCCCTATATGGCTTTCACATATCAAAAATGCATGGTTGATCCCATCCTTAATGGGTGCTGTTCTTTTTTTACTGCATGTTTTGTCTGTGGACCACTATGTCAGGCTAATACAAATTCATTTTCAGAGCACGTTCCATCTATATGATAGTCTCCTAAAAATTCAGATTTAAACTTCAACATAAGAAAGAGATTAAACAGACTATTTTTGCAGCCAAAGTTTGTGATTGTTGTGTGACCAGAGTAGAGCAGCTGTAGCTCTGGGCAGGGGAATGTACTTCACTGATAGGGAAGTGAGTTCAAGACACAGATCTCTAAGGATACAACCATTGGGTTTCCCTGTGGACTTACCTAAAAGCATCAAGCTATTTAGTTCTTTACCAAAATTAGGCCTAAAGCCTCAATATTTGACACACACCTGAATTCTGGAATGGTAAATGCAGGTATTCATCTTACCTTTCTTGATCCCTTATGGCAGAGAATTTTAGAATGACCTTTTTCTATTTTGGTTTTAATTTAAGTGTATTTAATTTAAAATATTAGGCTTAAATATCTAAAATTTTCAGCTGGCATCTTATTTTATCATCACTGCATATAAATACAGCCTGTAACTGTGAGCTTTTCAGCCTGTATATTCTGTAGCTGGTAGTCCTTAGTGGCTATGAAGGAGCTGTAATCATGTAAAAAATGTAATTAAGGAATTTTTTTAGAAAAATACATGTATACTTTTTTTTAGATTGCCCATAATGGCTCCAGTGTGTAAACATGTAATTATGGAGTTTTCTTAAATGCTTACTATTTACTCAATAGGCCGTGAGGGCTGCAGAAGGAGCTTTTTATTGCTTTGCAGATCATTGAACTTATAGACTGCATAATAGCTCCTTTGAAACCAACATGCAGTATTTTAATGTGGGTGCTGTGTGGAGTCCACATGCCCACATACCATTTTAAAGACAGAATAGTAAAATGATCTTCTCCTAATAGAAAAAGCAGTTGTTCCACACTATGGGAGACTTCAAATGTTTTTTTGAAGAACAGAAACCATTACTGATTTAGGGAGATAGGGTTTAGTTTTTTGTTAGGTATTTTGTGACTTTTATTTTTAGGCTGCATGACCCCCATCGACATTTTTGCAGCTAAATAGTGGCTAACTGAATATAGAGCTTCATAAAAGAAAATGTTTACATGATTTGATGTTTGCAACCTGAACAAACCAATTTTAATCTTTAGGAATCTGATGCTGTTAGGCTGTCCAGTGCTGGTATGGGAAGGTTGCCAAGCTTGGGATCAGGAAAGGCGGGAATGTTATTGAGAGTATATCTGTCTTGTGTACTGCTAGTAGTCCTGTTCAACTTCCCAGTTTCAGTCCTGGAACTGGTCAATGAGGTGCCTGACATGCAGACCACTAAGCTTTTGGGGCCATGCCCATCATAGAATCAGAGTGGTTTAGGTTGGAAGGGACCTTAAAGATCATGTAGTTCCAACATCCCTACCATGGGCAGGGACATTTCCCACTAGACCAGGTTGCTCAAAGCCCCATCCAGATCATAAACCTAAATAAGTCTTTTTCCAGGTCGGAGGTGAACAGGGAGAAGGCAGGAGCAATTTTCTGCATTAATGGGGGAGAGGAGTGCTGTGGAGATACACAGAAGCAGCAGGGCATCAGGGAGAAGGACCATGTTTGAAGCACTTGCCAAACTGGGGGGTGAATCTAGCCAGCAGCCTGTGGCAGGGAAGAAAAGCATCCTGCAGTATGGTATGGAGACAAGGGTGGGAGGAATGAAACGCCTTGTTAGTTCCTCAGAAATCATAGTATTGTTGTTTCTGTGTTCTAAGAGCTGGCAGCAAATATGAGTTAGTTTAAAGAAGGTATTCCTGCAGTAAAAAGGGGAGAAAATGCACAGTACTGGGAAGACCTCAGTAGTGTTCCTGAGCAATGTGGGAACAGAAGATCAAAGCTTCTATTTTCATAATTTGATTTAGCTTCTCTGATATGTAATTAGCTACATCCAGATGCCCAAGAAATTATGTCTGAAGAGTAAAAGTGATACGAATCCTGAGTCTGACAAGACTAATGAGCTAAAAAGCAGCGTGCATTCTGATGACTGAGAAGAGGGTATTGTTCTTTTCTTCTTTCATAAGAGCTTGTGTCTACCAAGTCCCTCAAAGCAAAATCAAACTCCATTTCAAAACTAACCTTTTTGCAAGGGAAAAGAGATGGGTCATTTCAATAAGTGTATTGTAAATACCTTAATTTCATGTGCAAGTTTAAATAAAAAGTTGCTCACAAATGAAGAATGGATGAGTTTGAAGAATAACTGTCCTTAAATATGAATGCTAGCATTCAAGTTAGAGAATTTAATTAAGATAAGAGTTCTTAAACTGCAGCAACCTGTTAAGATGTTTGAGATGAGTGTATTGTGAATGAAAAGTTTGCTGTAATGTCAACATGCATGTCAACGTTAGATACAGCACCATAAATTAAAAATAACAACACTGTCAAATTTTATGTATGTATGTCTTTCATTTTGTTTTTATGATGTAGTGTAATGATGTTTTGTTAGCTGACTAATTTGTTGATGTTCTACTGTATACAAAAGGGCCATTAGATGCACCAACATAAAAACATTTCCTATCAGTCATTCACAGAAGAGTTTATTGAAAAGCAACATTGTGAATGTATGATTGGTTCCTAATCCAGTTTGTAGTTTGGTACTAGTGGCGCTAATAGGCGTTAACTTGGTAGAGATGAATAATGTTCTCTCTCTTCTTAGCCCTTGAATTGGCTTTTCTGGAAACACCAAGCCAGAATACAGGTTGCACTGCTTTTACCTTTTATTGAAACTGTTGTGCTGGTAAGACAGGCCCTTGCAGTCTAGAGCTTTGCAGAAGTGCGCTCTTTTAAAATATGTATCACAGTCGTGTATGCAAGTAAAATACAAAAAAAAAAAGGATAAAAGAAGGCAACTCCTCCTTTACTCAGCTTGTTTTTCTCCCCCTTGAACTGAAAATTGGTAGGACTGAAAGTGAAAGAGGTAAAAACAATGATATTTTAATCATCGGCCTTCGAAGTCTGTATCTAATAGGAACAGGTGGGTGGACAATTTCAGGTCCTTCAAAATGATGTCCGCATTCTGAAGAGCCCTGTTACAAAGATTTTGAGGAGAAAGGACCACGAAAACCCAAAATCTCCCTTTCCCTAGGAAGTGGCGTGTGAAATGGGATTATGTATTTAAAGATGGTCCATCAAAATACAACTACTTACAGCTGCAGCGGAGGAGGAAAAAGTGAGTTGTTCTCTGGAAGTGTCTGTCCAATTCAGACATCTGCCTAGGTTGAGATGAATTGTCCACATCCATTCATCCCTGTTTGTTTTCACTCACCACGGGCAGCATAGAGTTTCTAGTTTAGATATAACCAAATTATTTATAGGGGTTTGAATTCAGGTGATAAACATTTCACCATGACAGTGTTACCTATGAAAGCCCTTGTGCGTCACTTTCAGTGCATTGTTTATCGAATGTGTGGCTCAAATCTCCGTAATCTTGTGTACAGCAACTTCTAGAAATGAATACTGTTGACGTTTGTAAGGCAAACAAAGAAAATCATTGTGTGTTCAGTATAAAGCCAACTGTGTCAATGTAAGCAACATTTCAAAATGCCTCTCAGTAGAATGCACATCAGTAGAAAGCGTATGGAAAGCCTTTCATCCTAGCAACTAACATTTTGCTAATCTGTTGTTTATTCCCACACTGATTCTTCCTTCAACTGCATGGATAAAATCATACTCTGTTCCCCATCTCCCAACTCTGTTAATCCCCTTTTGTTTTGTAAGCAGCTCCAATAAAAGAGAGAGACTTGTATTTCCAATATCACTTAAATCAATCAGTGATGAGAACTGTCGTTTGGGGATTCCCTATTAAAAAAATACAACAAAAAATAGCATGTAGATCACATTCAAAGTCCTCAGGCTGTGCCTGGTTTCAGAATACTCTTGTTTGTAGCGTATATAAACAGCAAAACCATCTCTGAATTCTTCAGCTGTGAAGTTTTGTGCTCCTTCAGACTCTAGAGCACAAGCCTTATGAGGAGCAGCTGAGGGAACTGGGGTTATTTTGCTTGGAGAAAAAGAGGCTGAGGGGAGACCTTGTCGCTCTCTACAGCTACCTGAAAGGAGGTGGTAGTGAGGTGGGGGACAGTCTCTTCTTGCAAGTAACAAGTGACAGGACAAGAGGAAATGGCCTCAAGTTGCACCAGGGAGGTTTAGATTGGATAGGAGGAAAAAATTCTTCATCGAAAGGTTTATCAAGCATTGGAACAGGCTGCCCGGGGAAGTGGTTGAGCCACCATCCCTGGAGGTATTTAAAAGACGTGTAGATGAGACACTTAGGTACATGGTTTAGTGAGACTTGGCAGAACTAGGTTAATGGTTGGTCTCGATCTTAAAGGTCTTTTCCAACCTAATCAATTCTATGATTTTACTGAGGAGTATTTTTCACAGAGGGAGAAAACTTCTCTTAGATGTAAAATCTTTAATATCTCAACCTCCAGGTGTTGATAGATGATGCATCCTCTGCGGTGCACTTCCTAATAAAATAGTCAGTATCACGGGGCAAGTACAGCCATCAGGAAATGCCGGTGGCCTGGAAAGCTCCAGGACATTGGGCAGCACCTGAAGGAGGGCCAGGGTTGGAGCTCTCCTTGGGAGGCATGGTCATCACAGGCCACAGGGAACCACAGGAAAACGCTGAAGGTGTGTTGGTAGAGCGGCACTTGTTGGCGGCCATTCGGTCAGACAGACTGATGTGGTGGGGAGAACAGCTGTCATTAAGCATGCCAAATGGTCAGTGTCATGTAAGCTGGGTGCATGTATTAAGATTCCTTCTTCCTGTTCATACTCCCTCCTGCCTTTCTCCTGTTTTCCTTCCTTCCCATCCTACTAGAGAGGAATGGAGGATGGATTGGAGAAAGTAGTTGGGGAAGGTCAGGCAGTTCACAGAGAGCTGAGATTCAGCATCTCAATGCAGTCAGTGTATTTTGTTCAGCTGAACGCTGGAGAGCTTTTCTTTGCTGGGCTATCTACAGAGGTTCACTGTGGCGATTCTGTTTCCATTTCTGCCTCATGGCCAAACTTGTGGACTTCCTTATATGAAGGTGTTTGTGTTTATTCTTATTTTACTTTAAGCACTACTGAGCACTACTTTATTCTTTCTCTGATCCATCCTTGCCTTTCCAGGCCTACTGATTTTGAAAATGGCAGCGTGCTACTGAGCTCCAGCCATACATCAGATATGTTTTACTCTGTTCATGACTTACAAGCCTGTGACTTGCCTGTGGTTGCCAAGAAGCTAATAAGAGAATCATAGAATGGTTTAGGTTAGAAGGGACCTTAAAGATCAAGCCCCGACCCAGATATAGGTCCTTGCACTTGGCCTTGTTAAACTTCATGAGGTTGGCATGAGCCCACCTCTCCAGCCTGTCAGGGTCCCAGTGGATGGCATTGCATCCCTCCAGTGTGTCAATTGCTCAACACAGCTTGGTGTTGTCAGCAAACTTGCTGAGGGTGCACTTGATCCCACCATGCATGTCACCAACAAAGACGTTAAATAGTACCAGTTGCAGTACCAATCCCTGAGGAACAGCACTCGTCACTGCTCGCCACTTGGACATGGAACCATTGACCATAACTCTTTGAGTGTGGCCATCCAGCCAATTCCTTATCCACTGAGTGGTCCATCTGTTAAATCCATGTCTCTCCAATTTAGAGACCAGGATGTCATGCGGAACAGTGTCAAACGCTTTGTACAAGTCCAGGGAGATGAAATCTGTTGCTCTCCCCTTATGCACCAATGCTGTAACGTCATCAAGTTATCATTTCCTTCTGGGGTGTAGTTCTCATCACTGCATACTGGCAAGACAGAAATCTGAATCTGTTCACAGAATAGTGGGATTAAATCCCATCCCCAGTAAATAAAAAAAAATGTTAGTCAGCCTCTTCAGGTACCGTAAGAGTCTTGAGGGAAAGGATAGACAGTATGGATTGGTTAAAAAAGAAAAAGAATTGCGCATCCAGTCACATTTGGAAGGCATCTTGGAACTGCCATTAATGGTATTAATGGGTCTCATGATCAGCTGCAAAACTAACAATGCAGTTTGCTGCACTGAGGAAAAAATAGTGATGGAGACATTGTAGAAAGAGTTATTCCCTTATCTGAGTATTAGGCTCAGAATGAAAAAGAGAGATTTGCAAAATGTTTTTTTTTTTTATAAACCAGGCTATCTGAATGAACATCATCCAGGCTGACAGTTATGTGTCTTAGTTTATTTAAAGGTAGATTGGTTGCCAGTGGGTTCTTACGGCACTTTTGTCACTCTGAGTTTAATTTAGTGGTCCAGATCCTCTGGGACATTTTAGCTCTGATGACAGAAAGATCTAGGATACAGTATCATCCAAGCCAGTCGTGAATTTCCTGCAATGTGCCCAGCAGCACTGACTAGGCAATCAGTTGTGGTTTGGGAGTACCAGCAATAAATCTGCACAGACATTTTCTGTCAGAATGGTTTTTCAGAAAAGACAGTGCTTTATCAGAATTCCAGTTTGGGTGAAATCTGGAAAGTGAACCATATATAAGCACCCACACTGTCTTACGCAGATAACGTCTTCCTGGGATAGCTGTTGTTGAAACACCTCCACAGGAGAAGAAACTCAGGTTAGTGTCTCTGCTATGCTTAATTTAAAACTCAGTCTCCTAGGTCTCAAGATAAGTGTTCAGATCTGAAGACTATTTACTGTTCAGTATTGTTGCCTTAGTTTGTTTTAAGATTTTGTTTTAGTTCCAGTGCTGAATGTGAAAAGATTTTGAAACCTTGATATTTTTGTGGGAGTAAAGCTCTGCTTCTCTCCCCAGTCTGTATTTGCCAGCTGGTGTACGGCAGAGTGGTCCCAAAGCTGTACATGCAACTTGCCAGTTGAAGAGCCAGTACAGATTTCAGCAGTCCTTCTCTTCTCCCATGCCACCTGGAACCTGAGGACAGCACAGGATCTCCGCCAGCGCTGTTGTTAATGCTCTTGAAGAGGCTTAGATTTTTTAACTATGTTTTGAGATTGTATGAGACTGGAAGGAGTTGTAAACACTACTGAGAGAAAGAAAACGATTAAAAAAAGAAGAAAAAGTGATGGTGTCATCATTCAGTTTGACAGGGGAACAGCAATTTGGTCTTGAGCAATATACCTAGAATGGTTGTCACATCCTGGCTTAGGAAGGTGACAGTTCAGTTCTACATAGGGAGTATTGGGGCATGGGAACATTTGACAAGTTTGCTTTATTTATTGGTATATTTTCACAAGCTTGTCAGGGAACTACCAAGCTTGGAGTGGGGAGGGGTTGCAGAAGAGTGAACTTTAGACATAAAAACCTGTGCAGTGTTGCTGAGCAGCACACAGAACCCTATCTTCAGGTTTTGGCACCTAAAAAATTTGTAAACATTCTGATACAGTGTCGGGGGTGGTGGTGGTGTCTATTTTTTAAGTTATTTATGAAAACAGGAGACATGTTAAATGGTATGGACTTGATCTTCCACTAGCAATGTGTAGAAGTGGAACCATTATAATTAATGAGTCACATAGATTTACCACTCGTGTATTCTGATCTGCATTTTCTTACCAAAATTCCTCTCATTAAGCTGAAATGACTTTTGTCCTTAGTCTATTTCAGGTAGGACTTGGGTGACTCATAGGCTTTGTAGTGATTCTATGCATGACTTGATTTCACCTCCAGCAGAGAATCAAGCATAAGTTAGATGACCAAAACAGGATCAGATGGAAACACTATTCTGTAAGTTTTAAGTTGGATTCTTAGTCTCCAGGTTGGCAGAGGTGCAGATTATCATATGCACAAGACAGCTAGGGAAGGAACTGGATGGCTCGTGTGAGAAACAGATGGTCAATCATGCCAGAATGTATTTCTTTAAGACCCTTTATTCAGTTTCATCTCTTCTGTTTTTTCTGTCTTTGCTCCAAAATAACTACAATAAAATCTATGAAGTCAACAGCTTTCTCTTTATTTTTTTTCCCTTTTCTTGTATTTCTGTCACATCAATCGTGAATCTCAGGAATCTAACTAAAATAAAAACAAAGCATCATATGATTCCAGAGGAAGATGAAAATTTCCATTCTCTTCTTCAGTTTTAAAGTTTATGTTCCTTTCACTTCGTAGATCTCTGATCCTTTCAAATGTTTCAGAATTTGACAATAAAAACATTTGCCTACAGGGAAAGGAAAAAACCCAGCTCCAAGACTTCAGCTCCTTACATGACATAAAACATAACAGAAAGGTTCAATTAACCTGACCAAAGCTCTTCTTTAATAGGCTGCCGTTGATCCACCCTATCCAAAAGGTGTTAGTGTGCCTAGTGTCTGGAGACACCATCTTCTGCTTTAGGAAGGCTATTGTACTGGTCATTAGGTATTTTCTGTTCAAAGAAAAGTATTGCCTTTTAAAATCTTTTAGTCTAAACAAGCTGCCAGTTGTCATAGAAGGGTTTTGCCCTCTTCCTCAACTCTCCATCTCTGTAATTAGGACTGGGTTTGAAAACTAAATGATTGGCTTTGGCATTTGTGTCAAATCACAGGAGGAATAACATAAAATAATTTTATCCTGCAAAGAAACATTGTCTCAAAAACAGTAGAGAGCCAACCAAGTGCTGCTTAGACTACTTGAACGAGGAGTCGAATGAAATTCTTGAGCCACAGAAGATCACATTTGGTGACTGCTGAGCTTAACGCTTCTGTGGGCATTATGGCATGAACCTCAGCAAGAAGGTCATATGGGCACCACTGCGGCAAACTCTGGGTCAGCAGGCAAAGGGACTTGTAAGAAAAGGATCTCTCTGGAACAAATATGGACTTCTGAAGAAAGCATAGGATTATATGTTCAAACAGCTGACAACTATTATAGAAGACAAGCTGGGATGAAGCCTGTACCTTATTACTGATACTGAATATCCTATAAGAAAATGTTGCTCTGTTAAAAGACAAGTAGGAGCAAACACTTTAAACTGCTATATTACTCAAAGCTAAAATGAGCTAATGAGATACCATATATATTATGCAAGGAGTTTAATAAAAATCTCATAAGAATTTGTGTAACTTGGCAAGAGAATTTTTCCTGAATGGAAGGAAAGATTATACTCTAATAGTTATTAAAAAAAAATCAAAATAAATGCAGGATGTGTTCGAGAACTGTGCAACGTATCTTAATAGATTATTGCAGTGAAGAGGTTATATGGTGTGTAGTTAGAACAGTTGTACCTAAGTAAGCAAAGGCATGCCTTTGCCTTTCTAGCTCACACTCCAGAGATTTTTTGCCTATTCTGGGTAAACACTAGCTAGTATTTGTGCATTGCTCTAAGCATGAGAGGGGCTAAGTGTTGTTTTGGGGCAATACTACAACCAGAATGAGACAATAAATAAAAAAGAGGCTACAAAGGCATTACGAAGGGTTATCAAAGACTGGAACAGGCTGCCCAGGGAAGTGGTTGAATTGATATCCTTGGATGTATTTAAAAGCTGTATAGATATGGTGCTCATGGACATGGTTTAGAAGTAGGCCCGGTAGAGTTAGATAGTGGTTGGACTTAATGATCTTAAAGGTCTTTTCCAGCCATAAGGATTCTATGATTTGCAGTAGGAAAATAATATGGTGAAACTTCTCACCTTATGAAGACAAGAAAAGTGTATTTGACAAATACAGTGAGTTGCTTCTCATTCCCAAAAAAGAATCATAGAATCAGAGTGGTTTAGGTTGGAAGGGACCTTAAAGA
>RSEF01000003.1:67956427-67985562 GCA_003993805.1 Himantopus leucocephalus | reverse complement strand
TGAACTTCATGAGGTTGGCATGGGCCCACCTCTCCAGCTTGTCAGGATCCCTGTGGATGGCATCGCTTCCCTCCGGTGTTTCGACTGCTTCACACAGCTTGGTGGTGTCAGCAAACTTGCTGAGGGTGCACTTGATCCCACCATGCATGTCACCAACAAAGACGTTAAATAGTACCAGTTGCAGTACCAATCCCTGAGGAACAGCACTCGTCACTGCTCGCCACTTGGACATGGAACCATTGACCATAACTCTTTGAGTGTGGCCATCCAGCCAATTCCTTATCCACTGAGTGGTCCATCTGTCAAATCCATGTCTCTCCAATTTATAGTCCAGGATGTCATGCGGGTAGGAATAATAGAATCTCATCTTTTTAATGTCTCTCATCATGTTGTCTAAACACAGCAGTGAAAATAGAGTTAACAGATAAATTTTAAGATGTGTTAAACATGGAATGGTTCAAAGGATATTGCATGCATGTGCTAAAGAACACATACTCTTCACAGTTTGTGATGTATATATTTTAAGACATATTGTTGAACCAGCTGGAAAAGTTCCAGTGCACCTTTGCCAGACTGCAAACTTTACTGCATGGACTTTTCACTGGGAATTTTGTTACACTAAAAAAAAAAAAAAAAGGTGTTTCCAGTTGGTATTTCAGTAGGAGGTGACTAAATGGGAATAACGTATTAAGTATACCAAAGTGTAAAGGGCTTCTGTGTAGTCAATAACTGTGCCTGCTAACTTCCTGTCAGGAAAAAATCGTGCAGAAATGCTCATTATTTTTTTGAAGTTTTGGAGTAAAGCTTGTTTTTATAGTAGCTTAGGTTTTTTGTTCAATTATTCTGTCAATGATATCAACACAGGGTCTCAATTTTATTTCTTGGTTAATTACTGCTTCAAAATGGGCAAGTGATGAGAATTAAACATCTTCGTGCTTAATCCAGAGAGGTGATTTTGCAATAAATATAATTTTTCAGAGACAGAGCAATAGGTACTCTGAAAAGCTACTAAAGGCTACTGTGAAAAATACTGTCCTTTCCGTAAATGTCCCTTCTTTTAATTTTTGGCAATCTTTTTCAGCAGTGATTTAAACAGAACTTCAGCTACCAAGCAGAGCTGGTTAAATTGAAACCTCCCAGAGCTGCTTGTGAGTTCATGTTTTCTCTGCAAAATACTGTGCTTGAATCCCTACAGATTCTTTAGCTTTCATCCTACTGAAGTGAAGCAAATAGGAACCGTATATTCTGGCTTCCAAGACAAATCAGCAGAATATCTCTGTAGCTCCATGCAGACACCTGAGATTGTCTCACAGTTTTCTAATACTTACAACAGGGTATAACTAATTTTTTGGTCAGCATTACACTGAAAGTAGATAAATGCAGATTTAGAAACGGAAGCCATTCCACAGCAGTACACCATTATAAATGTATAACAAAGCTGCATTTTTGCCATGCCCTGTTTGACTGTTTTTGTAGCTGCCAGTACCTCTTCCTTTTCTTCCCCATATATAAGCGCAGTAACTTCACTTAGATTCATGCACAGAAATCAATCTCTACTGTTAATGTCCTTTTCACATCTCCTTCCACCTGTTTGTGGATATGTGAATTTGAGAGTTTGATTTTTGTAAAATTTTGCTCTAATATGCATTAGCAATCCATTAGCCTTAATCATTTGTTTAGCCCAAAATGGGTTTCCATTAGCACCCTTGTGGAAACTAAAATGGAAAAATGATTTGCTCATGAAAGGCAGAAAAGGAGAAATTCAGAGAGATGAGTGCTTTCCTGATCTGTATATCTTTCTGATCAGTCAGCTGGAAAATAGGACTAAAATAAGCATGGTCATTGAAAAAATCAGGATCCCCGACTACTCATGCTGTTTTCCCACAGAACTCTGTAAAGGTTTCATTCTTTGATTCTAAAATGATTTTGTATGGAATCATAGATATTCATGGAAGATGTTATTTGGTAATGAGTCAGCCACTGTAGTTTAACTCTCTAGCAACATAGTTACTCTGTCACAGTCAATCGCCAAGTGACTTATGACGGTTGCAGGTGAATCAAGAATTTCATTGGAGACAAGGATTTACTAGTCTTTCAAAGGGTTTGGAATTTTTTTCCTTTTCATTCTCAGACATTGCTTCAGTCTTTTGTCATGTTATGTAAAATGCTCCAGTATCAAGTGTTCACAGCCAATGGATGGAAAACATCTACCTTTGGGTATACTGTAGCCTAATAATTTTCCCTTCTAAGATCTATTATATCCTGATATCTAACCTTTTCATTTGCCTAATTTCATGTTCTTAGTGTACTTAGACTGTATACTCATTTTTTTCTACAAGGTATATAGAATGCTTTTGTAATAGTGTTTAAGTTTTCATCAGGAGTGGGCTTTTGAAATTAATCTCCCATTCATTCCCAGCTTCAGGGCTGTGGTCCATAATGAGGATTTCAACTGGATCCCATTTGGCTCAATCTGCACCAGGACTGCCAGGAACAAACCTCACATGCTTTTGTTACAAAAGCAAACTTGGGCCTTGGGCCATGATTAGGGCTAGTTCAAAGTAAAACCCTCTCAAATGTGTGGACATCAGGTCCTCAGCACTAACTATTTTGCTCAGCAAATCTGCTCCTGTTAGTCTTTACTACATGCTAGTGTAGAGGGAGACATTTAGTCCTGGTTCCAGTCACACTACACCAAATGAAATCTTATGCGGAAGGAGTTCTTAGAGATTACAGCTCTGATAGTTGTGTCTGGATTTCTGAATATCCCAATTTGGTGTATATAAAATGTTCTTTTAGCTTATTTGTCAACCTCATAAGTATTTTCAGTTTCTTCTCTGTATTCTTACTACTGTTTTCTTTTTCTGTGCATGTTATAACTCGCCATCATTATTATAGATGCATTATTTGTAGGGGAAAGATTGCAGGTCTCTGTCACAATATTGTCAAGGAACTACAGGCACCATCGCTTTCCCCTCCTTTAAGACATTATAATTTTTTTTTCTCATTTGTCCTTCATTAATATTCTTAACATCTCTATTGTATGCTAGAACTGAGACTCAAGAAACCTGCACTCTAGGTCAGGCTGTACCACGGGCCTCGTGGATGACCTTGGCCATATCATTTACAGCCCTGCATGGCTGTTTCTCATTCTCTGAGAGAAAGAAATAATTTTTGCCCAAATTTCTTAAAGTTTGAGATGTATAAAGTGCAGGCAAAACCTTGATGTCCTAATTACTAGCGACTTTCAGCCACCTTGTTGAATATATTCTTCTTTTAAAATGTAAGAAGATGATGTTTTATAGTAACCTGAGCAAATACATAATATTTTAAAAAAATCAGGAAATGTAGGCAACTTACTACATTGTTGTGTTTATCTCACTCCTCTAATTTTTTTTTTTCCTCTACTGTGAGGATGGATTAGAAATATGTAGTCAGATTTCTGATAAGGCTTCAAAGAATAATATCAGGCATTAGTATCATGTAATAAAATTGTCTGGAAGAGGATTGCTACGTTGCTGAAAGAAGTAGAAGTGGATGCTTCTTGGTCAGTAGGCTTTCCTTTCCTCTATTGCTTCCAAGGGAGAGAGAGAAGTATGTAGATAGAAATGGTAGAAACATTGTCACCTGTGTGAGTATTTCCTGTGGGTTGTTTTGTTTTGTTTTGTTTTGGTTGATTGTTTTTTTAATGCATACTTTCTGAAGGTAATGGCGTAATTTAACATAAATCCTTGCCTTTCTCGCTGTGGTGAAGGTGGAGCTGAATTAAAATGTTACATAACTTAGGCAATGCTAAAATAAAGCGTCTGATGCTGGCAGAAACAAAAGCAGTCTTCTTTTCCAGGTGAAATTACTGGTACTGAAATAACATTTCAATAATAAAACATAAAAGTGATACACAGTGGGAGATCATTAAAAAGTATCCTGTCACTTGAATCAGACCATGTATTGTAATGCAGATTATATTGATTTGCTGCAAGTTTCAGATTGAAACTAGAGTTTCCCCCAGGTGAGCGCAGGTACTAAATCTCTTTGAATTATGGTAGCAAGCAGCAGGGTAGTTGGTACAATGCCTCTCTTACCAAAAACTTGAGATCAGAAGGTTATTAGCAGGAGGTTTTCAGATTTCTTTCTGAAAGCTCAATAAATTATTAACCAACTGTATTCATATTATTTGCAGTACTGCTGATGGGTAGTTTTTAAAAAGAGCAGTGCTGTGCTATGCCTTTATTTTCGTTGTAAAGTAGAATATTATTCATGTTGTTCTTTTCAAAGATTAAGAGACATTTATCTCAGGTAGAGGCAAGATGCCCTTTCCGAAGATCTAAATTCAAATCTTCCACGTTATGGTTCCCTGCAATTACCAGGCCTGTAAGAACATTCCTTGTTGCTTTTTGAAAATGTCCTAACTTTTATCAGTTTTATCTTTGGTAGATACTGTATCCCCCATCCTTAAAGGATGTGAGGAGGAATAGGAAAAGCCATAACAGAAAGGCATGTCAAGACTATAGATGAGGCTGCTAGGATTATCCTGTCAAATGATCCGCTGTGACATTTGAAAGTATCAAATGGGATAGCAAACTTCTCAAGAGTTAACCCGATCAGTCTGCGTCCTGCAAAATAGAACTTTCCTCCTGTTTAGGTGCTGTGATCTCTCATTCATGTCCTGTCAACTGAAGCCCATGGCAGTACAGCCTGTCCCAGTTTCCATGACAATTTGCAAAAAGTTCAGTGGGAACATGTACGGTGGCTAATGTGCCGCTTTGGGGAGCTGAGGGACAAATGATTGAGTAAAACTACTTCTGCTTGAAGGCGAGTAGCAAGAAGCCTGATTCAGTTACGTTAAGGTCTCTTTAAGTTGGCCTACTAGTATGAAGCAACCTGATGGTCACAGAAACAACCCCTGTGTGCAAGGAGTAGCCTACAGGCAGAGCAGAGCGTAGAACTGTGTGAGTCTGCTTACAGCCCCGAAAGGGTGAGATCCATCAAAGACTGAACTTAGGGAAGGGGAGGCAGTTAAAGAGAGAATAAATCTAGGGCTTTACTGGGCACCACTTTTGTGGCCTCTGAGAAGAAGAGGTCAGTGTTGAGGAGGACCACAGGAAGCATAGCTTCAGGCAGGGCAGTCCGAACCCCCTTTGACTTTTGCTGATGAGGACACAGTCTCAGCCTGTGTCAGAGTGCAGGACTACAAAGTATTGGTGATTCAACGCTCATCTCGTCTCAGCTCTTTCCTCTGTTGCAAAAATTGCATATCTGAGAGCTGGGACTAGAGAGTGGAATAAGATCAGAATTTCTCAGTAGCTGGTGGTGATACCTTTGAGGATCACACCACCAGTACTAAAAACTACTGTAGATTTTCATCACTTTTCAAAGAAACTGCATTCAATTTCTACTTTGCCTTGATGTATCATATCAGATCTGTCAGACTCTGTTTCACATTAGACCTGGCTTTGAAAATATTATTTTACCATTTCTTTCCCTGAAAGACTTTCCAACTAAAGTGAAGGAGTGTGTTGTGATTTTATTTTTTAGCTTGATTTAGTACTCTGGAGCAGGCTCTCTCTGTATTCGTATATTCTTGCTGTTACTGAATTTAGCCCTCGTAGAAGAATAGCCTTTCAGGCTGCGTTTCCCTGTTGCAGAAGAGATATGACTTGAGCATCTGCTTGCCTTCCCTAGCATTACTCTGTCAGCATGCTCACCTTCCGCCTCAAGGAGCCCTCCTTAATCATGAAGAGCAGGTCCTTCTCAGAGATCTGTTTCATCTTGGGCATTTTTGCTGTGCCTGTTGTGATGGTACAAAGTCGTAGAGGTGGGATTTTTCTTGTGCCATTTTCTTAATTGGGTTTTGGACTGAGTCTGCTATCTTGTGTCAAATAAAGTAATGAATATGGAACATGGTGCAGGCAGTTCAAGTCATCCTGCAACCTTAAGTACCAATTTCTGTCAGTTCCTGTCAAAATTATACCTTTTGTAATTTTGGAAGCATTTCTTATACTAAAAACGTAGCTGAGCTGTACCCCTATATTGTGCCAGAACTTCAGCCGAATGTGTGTTGCTTTGTACTAATAAGGTGATTTTGCATAATTTTTGGATTTCTAAAGGGAAGAAGGGGACGTGTCGACCAGGTGCAAGTCTGAAAGCCTTTCAACATTGTTAAATTACTAGTATTTCAGTAGAGGTTACTGAACACTGATTGAAAGGAAGTTCAAAAGGATTACAAGGAGAACAAAATCTAAATTGCGGACCTAAAGGTAATAGGTTTGTTCTTAACAGGTGTAGATTGTTGTGACTATAATGACATCCATGAAGTTACACCTTTATAAGCTTTTCATCTGAAAAGCTTTTCCTCTTAGATTATGCAGTTTCCTGCAAACACAAAGAAGAGAGAATTAATACTACTTGAAAATGAGCATTCATGATTTTGACTTGTCTTCTCATATGTGATATACTGTGTCCCTGTTTGTCTCATATTGTTTTTATTTTCTCTGATGTTCAAAATCTGCTGGAGAAATATTCTAGCTCTTGCCTGTTTTTCAGTAGATCGGTGTCTTTACCAAATGCTAGATTTTCAGCACACTATGGGATCATGCCAAAAATAATCATTGCCTTTTTCAGTGTTTGGATCCTGGATTTCAATTAATTGCTGTTATTTTATTTATTACTGTCTTTTAGAAGACTTAGTAATACATTTGTACCATGCCATAGCACTTTTGGAATAGAGCTAAATTAATGGCAAATTCATGGAAGAGAGCTAACTGGCAAGAGAGCTAACTGGCAAGAGAAACCACTGAATTACGGCTTAGAAAGGATTGTTCAGTGTGGAGCTTGTACATAGCAGACTTAGACGTGCCAGTAGAACAAATGGCATTAGGGATTTTTGTTCAGTAATTCTTTGATGTTTAAAAAGGTCAACTTGATCTGCACAGTTGCAAGATATAAATTCATTTCTGTAATCAATGTATTTTTTGTTTCAAGCTCTCACCCCTGATAGCGTGGAACTGCATTGAGAAAGAAGCTCGTATTTTAGATTCAGGTTTTCCTGGAACATGCTCCTATCAGCTGGTGTCACATTTGCCTCGTTTTCAGACATCTAACCCGAGATTCTTTTCACCCAGTAAATGCTAAAAGCTAGTCATCTCACCCTAAGTGACTCATTCACTCCTTTTATCCAATGGAGAGAAACAGCTACATCAAGCGAGGGCAAATATCTCACATCCTTACAATGAAACGAAGCATGCTTCAGAGGTGCCTATTTATCTCCATTGATTACTGAAGATCCCAGTCTAGAGCACAGCTAGTCTTAGATAACTCGTCAATGCCTAACTTAGGCAGAATGATTGTACTCTTCATGCTTACTTCCAAGTTCATAATTTGTCTCTGAAGCTTCTCAGAAGAGCTGAACCATGCAACCAAATTGCAGGAATGTTTATTACAAAATACTAAAAATCATTCAACCAGGAACTGAAAAGCACTTTTTTAGCTGGAGATTAGGCATGTCCCCCGTTTGAACTCTTACTTAAAAATGTATGATTAAGCTCTGAGCTCTGGAAGCCGTCTTTAACAAATGATGTTCTTGAATTGTAAGAGCTGCACCATACTACTGTAAGAACATGTTACTGAAGTGAGAGAACCAAAAGGAAGGGGTAAAGGAAGACCTGAAAACTTAATGTGAGTTAGCTCTTGGGTCAGTTGGTTAGGTTTATAAAAGTTGTAGGGAGCCTTCATAGGCTTGTTTCCAAATCCACACAATAAAAAGGAAAGACAAAAACAGTCAGTGCAGTCACAATGGCATATCTTGCTTATTAATGACCCTTTAATAAAAGATTTTTGAAGACAGTTTGTCTGTAGTTCCTTTATTCTTTTAGTTTACAGTGTTAACTTGCAAAGCTTTATGAAATGGTTTTGCACTCAACAGAAGTTTTGCTCATGTGGTGACCTCAAGTTTTAAAAGGAATATTTTTAATTAATAAAGCAAAGGATACAATTTATCAGCTAAGGGTAGAGGTACTGAAGCTGCTTTCTAAACGTGAAGTCTATATTGAGGAAGAAATTAAGTAGCTTGATGTACACTTGTACATATTTCTGAAAAGGTAGAGGAATGAGAAGTATGAAAGCCACAGTACCTTTCCTTTACTAATGTATTCCGACAGTTACAATTGCTAGACCTTAGGAAATCCAGGCTTGCTGATTTGTTCACTGACTAAGCTTAAGATGTTAGAATGATAGAATGATAGAATCATAGAATAGTTTGGGTTGGAAGGGACCTTTAAAGGTCATCTAGTCCACGCCCCCCTGCAAGGAGCGGGGACATTTTCAACTAGATCAGGTTGCTCAGAGCCCTGTACAACCTGACCTTGAATTTTCCAGGGATGGGGCACCTACCACCTTTCTGGGCAACCTGTTCCAGTGTTTCACCACCCTCATTGTAAAAAATGTCTTCCTTATGTTTAGTCTAAATCTTCCCTCTTTTAGTTCAAAACCCTTGTCCTATCACAACAGGCCCTGCTAAAATGTTCTTTTATTTGGGACTCATAAAACAATCTGCATATTGATAAATGGGCAGTGCATTTTCACAGCTGCTTTCTATAAATAAATAAGCAAAGTAGCATGAAAATATGGTAAAAGCAGCACCAAAGTTTTACAATGATGTTTTTTTCTGCACTCCTTATCTCTTTTCTTGCAGTAATTGTACACCACATTGCTTAGTTATATAGGCAATGAAACCGTTGTTTCTTTATGTTTTGAAAACTCATAATTGTGTTTGCTATTCCACCTGTACTGGAAGATTGCCCTTCTAGCATTAACCAAAGGAAGTTTTCCCACTTCTTTCATACTAGAGTTAGTTCTTTGCCTTTTCCCAGGCAGAATATACTTTTAATACTGCTAGAAACCAACTGGAAGAAACCAAGTGCCCTCATCTGCAATTCCAAAAAAGTAAGAACCTCACTATTGCCCCCCACCCCCAAAAAAGAAAGAAAGAAAGAAAAATAATTGACCAAAACTATAGAAAGCCATAGCGTTTTACAAGATTTTAATATTTTAACTTCTGGATTGCTTGTCAAGGGACTGGGATGTTCTACAAGGGATTTCAGTAAGCAGCCACCACAACCGAAAATTTAGTTGACAACCAAAGAACCAATCTTTTCAACTTCATTTGTATTTAAAAGGAGTTGATATAGAAGATCTCTGTGCAAGCTTACGGAATTTTACAATTCCCTTGTTTGTTATCTACTGCACAAATACTTTTCAGTTCATTTTCCCTGTGTTGCCAATCTTATAACGTTGGTGTCAGTAGCAAGCTCAACCAGGATTGAGACTTCAACAGAAAAACTGGGGAACAAAAACCTAAGGATTTCTGCATAACAGAGCAATCCAGCGTAAGCATATTGGCAAGCTCTGCATGACATTGGTTGGTATGAAGCTTCATGCAATGCTGAAATATTTCTTGTTTGGTGAGTGGAAGCAGTGTCGGTGCTGCTGTGCTTCATCGTCTCAGTTACTAAGAGTTTTGGAGTGCAACCCTAATCATAAAAGCAATATTAATGCTTTGTGACAAATTTGAAGTTGATTAAATGTTTATTTACTTTACAAGACACACAAAGAAGCTGTGTAAGTGGCTATCATTTATCCCCAAGGGCTCAAAAGGTACAGCAGTCACAGCGAAACAAGCAAAAGGAGAATGTTAGAGGAAAAAGGCTAAAGGCAATGTCCGCCTTCCCCCAGTATTTCCTGCTCTTCCTTACAGTTCTCTATTGCATTCTTTTTTTAACCTCTTTTCAGCTTTCCAGTGATATCTTCATACTCATGCCTGCGTAATTTCTACCAATATTTGCTTACTCCTTTGCTTTAGCCCTAGATCTTTGCTTTTAAAGTGCCCTGTTGCAGTACAAGCAGTACCGATTGCTCAGTTTTGGGAGAGGACTTCAGGCATGGCATGAGGCAGAATTTGAACTCTCTCTTTGCCTCTTTTATGAAATGCATCACCTATAAAAGAGCTAAAGAATATAACAATTGGTTTAGTCCAAGGGGATATAACTGGCTCATAGGCACTCTTCTGTGCCATTCAGAAAGCAGCTGTCAGACTAAATAAAAATACATGATAAAACAAACTCATCTTTGTAATTGATTTTAATCTAGCTGCATCCAGCCATAAAATGCTCCCCATTGATGATATAGCAAATAGTGTGAATGCAATTAGTTAGCAATTCAATGTGCCTTCCAGAAAACAGTCTCCAAACCTTCCTGGAAATAAGTTTCTTCTGTCATAATGAACAACATGTTTTTTGAGATGTATGAAACCACCAAGTTTTAGAATCTCTTCAGATCTGTATTCTGAAAATTTTTATGGTCTTTCTGAAATTAATACAAAAGCTTGGGTGGGTGAGGCAATGGATGCTGGTTTTAAAGGGAAATAAATAACTTTGGCATGTCCTAGCATATAGACACTCTTCTGAAAATATTTATACACCATGGTTTTTTCTTTTGCCAATCAGTGTTTTGCAGAACTGTAATAACTTGTTTCACATTGTCTTAAATGTGCAGTTACCATGATTTGGAGATAGCCTTCTGTTTGTATTTCTAACTTGGTAGAATTTTGTGATCAAAGGGAACAATATATTACAATTACCCACTAAAAAACCACCAAGTGGTAATCAGTCCATTAGTGTACCGCATGCCATATCTAAGTGCTTCTGGAGCATCCTCTGGTAAAAGGGAAAGTCTTCACTGAACTTCTCTGCTTCTGATACTGATACTGCTAGTTATCTCAAATTGATTACACAGATTATTCTTTTTGCATTGGATTACAGGCTGGTTTTAAGCATCGTCAGCCATACAATGCCCCTGCCCTCAGTCACTCTGCAACCCTACAGTAGTTGTTTCCTCTGGCTCATCTGCAGATTATTTGCTGCACGTGTTGCTGCATTCAGGAGGGCAAACAAGCACTTTCTAACATACGGCAACATAACTAAGGTCGAAAGACCGAAAGCTGCAACTGAGAAGAGCACTGAGGTAAGTTGAGAGTGACTGCCTCTGGTTAGCTTCCTTCTGTTTACCCACCAACCCACCACTTTCCTTTCTGTGGTGCAAATAGCCTTGTCATTGCTGATGACATGATAAGCAACAGCTTTTAATTTCCAAGCTGGTGCATCTGGATTTAGATTGTTGGATGACTATTATTACCCTTGTTCCCTTTTTTTTCACCTGAGTCACTTTGGCTAATGGAGTTATATTGAAGCATGAAGGCAAAACTGTCATTCACCTGTTCTCGGCAGGAGACAAGCTCCTCCCAAGCTCTTACTGAAGGGTTGAAGAAAATTGTTTCCTTTGGAGTTTTTCTTTTACATGATTGAGGTACTAGCGGCTAATGAGGTGGCTCCACAAAATGACCAGAAATGAGTAAAAATCAGACACCCAGTTCTTCTCAGTGCACGTAAAGATTATGCCCCGTTTTACAGCTGGTTCCCTAGTTCCCTTCAGTTTGTAGCAGACCAGCACCAGGTTGCAGCTGATTGCCTTGGCAGGTAAGAGCCTGATACGTTTTGGGCTGATACAGGAGCTCTGGTTACCTCACTGCTTTTGTGCGAGTTTGAGATACCCTTCTTGTTGTTCAGTGTGCTTCAGGGGCAGCCTGGCCCTTGAGGTAACCCCTCTGCGTACGTTTTGTTGCCTTACTCTTTGATGTACTCGGTTACTAAGTCTACCTTGGCTGCAGATCATTTCTTCCCTGCTCTCGTCAGTAGGATATACCTCTTGATTATTGCTTAATCTCAGTTGTTTTGCACTTGCGGCACTTGACTCTCTACTGCAACAAGGTTTGAAATTTTTTCTGGGAAACTCTTGAGGTGTTTTCATCAATGAGCTTTCCCAGCAGAGTGGATCTGTTTCACTTGCCCAGCACCTGCTAAGATTTCTTGAGCCCCTGATTTCTGGTACTTTTCAAATCGTGTGATGTTGTTCTCTTGAATAAACTAAAGACAGTTTAGTCTATGTATTTCTCCATAGTTGTCATAAATTCCAGTTGTGGTTGTACATGTAAGAGAAAGTAAGCCTTCCCTTGGTTCCCTAAATTTATTTTTATGGAGAAGAAGTGAATGACCTTTATTAATGTGGTAATATTGCACATTTTTCCTTTTCAAGAAGTTTCTTTGAAAATAGAGTTACAGGCATAATATATTACTGTGACTAAGCATAATGAAGTATCACTTTAAGAAAAATTATTTTTAGTTGTCACCTAATGATCCCTACCTTTAGTTTAAGTACTCTCTATGGAATAACATGAGATTATTTTTGCCTGAAGGCTATTTCTATTAGATATATGAAAAATACCTGTAATTTATAGAAGCTAGCTTCTCTATTGATGATTTTTGCCTATAGGACTTTCAGCACTTTTACATACTTCTTGATTGTATTGATTCATTTGACATCCTCTGGAAGTCAGATATAATTAAAAAAATTTGAAAGTGTTTGTTTACTGGAATAATTTTTTGAACTGTAGAAAGAATACAGTGCTCATGCTAGAAAAAATTCTGATTATGAATCTAATGAGGATTACGTTGCTAAGTGCTTCTGTCTCCTAAAAGGCAGAAATGGATAGCCACAATATGACATCTTAACACCAACGGATGAGTGTAACCAACAGCTTTGTTCCTCTGAATTTCAAACGGTTCTTGAAAGCAATGAGACGCTTTGCAAGTTCTGTGTAATGCGGCATCCTTGGGTGGAAAAGTGAAAATATGGAAATGGAAGATATTTGAGTCTAAAAGCATAAATTTCCACTAGGTCAGCAAATCTGCGGTGCAAAATTGACCATAGTGACTACATATAGAGTGCATTTAAGGGCTTAAAAGAGCCAAATCTTACTGCATTTTTTTTTCTTTTGAGATGGAAATAAAATCCCTTCACTAATTCATTTGGGTGTTTCAGGGTTTTTTTGGTTTGGGTTTTTGGGTTTATTTGAGGGGGGAGCTTTGGGGGTTGTTTTTTTTTGCCTGTAGCAATATGTAATAGATGAAAAAGAGTACTAATTATTTTGTGAAGCAGAGCTCCTGCCCTGTCTTGCATGGCACCTAGTGCCCATTTAATGTCCTGTGTGGACTAAGAATGTGAGGAGAGAAGATACAATATAAGATATGATTTACATAAGAACTGTTCCTATTCTGCTAATTTTGTAAGTTTACACAGATGAAAAATTTCACTTTCTGAGGAGAAGTGAAAGGACTGGAATGTTGATTTTATGGGAGTAACTGCTCTAGTTGAAGACAAATGTATTTGATTTTTAGTAGATCCTAGCAGTGTGTATTTATTTTAGATTTATTTGACACATTAAAAAGCACCCATCCAGGGTTGGAAATGCCTTTGACATTTATCGAAAATACAGCCGTACTCTAAGCAATTGTTGATTCTTTCCATAATTATACAGCCTAGGACTCAGCAAAGCATGTATATAACTTTAAGTACACACTTAAATGCTCTGATGGATAGGACAGCTTGGCTACTACATGGCAGTGAGGAAGAATGAAATGGAAAGGTCATGGTCTCTTCTCTGTTTGAGTCAATCTGCCAGGGCAAAGAAATCAGAAATTGGACAAATTTCATGATGTGGATGTGGGACCAGCAAAGCCAGATATTATTTCACTCTCTTTGAGATCAGCACCAGAGAAATGTGAAGAGGCACGTGGCAGGAACTCGTCAGCCTGCAACACATCCTATGGCTGTTATAGTATCTGGTGAAAATGAGATCAGACAGAGAAAAAAGTAAAGACCTAACGTGATCTTTGACAGCTTAGGAGGTGATCCCAATCAGGGAATTGCAAAGAATATCCTTACCCTTGCCTCAAGCATAGCTCACACAAATGCAGTGTTACAACATTCAAAGTTAAGAAAATGTGACTTACTTAAAGATTTTTTTTCCTGTTTCATTCATTAAGAAGGGACTGTGCGCTCCAGTTAATTTGATGGATTCTTGAGACCAGTTTTACTGCTACCACAGCCTCTGTTCAAGTAGTCTTACTTAGATCAATGGCCCATTTAAAAAACAACAAAAAAAAAGGGGGTGTGTGGAAATGATTCTCTGTAGATCTTGCATATTCTAAGTGACCTACATACTTCTTTCCATTACTTTATGCCTTTATTATATATATAAACACTAGGCTTTAGGCCTCTTTCTGAAAAGGAAACGCTGCAAATGAAAGAGTAAATGTACCGCTTCTGATAAAAGAGTCGTGTGACAGCTGTCTGAGGGGATAAAGTGAACAACAGGATCTCCTTAATTATAATTTTTAAGGAGAAAAATATAGGTAGCACTGTTTTAAGTCACAGCTTAAAACAGTGACTGAAGTGTAGAAAACTGGCAGCCCCATATTCGCTTCATGTGCTAGATTATGAAGATCACATGCCTGAATTCTCAGTAGTTTCCTAGTTATCACTAAATAAGAAATCTTATTTAGCGGGGAGAGAAACTGAGTGAGTTTTATTAAAAATTCTTTGGTTGGGAAAGTAACTGTCCTTCTGCTGTGCACTGAAGACAAATGATTGGTGTCACCAGGACTACCTACAGGGGCTTGTTGTCTGAAAAGTGAGGAATCCATAGGTGAATCTCACTCCTAAGGTAATGGAGCCTTCCAGCGTGTGCTGTCCACACAGGTGTTGGATCCCAGGCGCTGACCACTTTTAGTCTAGAACAGGTCAACGCTGAAGCAGATGGGTTCTGCTGAATAACCGAGCTAAGCACGAGCATCGCAGTGACCCCAAGAGTACAGAAAAAGATGTATCCATGTGGGGGCCTGACATCTGGTTTGGTGGCTCTAACCAGTCTGTATAGAAAAATAAATAGCCTTACAAGTAAAGAAGGAATAAGAAACCAGACTCACCATGCTCTCATTTTATTGAGAAATTTTTAGGTCACAGGATCCTACAGCATAGCCATAGTGCGCCTTGACAGAAAAGAAATCCTTTCATTTAGGTAACTTTTTTGAAAGTGTGTTTTTCATACGAAGTTGTACGGGCTATCAAGAATATATTAAGCTTTAGCCTTTTCAAGGAGGAGGAAATAGCGCAGGCTATGCTTGGTTTATAACCTCTTGCAAGCAAGCTGTGACCAAAAGAAAGAAGTGGCTGTCAGAGATCCTTTTTTTTTTCTTTTTTTCTGTGGGGATTTCCTGACTGCAGGCCACATTACAGTTGATCAGTTCCTATTGTATAATTCTACCTACCGTGCACATGTGCACAAACACAATAGGATATTGAAATTCCAATGTGATACCTAGAAGTTCATTGAAGTGGCAGTAACTGATACCTCTAAAATGATAGTGCTGGTAGTTCATGTTGGACTGTCATGTTGCCAGGAATGTTTTCTTAGGACTGAACACAGAGACAAGAACTGAAACAATATATAACTTGTCCAATATTACTCTATCACATTCATACTAAGCTTCTTGAAAGCCAGTGCTGACATATCTACCTACTGCCCTGCTCTCTGACCACATTCAAGCCTTGTAACTAAACCCATTTTCTTTCTAGGGTTATTTTGAGAATTTTCTGTAAACCTCCTTGAGGTTGACGGTCATATTCTTTTGCTTTTGGTTTGGGGTTTTTTTAATCTTTTTTTTTTCCTTTTTCTTTTATTTTTCCCAGCATGTGTATTTCACCATGGACTGAGGTAGACATTAAGGATGTGTAGTCATGACAGGAAAGAAAGGTATATTACTTAGTATTGAAAACAATATAACATGAAACTAAAGGAGACTATCTTGCCTTTACTGTCTTCTCAGAACAGAGGAGTTTGATAAGGTGCAGCCATGGGTAAATTTGAGGGTTGGTCATGCTCTATCCTCCAAAGATATAGTAGCAAAAGGATTCAGGAAATGGGGTGAGGAGCCTGTCAGGGATTCTATAGTTACAGAAAAGATCCGAGTGAAAAACAATTATTTGCCTTTCTATGAAACAAAAGTACTTTAAAACTAGTGCTGTCCCAAATTGGGATAAAAAGTCAAAATTTTTACTCTTTTTTGATAAATTAAACTGTTCTTGGTTTTAAATAAAATTAAATAATTCTATAATATCATTTCAGTTTTGTGTACTTTTGCATTGCTATGGATAGTTTAATTCCCTCATCCCCCTCCCATATGATTTTAAATGAAAGACTGAATTTTTCAATCTAAGAAATCAGAAACAAAATTCTAGCTTTTTTCTGGAGTTTTGAGCATCAAAAGCTGGCTTTAAAAAAATGGCCTTTTCTTTATAAATAGACTATGTAGCGCCCTAGCTAGATTTGCAAACTTCGATGCTCTGGAACAAATCTGTCCTACATTCATCTTAAATGACACATTACACTGACTTTCTCAGAAAACTCTGCCTCAGGTTTTGGTACAATATTTTGATTTGTTAGAAAGATTAAAAGAACAGGTAACAACTCAAGTAGAGAATCTGAGATGCAGAGGAGTAAGTACTGGATACCAAGAAATAAGTCCAAAAAACGAATAAGACTTCTTGTACTAGAAATTTTGTATCTCTTGACTTTTTTCAGTTTAATAAATATAGACAGCTATAGCTTCAATAGTATTGATATTAATAAATGGACACAATTGTATTCCAGTATGTCAAAAGCCTGAAAGTTATTCCCCTCCCCAAATAAGATATTGACAAGAAAGGGGAAAAAAATGTAGTTTTTGAAATACCTTGAAATGTTGAGGAGACTTCAGTTACTGGACTTCCATTATTCATTTCATGAAATAAGTTATTGCCTACGAATCCATTAAAACACAAAATAGAAATAACAGCTTAATTATTACACAGGATAAGGACTAAATAGCATAGTAGAAGCTGAAACAAAATGAGAGGTTGACTTAGAAGTCTCATGCTAATGTCAATGCTTATTGCCACATGGGGTAGATTAACACAAAACTATTTCTTAGCAGTGTTTCTGCTTCCTTTATTTTCCCCTTTTCCTTCATCAGTTTGTTTTTTTTCTTCCAGTGGTGTGAAGTACTCTTGTAAAGCTGTATCACTTTCCTCTTGACATTATCTGCTGTTGCTGGAAGTTCGTATGAGTGGGAAGTACAGATGTTTTCATGGAGTCTCATTGTGTAGTGTTTACATGTAGAAGATGTATGCTAATCCCCCTCCTGCAAACTTAGCTCTTTAGATCCTGGAAATAGTCTCTATAAAATAGGCAGAGAGGTGCCTATGTGGAAACAGGAGAGTAGAATTATGCCACCCCATTATATAGATTTCGCAGTGGCTATATAGCTGCTACCAAATTTTCCACAACAAATGCATTTGTGAAAGTTGCAAAATGGGAAAGTAGCTGAGCTCAAGAGGAAGAAGTTTGTAATGAACAGTATGAACGTGTTACAGACATTTCCCGTATTGTCTGACAACTTAGTCTCAGTTGATTCTGATATACCTACTCAGGGAGAGCAGAGGTGGCCACAGCTTTCACGGAGATGTGGCCACATTTATTCCTTCAAGTGAGCAACCCAAAACCACTAAAGGATAGTAGCTCTTGAAACAGAGAAAAATTGAGTTTTATTAGTTGAGATGGCTTAAAATAAAGGGTTTGACAGCAGATCTCTTACCCCTACCAGCCCACTGTGTTTTTTGAGTGATCCTGCCCTGCTGTCATTCCTGTAACTTTCATCAGCTCTCTGAGCTGCAACAAATTCTGCATTGTCTCTTCTGAACCTCTACGTGTGTATCTTTTTTGTCGTCAGCTCTGAGGTTTAGCTTTGAGCCTGTTCCCTGCTTGTCTTAGGAATCTCTTATTATCTGCTTTTGCTGGAGGCTCCTAGCTTGCTGTGTTTCTCGATCATTCTGTCTGCTCCGTCCTGCAATCAAACACATCCACTCCAAGACAAGCATCCGCTTCCATCCAGGAGGCTCCACACCCGTTCGCAGCAAGTGCATATGTGGTATACGTGCTGCAACTGGCAAATGCACAAACCAGGACGGATGCCTTTCATCAGCCTCCCATTGGCCACCTGAGTGATGGGTTAACATGGCAACACCACAGGAGAGGTAGCTGTGCCACGAATTTGAGGAGCCTGGTGGTACCCAGAGTCGGAGTGGTTATGAGGAGAAGAACTGTAAGTGGAGTTATAGCCTGCTGTTGTGCCCAACATTTAGGAAGAGGTGGAGAGACAGAGATAATAACAACAAGTAATTAAGGAGACAGATCTGAATGTCTGTTTCCTTTCATAATGTATGAATATAGTATCAATTGTTTGTGTTAAAGGGTTTTGGCTGTCATTCCCTGCAGATTTATTGAGTGTGGGAGGCCAAGCCTCCTGTTCCAAGTAATGCTGAATGATGAATGACTGCTTCCAGGTAAATTCTTCCTCCCTCAGATGACAACAGAAAGGACCAGAACGATGTGTAGAGTCTGTCACTTGTTGATATGATTTTATTAAATAAACAGAATAGTTCAGCTGTCTTTTAAAATGTAACATACAATAAAATAACTGAAAAGAATCAAAATAAAGTGTTTCTCAGCTTGATTGCTGGTTATCTAGCTCATTCGCATTGATAAAAGCTTGGGAGGAAAAGCCTGAAAAAGGGTAGAGCCAACTATCATAGTATAAAGTATAGCATGATAAAAAAGAAATTTTGACTGAACAAATTTACCATTGACCAAAGCATAGCTGCCATCTGTCCTTCAAATAAATGAGAATGCAGCTGCTCAATGATGTTACATTAGACTAATGTACCAAGGACTACAAGACTAAATGATGACATCTGAGTCATTTGGCATATATGAAATAGACATTGAAATAAATCACTGTCCCGGAGCAAAGATCTCTTTGAAAACAAATGATCCTAGCTCAGCATTTATTCTTGATCAGTTCCTTCTCCCAACCTCTGTTCTGTAGTTGCAGTGCCAGTTGTGTAGCCACACACTATAAAAAGGCACAAGTGTGCATGCCCCACACAGGCTGTGTAGATTAAGCGGAGGCACCACATGATTCACTAAATGGCAGAGGGACTTAGTGACTTAGTCAAAACTGATATGAAAGTGAATGGGTCACTTTTAGCCATTTGACAGTTCTGGCTTTGTAAGTAGGTCACAGCAGTGGAATATTAACGTATTACAGTGAACTTAATTATGTGCAACAGCAAGATTGTAAGGAAGGGATTTTAACTGTAGCTTCTGGATCTGCATTGAGTTCTATAAGCAGAGAAAAGCAGATGATTGATTTCTCTTCTTGTCTTCTTTTGTAAAGAAGCCAAAATCATTTTATCCAAAGCCCTTTTTATTTGGCTGTATAGACTGCAGATATAATTTTAAAATGCTTATTCTTAATGGTTAAGTGGAGAGTGTCTTGTTGAGGGTATGCCTGTATAGTTGGTTTTGCTGCTACATTGCTTTCTGAAAAACAAATGGAAGTAATTTGAGAGAAAGAAGATGTCGCAGAGAGAACCTGACCTGGACTTCCCTCAAAACCACAAACCTTGTGGAGAAGATAAAATCTGTGCTTTGAAAGATCTTGCTTTAAAATGCAAAGCTTTCTCCCACATCGATGTTGCCAATGAAGAGCTTATTTCACAGAGGGTTCTGCTTTTAATTGTAGGGCACTACATCAAATTCCAGAAGATAAATGAACATGGAACAAATTTGTACTGGCTCTGTCAATAACTAATCGGACATCAGCATTTAGCTCTTGGACAAAGGGAGCTTTGAGATTCAGAGGAGATGACAAAAGGGCCTTTTCTTTGTGTTTAATTCAAATGTTAAATTTCTATCAGCTCAAGCACTATGTTATTAATTAAAAAAAATGGGCAAAAAGAAAAAAAAAGAAGCTGATGTTTGCTTCTTTTCCAGAACGCGCACACATGCTGTTTTACTGAGACCTTTACAAGCTGCTGTTGGCTATCCATACACTCCTGAGGCTGTTTCATTATTGTTCACCCTTTCTGCAGAAAACAAAATACAGCAACTTATGCCATGACATTTTGTGACATTTCCAGATATGAACATCTGGGAAGTTTAGTGTGACAGTGACAGCAAAGCTGACAATGATTTTCCAGTGCTACGTACAGCCTGGGCATCTGCAGTCATTGCCTTGTCGTTTTATTTTCCTCTCCCTCCCTCCCTCCTTCTCCCACCCAAATGCTTAATACAGCCATTCTCTATTTTGGCCTTGAAGATAGAATAATATCCCACATTTATTTCAAAGCTGTGCATGGAGCATTGTACATCAAGTGCATCACAAAGCGGTTCAGAGCAAAAGGGAAGTGCATTCCAGCTAGCAAGAGGAAGCGCAGCTGCACAAGTTGGTCTAATTGCAGACATTGGGTGGATTTGATCATCAGATGTCTACTCTGCATAAAATGGAAGTTAAACAGCTAAACATTAATTACTTCTATTATTGCATTTATATAATGAGATGAAAGGAAAAAAAAACCCAACAACCCACACATCTTGGGTAGAAAGCCAAAGGCAGAGAAGGGGAAAAAACAACAACAAAAAAATGCCAAACAGTTGCTGCATTTAAAATGTGAAATATCTGGTTTGTGAGATGAAAGGTGCACTGGAGGAAGGTAACGCTTTTATAAACGTCTCAAACGGCAACACTAATATAGTTAGTTAATAAAATAATATAAACCAAATCAAAGTACACTGAAACTTTTGAGAAATGTTATCAGGATCATCTCGGATTGAAATGATATACATAAACATTGGTATGGGTGATTGTAGGGAGTTAAAGATAGCAAAAGACAGGGCTGCGTGCCAGCTATATATGTTCATGTTGGATTTAAGCGCTACATCTAACAACCTGTCTAAAGGAGGAATTCTTGATGTTGTGAAGTTATGATTTGCTGTGACCTAATGGTACAAGGCACAAACAGTTAACATTTTGTTATGTCAACTTCAACTTATACTATTTATTTGCCTTTTCTAGTCTCTTAGACCTCTACAGAAATTGTGATTTGTAAGGAACAATTTCTCTGTTGCGTTGAGAGCTAATACTGAGTGGTATTAGTGAAAACAAAAATTGCGTAACATACCCAGTGTGTTGTAGCATTTGCAGCCACAAGGTCATGTGAAAGCCTCAAAAAAATTGTAGCAACCAGGCCTTAAAATTACATAGTGTCTTTTAAAGATCATTTCAAAGACTAATGACTCAAATAAATACTTCCCTATCTTAAAAAATATTCAAATGGAAGATTCAGTATCCACCTTAAGTTTTATGTGTTGAAAACCTCTACTTCAGCAGAGGGCGACAGCAAAATAGTTTATATATAATTATTTTTGTTTGGATTTACTGCAAACACAGTACTTACTGTCCTGTGTTTGGCTGTTTTTGGATACAACACTGGTCCTACAGCATTTTCCCTGCAATGAGGAGCTTTGTAATATTCATAGTGTTGCTTTAAAAAACAAAAAAGCACTGAGGTTAAGAAAAGGGTAAAGTAGAAGAGGAAAGAAGTAATGTGTGTTTCTTCGTATCCTCAAGGAAAATTTATATTAATTTGTTCAGAATTGCTTTACTGGGAGAATGGAAACAGCCATATAAAGTCCAGTCCACTATTCTGTCCCAGAATGAACAGTATTCACAGAAACAGTGTCAGCTTTGCAGAAGGAAAATTATCTTCCGAGTCTTTATTATCAGAGATCTCCCGAAACACCAGATTTTCTCTCCTTTGAAAGATACTGCATTTCCCCTGCTCTTCTTGTGAAAATCTCGCCAATAAACTCATTTGTTCAAATATTCCCTGAAGGTAAATGCTAAAGGAGTGTGGTAGCAGAGGGCAAAAGCCGTGGCTTGTCAATTGAAAACAGAGACTTGGCGGATTGGGGCCACAGAGCAGTTCCTCGCTCAGATCAGAGAAGCTGGTGCTCCTGGAGGACAAGCAGAGCTGGAGGATGTTTCCGTGTTGCTTTCTGGCAAATGTTTGCCTGGCCACGAGGCAGCAATAACTTCTGATAGCTAGATGATTTTCTACCTTCCCCTGGAAATACGGATGAGTCAGAGAGAACGTCTGAGTTTTTTAGACTTCCATTAGCCAGTGGTCATTTCAGCCTGAGACAATTTCGATTGAAGTAATTTCCTCACCCATCTGAATATATTAAAAAAAAGGAGATTATAATAATCTTAACTGAAAACTGGCCTGATGAATCAGATTCCATGAAAGGTTTCTCTTTTGCCTCTTCGCCCTTTCCATCCTCCTTCCTCAGCTTTCTCTTCATTTGAAACTCACACATCATCTTTTTACTTTTCAGGACCTTTGTCTTATTTTGCTTTGCCCCTTTTTATCCTGCTGAAAACCTAAGCAAATTGATAGAGCAAAGCCCAAATACAGTGTCAACAGCCTACAGAGAGGTTTCCTTAGAAGACAGCAGGCAGCAGACTTGTATTTTCTGCTTCACAGTATGGGGATGCAGCAAATACGACCAGCTGTTCCACAGAGAGTTTTGGCACAGTGCAACCATTTTGTGCAATGATGCTCTGGCCTAGCCCCAAACTTTCTTTCTCCCAAGCTCCCTTATGCAGCCTACTGGAGAGCTCAGTTGGCTGGGGGATGCAGTGTCCCCTTCCCCTCACCTCAGCCCCTATGCATCTTCTCTGCAGTTTGAGCCACCTGTGGAGAAGAAATATTCTTTCTATTTCTTTCTGTTGCTTTTGGCCCTTGCACATCAGTATCAGCAAACACACAAGGTTGTTTGTGTCCCCTTCCTCGGCTAGTGGCTGGTTCACAATGTTGTATCATCCAAAACACCTACTCTGCATTTTCGGCTTGGCTAAGTGACTCTGTTCACCATGGCCTTTGCTTCCTCCTCTTGGGGCAAGAACAGCAAATTCAGTCCTGTTCACTGCAGCTCTTTTTCTTCCGTTCCTGGGCATTTCTCCTGAAATTTTCACCTCTGAACTGGCAAGTACTTTACAACATATCTAGAGATCTTACAGCTCTTACAGTGTGTCTTTTCCCATCTGTGTTTGTGGCTGGAATCTGTTCATAGAGGCACAGGATTTTTAGCTAAACTCTGAATTAGTTCTCATTGTTTCACAGGTTTTTGTGTGAATGTTGCTGCACAAACTCGGCTGACTTCCATGTGACTCCTGTGCTGCAATCTGACTGAGGAGTAGTTTGTGCATGTACATTGGTGAAACTTAAAGAAAATCCTAATAAATTATTCTTGCGTCTGTTATGGTCCCTGGATACCACCATGGCAATATGTGGCTGTTACGGGTACCCATGGGTGACCAGGCCGTAATGCCACTGGCACAGGCACTGTTTGAAATCACTTTAGTTGTCGCTTAAGAGGTTAAAGTACCAGTGTGGACGATGTACCAGAATGGAATCTGGAAGTAGGAAATGGAATGAAGTAGGAAATACTTCAAGCATTCCAGTGATGGGATCCTAGCTAAGCTGTCTTTGAATGGACCATGGAAATTTATGGAGTCAAGCAAAACATAGCGCGATGCTAGAGGATATTTTGGCATCTGGTGGAGCCTGAAACTGAGAAGGTTCACTTGGGTTGTGACCATCCTTCAGGATGCTGGGCACAGAATTTTACATGGCCTTAACCCTTTTGCTAGTTTCTTGTGCCTCACTTGTAAGAGAGACTCCCATAGACTTTTTGATTGACATTGGTTCTCCCCCCACCCCAAAAATAATAGAAACCACACAGAATGGTACTAAAAATAGGAATTGCATCACATTGCTTATAAAACTACAAAGATTGCAAAGTATATGTTAAGCTAGTTTTGTTAAACAGCTTGAATGTGAGTTTTGCAAACAATTTAGCAAAATGTATGGTACGGAAGAACACAGGAATATTACAAAAATCAAGGAAAGTTAAAAAAAACCCAACCACTTTGTGTTTTTTCAGACCATAGCACAAGTGACAACTGTTAGTTTTGGTTTGTGTGCTTGTTCTGTCAATCTGTCTATTAGGGGTTTGAGCTGTCTTACTGAACCCCTACTTGGGACTGCACACACACTGTTACTCTCTTTGATTTTCTGTCTGACATGACGCTAGCTTTCACCCTGAAGCTCAGTATTATTTTATGCCATGTGTTAATTTCTTGCATGAATGCCTTATTTACCTTCATTTAGAGTATGCTGCAGGTGGAAACACAACGGTACTTACCGGCAATATTTTTTGTGGCAAAAAACTGAAGGACAGCTCAGGGTCTTGCATAGCTCCAGGGTATCACCACTGTGAAAGCAATTTGGAGGTGTGATTTGTCATTAAGGAGGACTGGTTTCTTAAGTACTGGTGCTTCATAGGACTAGCCACAAGTATGAAGTTTTGCAGTCTCTTCAAAGCAAGCACATCTAAAAATTTCTGGGCTCCATCCAAAATCCACTCAGGTCAATGGGAGTCTTTCCTGGAATTTTAGCCAGTGTTTGATCAGGATCTCAGAAACATTTCTTTTTATTTGAAATTGTCTGGTAAAAACAGCTGAACTCTTGGTGCTAAAATTACAAATTTATGTAATAATTGAGTAGGGTTCTGTTACTAAATTGTTGTTATGTACCAGTAGCTGTTCTAGCTACCTTTTTCCCCCCCTTCTTGTAAGATACAGTATTTACTGCACATTGTTTTCTTTTATAAGAGCTATAGAAGTTGTATTCACATGATTTATGTCAGTTTTCTTATAACTCAGGTGTACTGACTTAGTAGTTGCAGTTACAGTGTGTATTCAGCAAGGGTAGCTAGATATGCACATACGTTAAGACACTTTCAACCAGTGCAGTAAGCTTTGTAGAAGATCCAGTCAGTACTGTACCATAGAGAGGGATCATTCCTTTTCAGAGTTTCTCATTGTTTTCCTTTGTTACTTGGGTAGGCTTTGCTTTTCAAAAAGGTATTTAAGACACTTGCTCTGCATATATGACTTTTCCATCATCTTGGAAGTTTTGTGTCTGTTTTTCTTTGCAACCACTTGATCCTCTGTTAATGATCCTCCAAACAACAGAGCCCGTATTTTCAAAGTAGTAGGGTACACATTTCTTCAGTTAGTTTTAATAGCTAAATATATGGCTAATTTCCCTAGGCTGTTTGGGCAATGTACATTTAATTTTCATATTTTTCCTTTTTTTTCCTTCACCGTTCTCTTCAAAGGCTAATAAAACTGCTTTTCAGTGTTTAAAAATGTATTCAGCAATAGAGGGGCTTTAATGCTTATGTCTGTGTGTGTTTATGCGTGTTTGTGGTGTTGGATGATTATCAGGAATAGATACTTACATGTGTATGAATGCATGTATACATACATGTATGTGTATATATATATAAAAAGCTTAAACCTTAATTGTGATAGAGTAGAAGAGGAATGTAGCTAGGTGTAAAGTGTTTTTAAGCTTCTATGTCTTGTGCTTCTCTTTGCTTCTCCTTCTAGGGATGCAGAAACATGGTTTGCATTTGCTTTGAGGATGAATGCAGGGGCTGCTTAAATTGTAGCTACAAAAAAATCATATTACCTTTGCATTTCAAGAGCAAAAGTCCAGCAAAAGTAAAATCACAAGGAAATACCTTTAAAATTAAGCATATACAATAATAGTACACTAATGCATTTGAGCAGTATAGAACTTGCTGTCATAAGATACCACGAGTCGAAAGTTTAGCACGATTTCTATGAACTCTCAAGCTTCAGGGCATAAACTAGCTTCTAAATTCAGATTTCAGAAGCAACTTTACTTATTGAAAGGTTATTCCATAATTGCCAATTTCATGGTTTCTTGCCCTTTTCTCTGAAGCATCTGATGCCGGCCACTGTCAGAAAGAGGATATTGGACTAGATGAATTGGGCTGAATTACTGTGACAATGGCTGTATTTGTTGTTGTGAGGAAATGATCATTTCTTCTGGTATCTTACCAATAAGAGCACTTCTAACATGTAGGCGCTAGACTGACAAACAATCTGTGATAACACACTTACACATTGTGATGATTTTTGAATGATTTGCAAACTGATCAGCCTGTTCTTCTAATTGGAGACAAATGAATTACTGCCTTGTACCTTTTTAAAAAGAAACACGATCCAGAGTTCTGCTTAAGCTAATGAAAGTTCAGAGTTGGCAAATAATGTACAGTACAGAATGGGTGATGTGTTTTAGATAAGCAGTTTATGACCTTTTCAGGAGAACAGACCTGAATCTTCTCCCAAATTTCAGACCTTTATCACAGTGATTTCTGGTCTATAACTTGGGCTTCTGGAAGATATGATAATACAAATAATAAACTGTAATAACAACATTTGTAAATGTGATATTTTTATCCAGTTGTTTACTCTTTTCCTAGTTTCAGTAGTAGTGGCAAAACTAATAGCCCTTCTAAAGTAGTGAGTGATGCATCAGAGAGAAGCAGATATGCTTCATGAGACACCTTTCTGCAGTAGGTTACACAGAGGGCTTTGGCAATTTTTTTGGGTATTTTCTTCTTCTGTAAAAACTTTCTCCACTAGGTGTCCCAAGTACAAGGAATGTGAGATTGATGTCTTCTAGTTTTAAACATTGACCTTTTTTTCCTAAATCGAGCATTCCTGTTAGGGTATATTCAGTGTTCATTTTGCTTACAGCTAAAAGATTTATTGTATGCCAGCTTAGAACTTGGATAAAAAGGATCTTAAAAAACTTAAAAAGACTCAGGATACTTTTAGTAATCTTTTTCTTCATCCCTGCCTCATCTCCATGTAAAAGTGACCTCCAGGACATCACCGGGACCTTTGTAAACACTTAGCTGCTGGACTCGACGAGAGTTGAAACAAATAGCTTTGAAGAATTTCTTTAGGGCTGTCCTTAAGAATTAGGAAAAAGAAAGATTCAATCCTATCTTAGAGTACAAGCTGATCCTTCTGGTACTGTTGCATCAGATAATTCTTAAAGTTTCCAGAAATTTGTGAGGAAGAGAGCCAAATTGCTCCAAATTCTGCATAAAAATGTGCACAGAACCTGTAAATTGTTGGTCGTGCTGTGTACTTCTGTGCTGTGGAGGAAAATGCTTCCATTAATGAGGCTTCGCTGGAACCTGCAATAATATTTGGCAAGGACCTTGAATTGTCATTGCAGATTCAAAGGCAGCAGACAAAATATACATATACTGTGTGCCATTTGTGAGGACAGAACAGACTGATGAAAACTCCTGCTGAGAGGGAGCCAAGATGATCAGATCTGCTTGGTCATAAAAGTTATTCACTAGCAAGCTTGCAGTTTAAAATGTCAAATTATTAGGTCCTTCTGGCATGTTATGATTTTCTTAATTATAATAAGTTTACAGATTTTGTTGATGAGGTCACCACGGGAGCATAGAAAAGAATTTAAATCCCTAATTGCTGAGGGACACTTAGCAGCAAGAGCACCTTTACAAACAGCTCTAGATGCTGCAGTTACCACGTTACAGTCAATGGGAATATGTGTGGTAATGATCCGCTCTTTTCTTGGCTCTGGAGTTCTGAGATCCCAGGAGCAGTGTAGCCATCAGAGGAGGATCTTCTGTTTGGATGATGGGAATTAGTTCTGCATGAAAAAGGGCAATGTCCTTCACGCTTTGGAGGATTCCTTTGCTGCATTTTTTTTCTTTCAATGTGTATATGAATGCAGAAAAAAACCCCAGAATTTTCTGATAGCTGGTCCATGTACAGAGTAGGACAACATAGAAAAATTTCCCTGCTCAAAGTGTTTCTTATTGATTTTATCAAGTAACAGTCCTTCTGATAAGACGGGTTATGCCAGAGGAGGTTTAGATTGGATATTAGGAAAATTTTATTCACCAAAAGAGTTGTCAAGCACTGGAACAGGCTGCCCTGGGCAGTGGTTGAGGCACCATCCCTGGAGGTATTTAAAAGACGTGTAGATGTGGTGTTTAGGGACATGGTTTAGTGGTGGACTTGGCAGTGCTAGGTTAACGGTTGGACTCAGTGATCTTAAAGGTCTTTTCCAACCTAAATGATTCTATGATTCTATGATTCTCAGGCTTTTTGAGTTACCATTTTTCCATGCATATGGATTTTAGTCACTTTTCCTTGCTTTGTAAACTACCTTTTCTCATTCTTGGTATTGAGGTACTGAGCAACGTGGACTGCAAGGTCAGAGAACGTTGCAGGTTGCCTTCTACCTGTACCCAGCTGTTTTATCTTTCCCTTACAATCCTTTTGCCAGAATCTGTTGCCAGTGGAAGTGAATCTTCTCTGTATTTTGCAGCAGGGGAAGAAGTTCCTCATGAATAAGAAGGAAGAATTTCTATTCACACTGTTTCATGGTTTTCCCCCACAAAGGAGGGCTTGAGAGTCCTCCCTACCTTCATTCCCCTGTTAACATCCAGAAAGATCTCCAACACTGCGTTAGATTCTCAGATGACAGTCAGAATTTGACAACACATACACATCAACTTCTTGCATTTTTTTTTTTTGTCCAGCAACGCTTCTAACTGTCTATACTAGATAACAACCTGAAAACATCATACAGGAACAACCTGGACATATATCTAACAGTTTTGTCCTTATTGACTTCTGATATAAACATCCTGGCAAAGTAAAGAAAAAGAAAAAGGTATTTTTGACTGAGACCATGATGACCTGTATGGTTTAGGAGGTATATATAAGGCCTCATGGCATCTCCTCTTTATATAATTTGTATAATAATTTACTGGCCATGTAAAGACGGACCTAGACTCCAAGTAACCTAGCATGCTGTTTCCAAAACCTTCCCAGCACATATCTTGGGAATAATACAGTTACAGATCAACCATGTAGTGATACTCCCCCAGAATATTCTCAGCCTCCAGGAGTTAGTAGTCAGAGATGGCATCTTTATAGTTAATAATACCTAAATGGATTTCTTGAACTAATGCAGTCTTTCCTGGAATTCCTAGAACTTCTGTCATTCCTGGTTTTCTTAACCACGTGTCCTGGTTTGATGTAAAACAGGACCAGTTCTGTTCAGTAACTTTACTTTTTAGCTGGGCCTCTTCTAACTACTGAAATTAACAGTATATTGTGCAGACACTGTTCGCTCTCAGAATGATAAGACCTGTGTTTATCGTTGATGCCCAGGGNCGCTCTCAGAATGATAAGACCTGTGTTTATCGTTGATGCCCAGGGATGGTACGCGGAGAGGCTGTTGCTTATACTTATTGCCATAACACCCAAGGGCAGCTCACTTTGTCATTTGCCCCATTGGAGGGTCGG
>RSEF01000003.1:67914083-67956327 GCA_003993805.1 Himantopus leucocephalus | reverse complement strand
GTCCCTTCCAACCTAAACCGTTCTATGATTCTATGATTCTTTGCATCTAAACAGAGCTACCTTAGCAGCTTTGACGCTATCATTTATAACAATGGAAGTATCAAAATGACAATATTTGGAACAACTGCATCGAGTGTCTGCACAGTGTGGCACGGAAAGTACAATGCTCATCCTTACAAGCACTAACATCAGCTGAGGTTAGTCAAGTGGGTTGTGCCTGTAACTGAGGGTATTGAACCTTTACTAAGAGGATCTACTGGCTATTTCTACTCTGCTTGATGGGCAAGGCAAGCGCTACATGTAGGAGGTACCTTTCTGCTTGTGGTTCATTTATATGAGAGAGATGCTCAACTGGTCAGATTCAGATAGTGTCCAGTATCTTCAATCCACTGAAGTGACAAAAAGTAGTAAGGTTGCAAGAGAGTATTTGATCCAATACATCAAATCCAATACATCCAATATCTGAACCTCTTAAAAAAACATTTCTTAATAAAACATCTTTCTAAAGAAATGGCCATTTCAGAAGTGTTCTTCAGGACAAAATGTTTTAGAAGATGAGCCTGGTGATTATAGCAGTCATTGTCAAGGTGTAAGGAATTCTAACTTGTGTGTCAGTACGCTACCCAGGATTTTTAAGAAATTAAATCTTTATATTAAATTTCAGCACAAAATACCATGTAATAAACAGAGTAAAAGCTATTACTCATTTTCAGCTGATAGGTGATTTACTCTATGCAAATGACGTATCACGGTGGAAAAACATTCAGACACTTTAAAAAAATTAATGAAAAGTTATGCCTCCATAAATCATCATGTTACTGGTTCATTTCATCATTTTCCTATCTTATTGTGATGCATTTCAGCGTTTATAGGCATACCAGAAAAGGCAAACCAGAGATGGCACTGGAGACTGAAAACTCTTCTAAGTGTGAACGGACGCACCTAATCAGGAACTCCAGCCCCTGAGAACAGGACAGCTCGTTCCAAGATTTTCCTTAGGAGGGAAGGACGATGCATCTCAGTATCACATTCAGCAGCTGTTATTCTGGAACTGACCATCCAAGACAATTGGGATAAAATACCTGCTTCTACAGGGATGTAAGACAAGATCTTTTGGAACAGAGTCAGAAATGTATCAGCTTTCAAGAGAGGTTCATATTTCAAAAAGAAGGGGGAAAAAGGCTGTGTGGAGGGTTGTAACCTTGTTGAAAAGCTTTTTTTGGAGCAATGCAGTTGTGTTAAAGGCATGGGTCTGATATCTTAAGAACTGTAAAGCCAGATGTATGCGCATCTCCGCTTTCACAGTTCTGTTGCCTTAGATTGCAGCTATCACTTTCAGCAAATGAAAATGCATGTTGGCAATTGTAAATCCATATGTGACATTCTAGTGAGGAAAGACAAAGCTGTAAAAACATAGTGCCATAAATGCACTGACTTGCCTCCAGTGTCCCATTTTCAGCAACAAAAGGAAATAAGTCTTAAAACTGTACATAAAGCTCTCCTGCCGTATTTTGCTATTATTCCTGATTCATTAAATGCTTTCTTGCTATAATCAAACTTGTGGGAAAATGGCCATAGAACAAATGCCGAAAAATAAAAGCACAATTGCTTGCGCATTATTATTGCTATTAATCAGCGCTGTGGGACTTGTACAGTAGTATGATGTTTCCATAGTATATCTTACATGTTCGTAAGCAGTACTTCATCTATGTAAAGTATTACAGACAGGATAGCAACGACACAGACCAGAGAAAAAAAAAACAGTAACTGTATGTAGACAGGTATTTCAGCTGGGCCTCAGTTTAGTGCAACAGCGTGTTCAATATTTGCTGGAACAAACCCCACGTTGTGCAAACAAGTGGGTATGCGTACTTGGATGGTCACCCTGAAGATATCCGTGCTGTAATGGGGCAAAAGGCCAGAATTTTTGGTAGTCTAGCAACAACACTATTCTGGCCCAGACCCCCCAGGACATTGGCAGGCCTCTGTTATACCAAGCGTAGGAGCCCCTAAGCTAGTTACATTTGAAGCCCCAGCAGCGGCAGAGGAATTGGAAGTCTCCTAGCCCAGGAGCTGGCAGATCTCTATAATCTTAGCTCAAATTCTCATGAAAAGCAAAGGGGTGAAGTCAAATATTGTAAGCACTTCTGCCCTGCCTAGCTTGGGAAGTTGCACTTTGGAAATTGAAGACTGTAAGTTTGGTAAAATCATGGAAACAACTCAGGTAAAAAGTATTGTTGAGTAAACAGCCGTTCTGTGCGTGCTAGGGCTTTCCATACACTTCAGAAGGAGAGGTGGGTGAACGACATTAATCAGGAGCAGGAACCAGAAGCAACATAGGATTGGTCAGAAGCACAAATCCTTTTTTTTTTTTGCAGAAGTTGTTTGTGCAATGGTTGCTGTGGTATCAAGAGATAAAGGTTCCAGAGAGAGACATTATTCTTTGAATCAGTAAGTCCGTAAATATAAATTGTAACCTTATGGCTCTTCACTTTGCATAGCAGGAAGGACATCTGATTACAATAGGTGAAGAAAGCAGAAGATTAAAAAGCTTTTCTCCTACTTTGATTTAGGACTAATGTTCCTTGATTTGTTTTAGTGTGTCTTCGCTCCATATTAGCGTAAGTAATTTGTGGTTGAGGGTGAAGATGTTAATTGACCTTTGTTCAGTGCCAGCAGAGGTTATAAGAGAGTTACTGTGTTGCTGCTGTGTGATAGGTTAACTGCTTGTGTGGAGGGCTCTTGCTTGTGGTATTTTGTACAGCTGTTAGTGCAGGTGTTTTGAGTGTCTCCTGACAGAAGAGCTAGTTGGCTCTCCTGAGCTTGGAGAAAAAAGTATTGTGGAAAGGTATTCAGCCACCTTAAATCCATCAGTGATTTAGGTTCGTCCTCACAGAAACCAGACTGGTAACCAGTCTGAATGCAAACAGGACCTGAAGGCTATGCTATGCATACAGATGGACTAAAAGCTCCAGCAAACTCAGGTTAGTGAGTTTTTATGTGAGAATGAGAAGGATGAGATTCTGCATGTATGTAAGGCTAGCTTTGAAATGATGATAATGTCATTGTGTTATAAAGGATGTCTCAGTGGCCAAAGGTTTAAAAAAGCTGCAGGTATTTATTTGCTTCTGTTAAGGGTGAGTGGTTTGTATAGGTGGGTGGATTAAATTAAATTCCATTGTGAGTTATTCTTCTATCCCCCTTCTGCAGCCTTTTCTTATCATCTCAGGTCTGTTACTCAGAGTGTGTGGGAAGATGGCTGGAGTAAGATTGCTTTTTCTATCTATCCAGTGGGAGGTTTACCACTGGATATGGTTATTTCATGAGTCTTTTCTGTGGTAGAAAGTTGATGCATGGGAACAAATAGAAGCTTGTTGAATCTTAAGGTAAATAGAGAATTAAGGACTTCAGTAGGTGTTATTTTCCAGTGCCATCTTCCCTGTAATCTCATAAGGCTGATTTGCCACAAGGAGATTTTGTTAAAATAAATGCTATTCTGGGGTGAGAAAACCAGGATGTGAGTGAAGATCTTGAATAATAACTGCTACTGAGGTTTTAACTTGTCTTGGAAGTTGCTATTTCATTTGTATTAATCCTTGTTGACAAAGACTGCAGTTGGACTAGTACTCTGCTCTCTTGAGGCATGGAGACATAGCGACCCACAGACTCTCTTGTATTGGGAAATCCTGAAATAGGTAATGGTTGTCAGGGTTCCAATTGCAAGAACTTTGATCCTCAGTGTAGTGGTAGGAAACAGATGAATATATGGCAAGAAGTATTGATGAAGTGTTCTGTCCTTATGTTCACTAATAAGTCTCTGCCATTAGATAAGAAAGAAAATTATCAATAATCTATGAAAATATTCAAGATCAAAGATCTGTTCCTTTTGAAATGCAGTGCTCATGTATGTGTCTCTGTGCATCTATGTATACATAGCATAAAGCTGGTTTGTTTGCTTATATAGGCTTGAAACCTATCTCCCCTGAAGCCAAGGGAAGAAGTTTTGCTGGCCAGTAGAATTAAAACTTTGTCATATTGTATGGTCTTTGAAGATAACCACTTTTACATTAAGGTTTCTGTGTGATTTATAACATAGACCTGACATATTTTGAGGTAAAGGTTTGCTTTCAAATAGTTTGTTGCATATTTAAAATAATAACACATTAGTGAATTAAGTAGTTGACTTGATTTTGCAAGCAGCCATAACTATTATGGTCAGAGTTTACCCATCGTGAGAAGACAGACTAGGCTTTGGATAAGCATAGGCCAGATGTGTTTGGTGACCCAATTTCTGCATATAGAAAAATACTTAACAAATATTTCTAGCTTGGGTGGGCTTTAACAATAGTATATGTTTTGTTGATGCTTCTACTATGAAACCTTTCTTGATTTCCATGGGAATTTGTTAAATATCTTTTTCATGAGCTTTTCTTTCTGCAAGTGAACTGAGGAAGGACACAAGACCTTAGTTTCATCAGAAGCCATTTTGTTCTAGGTTATTAGCTGATTGTATCTTCAAGGCTGAGTGAATCATGGATCAGGTTTAAGTGGCAGGGAAGAGAAGAAACATATATAGTTGGACCTAAGATTTCACTTGGGAACAAGAAGAGATCGATACAGAATTCCAGCTAGGGAATTCTAGTCTTTGAAAGGTGTGACCGTGGTGTCAGTTATTTGATGTAAGGTGATAAGATTTTTCATTTTTTAAGAAATTGCCCAAAGGCTATTGCAATAAAAGCTCTTCTTTTAATAAGGAATCACTGGATGAAATTCCTCGGCCAGTGTTCTGCAGTGCATAACGCTAGATAATCACACTTAAAGCCTGCAAAACCAAAGACATTCTTTCTTCCTTGGGTTCAAGCTGGTAAAAATATCCTTGCTGAGGATTCAGAAAGTGAGGATTTGCTTACAGATTTATGATAGTTTTTACATTGAGCAGAGAAATGGGAGCACTTCATTTTGCATTATTGAATTCTATTGACCTAATAGCTGCATTACTGGTGGTCTATAAGATCATCTAAAGAAGTCTTCAGGTGGAAAACTAGATAGATTAAGTAAAAATTTCAAGCTTTATGACACAACTAGAAATGGGGAGGGGAACAAATGAGTTTGATCAGAGTTTTCAAAACAATGGAATTTCTTTTTTTGACAGCAGAAAAGATCAATAGAAAATTGTATATGTAGTCCCAGTCCTAATGCTCTCCATCAAGAAAAGTGGGTGGGTTTGTTGGTTTTGGGATTTTTTTCTTTTTGCTAAATTAGCTCATTGATAAATGAGCTCTCTGAAATGCAAGATAGCATTAGAAAAAAGAGCTGTCAGCTACTGAGAAGAAGCTGTGGAACAAAGGAAATGTGGGCAAGCGTGGTTGGAAAGATGGTCTTGGTTAAGAACTTTGCTCTTTCTATCTTGCTTAGCATTGTGAAATAAAAGCAGCTCTCCAAAACAGAAATTTACAGTGTGATCTGTGTTAAAATGGAGAGTGCCATGCTTTGAGAGCTTATTTGTGTATGCTAGAACACAAAATTAAAATGTAAAAGCCTTCAGTATGAGGTGGCTCATTTGCTAGTCAGTCACTCTAATATAGCTCAGTTGAAATCAACTACTGTAAATCAGTCTCCTGTGTTTACTTGTCAGATCGGGAGATGACTGCTATTTTTATTTTTTTTTTTTGGTTTTGCTTTATGTACAATTGAAATGTTGCATTTTTTTTAAGAATGTTCTGGTTACAGCTGTATAACATCTTGCATGGCTCTGGAGTCAGTGTTCAATTTAAAAGTTGTGTTACACCTAAGAAGCATTTAAGATTAAAGGGTATATTTTGGGGAACTAGATGACTATATAGTGCCACTTAAATCTGCAATGGTGTTTACAATATAAAAGAAAAATCTTTGTGTTTTTTTGTACTACTGGAGACCAAAGCTTTAGAAGGCTTTATAGCAATACATATCCTGAGATAAAACTGTATTTTTATAGCTAAATTCCCAAAGTGGGAGATGCCTAACTCTCCAAATTAATACTGGAGCTAAAGAACTGTAAGAGACAGGAAGAGTAAAGTGCTTGGAAAATGAGGATGATTACCAGAGCTACAGTTCTTTGTGTGTGTATAGTCTTTAATCAGCCTTAGGATACATACACTTTACAGTATTATTCAGCCCATAATCATATACATTAGTATTTATAGTGTGACAATAATGAAAGTCTAGCTGTAACTGAGAACCATTCATCTTAGTCATGACTCCATTCAAATAAAGGGAAAAGCATCTACCCTTCTGTACTGGACCAAGTTTGATAGCAGTGCGGGCGGTTTCCCTAATGCTGTGGGTGTTGTGGCTCTTCCATCTGATTGCTTGATCATGCTCTTTACTCCAATTATTATACTTTTCCATAATGATACAGTGATTACACATATAAAGAGGAAAACGGGTGACATTCTTCTTCTATCTTTTTTTTTTTTTTTTTACCNTGAGTAGGCCCAGATGAAGGTTTGGCTGTTGTCAGTGCTTTGATGTGGGCTGGTATGCTTTCTGGTGGCTGAAATGAGAAAACCCTTGTGCTTTTTAGGGCTGATTGAAGGTGCCAGAAATACCAAAGAACTGATACACAAATGTATTTAGGAAGCCAGATCCTGGTTGATATAATTACAAATGCTTAAGCCCTTTCTGAAAATAACTTTGTGATTTGAGACATATTCTTTCTCCTCTCACAAACACTGTGCATGTGTGATGGAAGGGGAGGATAAAGCATCCTCCTTGCGATGGTGTCATGGTTTAACTTCAGCCAGCAACTAAATACCACGTAGCTGCTCACTCACTCCTCCCTGATGGGATGGGGGAAGAGAATCAGAAGAGAAAAGTGAGAAGACTCATGGGTCGAGATAAAGACAGTTTAGAAGTAAAGCAAAAGCCGCACGTGCAAGCAAAGCAAACCAAGGAATTCCTTCACTACTACCCATCAGCAGGCAGGTGTTCAGCCATCTCCAGGAAAGCAGGACTCCGCCATGAGTAACCATTACTTGGGAAGACATGTGTCATAACTCCAAGTATCTTCCCTTTCCTTCTTCTTCCCCTAGCTTTATATAATGAGCATGATTTCACATGGTATGGAATATCCCTTTAGTCAGTTGGGGTCAGCTGTTCCGGCTATGTCTCCTCCCAACTCCTTGTGCCCTCCCAGAAAAGGCCTTGACTGCCTAGCAACAGCCAAAAACACCAGTGTGCTATCAATGTCATTCTCATCCCAAATCCAAAACATAGCACTATACCAGCTGCTAGTAAAAAAGTCAACTCTATCCCAGCTGAAACCATGATAAAATTGGCAGAATGGGAGTCTCTCCAGTAACAACATGGTGAATTGAAGAGGCCATCCTGCAACAGATGGATGTAGCATTAGGGAGGTGGCAGCCAGCAGAAGAGAGCAGGAAAGCAAGGCTGTGGGCTCTAACGCTTGATGTGAACTACATCAACTGGAATTCTCTGCATCATCTTGCTCCAACTGCCTCCTCCAGTTAATTGCTGAGGAAGAGGGACTCAAAAGCAAATTGGTCTAAATTTTCCATCCTGAGAGCTAATGTAGATTGTTTCATTCAAATCAATGAAAGTGCAAAACAAAACAGAAAATTCTAGAGCTTTCAGTGCCGCTATATTTCCCAAATTATCTAAAACTCAGTTCTGTCTCTGGAGTTCCTACCTTACCTGCCTTTTCAGAGAGCTGAGAAGAACAGGCAATCAAGAAGATAAATAGGTACCTCAGTGTTTGTATGATTAAGGTTTTGGGGAACTTAGAAGCGTGTTTAGCTATAGTGTTTGCATTTGCTTGGGCTATTCCTATTTACCGAACAATTAATTCTGTGCTGTTCTTGATGTTTCTTGTTGGAAAGATGCTTGCAGAAGAATGCTTGAATGACATCCCTTGCAATCCAACTCTGCCAAACCCTGACTCTCTTTATAATCAGGACAGAAATTGTCTACTGGAGGAGCCTAGATCAGACATTGAAAAATCCAAAGGTCTGACTCATTCATTATCTTCTTAGACTCAGATTAGCTGGACGCTGTGCCAATATGTCTGGTCATTGTGAGGGCAGCCAAGAGGTTGAGAGAGTTTTAAAGTGCCATAGGAAGGGTGTGTAGAATATTGCCAGTGCACCACAAAACCAGCCAGGATCTTGACCCTGATTTGAGGCATGTGGTCCTAAAAGTGATTTTTGGCTAATGTGATTCAAAATCTTTCAGCTGCTAAGAATGTGACCTTCACTCTGAAACAACAAAACCACACCCTGCATTTGGCTGGTAATGGATGTCAGATGGATGCTGGTAGTTACATTATCTATTGGATGTTGGCTTTTTAGTAAATTGTTTGAATACAACCCAGAATAACTGACTGTCTTCTAGTTCTGTTGGCCTTGACTTAGGTGATAGTACTACTGAGACAAAAGGAAATTCAGTAGCAGGACAGTAACTGAGAAGCCAACAAAAGATTGGTTGTGCTTTGTCTTGATTCAGCCAAGCTTATTGTATGACCTCCAGTTTATGAAGGTTGTCCTTGTCATACATTGATCTCTTATGTATTTAAATGCTCTACAGGATCTTTGGATTTTTGTCCTGGTTGCTATTTTATTTGGTAGTTAAAAGACACAAAGTGAGCTTTGTATTTTTGCTGGTGTTACACTATAGTTAGCCCATTGCCTGGCTATACAGGAATTCTCTGTCACAGTTTGGAGGCAGTTATTGCCAGTAGTGGGCACCAACTGCAGCAGATAAAACAGTTTGAAAGAACTGTGGAAAAACTTTGAAGTTTCCTCAACAGCCATAACATCCGCTTCAGTTTCTCATATTTGCTGCCTGTAAGCCTCTTGCTGGCTGAGAAAAAGAGGGTATTGTCTCTCATCAACAGCAGGACTGTTTGCCAGCCCTTTGACTCAACAGGAGAATTTTGAGCTTTTGCAAAATTTGCAGTTGAGCAGATGGACAAAGATGACAGGAGGCCAAAATGACACAAAGGAAGCCCTTGGTTTGTAGAGCACAGTTTGCGTCTGTCTCTAGATTATCAGCTTTGTGTTCTCTGCAAGTGAGGCTGGTACAGAGAAAAGAGCACAGGACTGAGACTGAAAGAAAATCCTCTGTGATGAGTGAGAGCACAAAATGTGGGTCAAGACTTTTAAACCTCCTCCCTAGTTCTTCGAACTGGATAGAGAATGTGAAAATTGGAAGACTGGTACACAAGAAGCTTTGTCCTTTCTTACTCAGCACATGCCTTACAGTTAGCAAACACACAGAGAGTTTTTGAATTGTTTCCACCAAAAATGTTGAGGCACATCATTGTGACCTTGCAAAAGACATAGGGTTCCTTTCTAGTACAGCTTCACTTACGAGTTTCTGAGCAGAAAGAGCTTAATACACTAGCAATGCAGCATCTGGCTCAGACTTCACATAGTGACTGTGAAAAAGTGATTAATGCAAGAGGATAGCCTTTCCTCTCCAGAACTAGGAATAGAAAAGAAATTGAAGTCATAGGAAAGGGAAGGAAAAGAAAAAAAATAAATTAAGAAACACACTAAGGATTAAGAACTCATCTACTCCTTTTCCTTCTCAAAGGCTTCTTTTTTTTGGAGGCCAAGGCATCAGCACTTGACCTACAGGACTTTAAAGAAGAAACTCGGGACAGATTGTCCCCAAAGGATTTCTTTGATACTGTGGTCAAATAGTCATAAAAACTTCAGAGCTGCAGCTGGCAAAGGGGGAGGGGGTGGGGAAGTAAGCTGAAAAAGGAGAAATACTAATAGTAAAAAGGAGTCTGATTCTTTCCCCTTAGGACAAGACTTGTAGGTAAATTCAAAGGTCCTTGAAGGAAAACGCTGAAATATCAATAATGTGGTGTTAAAAAAAAAAAACAGCCCACAAAAAACCAAACAACAAAAAACACCCAACCATCCACTGATTTTACTAAAGCATTGCTCTTCTGGTGTAATGTACTAAAAAGTAAATTAAAAAAAATCAGGGATTAATTGACACTATATTAGATCTCTTCCTAGCAGTAACTCCCTGCTTGATATTCTAGAAGTAAGACATCAGCAGCGTCCTTGGCAGTGGAGTATTAACCCTGCCCTCAGTGGTGCAATTACTGTAGCTCTAGAAAGTTAATGTCCATTGGAAAATATGTCTGTTAAAGGGAAAACAAAAAGCTTAACGTAACAATACAAGAATATCTAAAACATGATCTTTTCTTTCTTTCAGCCCAACAATACAAAGAATGATTACTGATATACCAGGCAGACATTAACCCCAAAGGGACAGAGACTGGGAAATTCAGTTGTCTTTTTTTTTTCTTTCCCTCTGCTGTCTTATGGAGAGGCTCCCCAGGAGGAGAAACCGTCTTGCTTTAAGTCAACATAGAGTGTCCTTTGCACTCAGCAAAAGGAAAGCATGCCCACAGTGGGATGAGATGGCCTGTATAGAAATTAATGAGCTTTCTTATAACATAGAAGATGCGCAAAGGGGACTTTTGTCAGTGAAATTACTGCCTTCAATGGGATCAGTGTTTTACCTCATGTCTTTCAAAACCTTAGGGCCACTTGTGTATTTCTGGAACATGTGATTTTATTTAACTAAGAGGAAATACCAAGGCCCGGAAAACCCTGATAATAAGTTTCAGGAGGCTTTCTGGGACACAACTGCTATTTTGGTCTCAGTCCCAACATGGATCTTAATGCAATGTTGGCATCTCGCTGTGTTCTAGAGCTCATTTGGGACCAATGCTGTGGTGCAGGCAGACCCATTGTGGAAATCCATAATCAACTGACTTAGCTTTTGAATATAGCAGATATGGAAACAGTTCTGACAAATTTTTCTGGAATTAATGCCATGTTGAATACTGAAAGAATGCTGGAAAATTAAGTTCTTTTCCATAGGCCTTCAACAGGGGTCAAAAAAAGAGGTTGTAGAGATGAGGATGGAGTAAGCCTGGTGAGAAGAGGGCTAAAGAGGGCAATGTTTTGGAGATTGTCACAAAACTGGTGTGTATACACATAGCTGGTATTTAGTTGGTACTTGGGTCAAGCTAGGTATATGAGCACTATCCGCTTATTACCCCCTCATCTTCCAATCCCTTCATTAGAGTTTTTTTGGGGGCTCGCACTCATTCCTTCATTTTCCAAGGAAACCTGCCCTTGCATTGGTTAATCCTGGTAGTAGGCACCGTTCAGGACTTGAGTTCAGACATTGTCTCTGCTGTCCAGATACATGGTGTGGAGTTTACCAGCTAATGCAAGGTGGTATGGATTTTGCATTACCAGCTTTTGGGTAGTGCCTGCAGCTCAGAGGAGGATGTTCTGTAAAACTGAGTTACATGGGGTGCTGGTCTCGTGTGTCTGCACTCCTCATTGTCAGATATCACTACATACAATGCTTTCCTGCTTGCTAGACTACTCAAACAACTTTATCACTTGAAAAGACTTAGGAATAAAATTGTCCTGCTTAGGTGATTTTATTAAACAGGTTTTTTTTTTAATGGAACAAGACTTCCTTGCTTTACAGGGAAAAAAGGCAAAATACACTTTTAAGATTGTATTCACTGATAAAACCTTCCTTAGTGGCCCCAGTGTCATGGGTAGTTTAAGAAGCTGGGTTATTCACTGCTACAACTTTTCTCAAAGCTGATGTCCTTTGAAGACTCGTTGCAACTGTAGTTTTTCTATTCATACTGTTAGAAATAATTGTTGGGGCCACCAACAGAAGTTTCCTTAACCTAAGCTAGAATAACCTCCTTTGTCTCCCTGTGTGTTTGTCCCTAGTTGTTTATGGTTGTGTTGTGGTGATGTTGTACTAAGGTGTTGTACGGTCATGATGATGGCAAGAGGGAATGAAGCTACTTCCTTTCTTAGCCTTCCTCAAGGCTAATCCAGATGTTCTAGTTAAGAAACTTGCATGCTTTAATAGCAAGCTGGTGTAGACACTCAAAAGTTTGGTTTATGAGGTTTTAAATATTAAGACCTTCTGCCCACCCATTTTTTTTTCTGTCAGCTGAGATTTTTATGTATGCGGTCATTTACTACTTCTGGATCCTTCTGAACTGCACAGAACCCATTACAATTCTCAAGTGAAAAATCCTCACTGTGGGGCAGCAGTCAATATATAATAACAGGATTTTTGCAATGCTGTATTTGCCGTATCATTCATGTTTTCATCTTCTCTACATAAGTTTGGTTTTTTTCCTTCAGTTTTAGGAATTACTTTCTGTTGAAACCCGAAAGACCTGCTGCACTTGATGTATAATATGCACTCTTCTATTCAAAGAAGCTTGTAGTTTGAATCTCTTGATTATTGCCTCATACAGCTTGATAAATGCAATATATCTATCTTCCTTTAATTACATGTTCATGAGTCTCTTGCTGATTTGCCTTTTATGATAACTGTTTGACCACAGTGGAACAGGAGAGAGATGAAAAATGAGAAAGACCCTGTTAGAGGAATTGAGCTTGAGATTAGAATTTTGCACTGAGCTGCAAGTTTAAGTGTATGATGATTAGGCACCAGATTAAGAGGTAGTTATGCAATGACAGAGCTTTATTCCTGTTGTTTTCATGTGGTGCAAACTACAGGTAAGTGATGCTAGTGTAGGGAGAAATATAGTTCTCCTACCTCCCCTCAGCAAGTGTAAATACGCACTGAGGAATGCTCTCCTGTTATGTAGAAGCTGGAAGAATGCTTGCAGGCAGCCTTGCTTTGAGGATTAATAATACTTATATATCTGAAGTTATAAAATGACAAATATTGTTATTATACTTTCATCATATGCTGCTCAAGATCAGTGTTTCACATGTTGGCCTGAAATGTAGTTGAGCATTTAAAACCTTATGAAGCTCTCAAGATGTAGTGGTACTGCCTTTGTATTAACTAAGAGCATGGACAGCCTCCTCTTTGGTTATTGCTTCTGTTGAGAGTTCAGACAAAGATTCAGACACAAAACAAGTCCTTGTGCAGTGCATGAAACCCCTGAATTATCACACAGTTTCTGTGCAACTTATGAACAAGGGTAAATGACTGTAAACGGGATCTATAAAAGCAAGGTGCCTGCGTGCTACCCGTGACCTTTTTTTCATTCTCTGTCTAAATTGGTTTGGTACAACTACACCTAAATGAAAAGCAAGGCTTTTGGACTGTGGGAGACCTTAGTTATATATATTTTGGGAATAGATTGATAGTTCGAGAAAAGCTTTATTTAGGAAACAGCTGTGGTTATTTCTAAGGCTGGTCAGTAGGTATATTTACAGTGGTGTTTTAGTTTAAAAAGCACTCTTTATCTGAAGTTAATTTTGTGATTATATCCACTTACATTCTTTGATATACACATTGCAAACTGGTTTCCTTTTGGATGAAGCATGTCACATGCTAGATGTGCATGGTCACAATAACTAATGTACCACAGCTGCTAATGGGCACCTAGTCCATGGGACCACGCTGTAGCTACTTTGAAATAAAAAGTCCATGTAACATCCTTTGTTTCAGTGTGTAAGTCTGCTCTTAGTGGACTGCAACATTTGCTAACATAATTGTAATAAATGATGCCGGTTCTGTCATGGAAATTCAGGGCTCCAACCCCTGGAAAACCCTGAAGTGGAACAATTCACCTAGACTCCAAGGAGACTTTTACTACCACTTGCCCTTATGACAGCATCTCTCAAATCAGATCTGGTAGTGAAATTTCTAGATATCGCACAGGGGCACCCATGTTGGTCCTCAAAACAGGATTAATGTCAACTAATTTTAGACATCTACAATGAAGATTTGTCTGCAATAGCTGATTTATTGAAAGTTTGGGCAGTGAAAATAAATTAATTCATTGGGATGCAATGTTATCTGGTTTAGATGCCTACCGTAGGATGAAATGAATTGTTCCCCAGTCATACCTGTTTCTCTCCCTAACTTAAAAAAACCCAAACAACCCACCACCACCAAAAAAACAACCCCAGAACAACAACAAAAAACCAAACAAAAAAAACCCCAAAACAAAACCCCAAACCTAGGGTAAGCAGCGCAAATATAGTCAGCTGCAATGACCTACAAAATAGGTTTCTTAAATTGATGTGTTTCTGAGATTGAAGTCAGTTATGTTCCTTACTGATGCAGAGTAAAAGGTAGCTGCTCCAGAGTTTGTTTTGGGGATGTAAACTTTCAATTTGGACACTACAAGGACAGGCATTCAAGGTCCGCCATGGGTGGAATTCAAAATCTGTGCCCCGAAGTACTTGCAATGTAAGACAGCAGTCCTACAAATTCCCACCCTGCTTGGTATTTTATGTTGTTGGGATTAAATAGATGTTTTACTCTGTTTGGTCAGCAAAACATCTCCTAAGAGCTTACTTTCCCAATTTATTTGAGCTGAATCTCCATAAATGTTTCCATTTACAGAATGTACTGTTGTATTTTCTGAGCCTGTTTCATTCTGGGAAGTGTGTGGTAACAACGCTTTTGCTGGCCTCTTGAGATCACAGCCACATGTTTCTTAAGCAGGTGTTTGTTTGTATGCTGGAATTATTTATTTAGATTGATTATCAAATCGCTTCTTAACAGAATATCGGGTACAAGTGTGTTACTGTAGCAGGAAGTCAACATTTACGAAAATACTGATATACTGTTTCAACATACTGTATTAAATCCTCAGCGACAATAATACTGCATTACTTGGCCCTTGCAGTCTTTGGGTCAGAGCCAATGCTTGATGTTGATCTGTTCAATACATTCTACGTCTGAGAAGTTATAGGAAACAAAGTGATTGCATCATTTATAATTCTTCCTAAAAGTATTTGTGAAAGCTTAGTAAAGTGCTACAGCAATTAAAATAGCCTTTGGGTTTACTAGTTGTAGTTAAAATTGTGTGAACTAGTTTTTATTCCAAGCTTCTGGTTTGTCGCTCAAACTTCTGTAACGTTGTACTCTTCGTGCTGGCTTTTTCCAGTCATCTTTCCTGCCTGAAGGTGGTTCTGGCGGTGTTTTATTTTGGACTTTTAGCAACAATAACCGTTCTGCCATTTTTAATTGTATGAAAGGTGGGGGAAAAAGCCTTTCGCCTTCAGTGACTCTTTGGATCTGTGTGTAAAGCGCTCCACTAGCCACCAAGGCTGGAGATAGAAAGCTGAAATAGCCCCTACTGTGGAAAAGCCGATTTCAGTCTTCTGCTGAAAACTGGTTTTAGTTTGAGCAAATGGGAGGAAACTGCAAAAATACACACATGCAGTTTTTGTGTATTTTAAATAACCATTTTAATGTGATTTTTATCACAAAATATGTTCAAATAACTGTGGATATTAACCAAGGACTTTGCAATGGAAAAGCTGTCAGTTTTATACCCCAAATAGCACAATCAAATACTGAGCAATAGCTGTTTGCTTACAGTGTTTCCGTAGTTGTTATTTTATCAGTGTCAAATAGATCACTGTGCTTTCAATATGGAGCTGTTCCACATTAACCCTGAATGCAATCAGGCAACTAAACTTTGTCCAAGAGGGAAAACTAATATGCGTTACATCATATCTAATTTTCTTGTGAATTTGCATGTACGTAGCTCTCTAAGCTAGAAAACAAGCTTTATTTAATTTTTGCAGGCTTCAAATGCAGCTTTTTGTTAGCTTTTTCACTGAAGAAATATTGCAGCCTTTCATTGGTTGTACAGTATCTCTAAATCTTCCAGAATGTTATCTAAGGCTGATAGCAGCAAGGTTGTAGAAATTCATTTCATGTTACTTACGTGAATTCAATCCCTGTGATAATGATCTTAAACTTTTCGCTCTTTAGTATCAAGGGACTTGTAGTGGAAATATTAGTTAATTGTTGGAACAAATATAGTGATGTTAGAAGATACACACCAATGTTCTGAAAGATGTGGTTCTTTAAATTTTTTGCAGCACATTGATAAAAGATATGCTATTTATCTACTTAAAAATCCATGTTATGAAAAAAGTTAAATATTCAAAATCAGTCTTGTACAGGCACAGTTAACGTACTGTGTCTGGGATTCCTGGTCTGTGATCAATGGCCTGTTTGGTGTTTTTGAAACTGAGAAGTGAGAACTGAAGTAAGGAAAGAAACATTGTTAAGCTTCTCTGTCCTGGGCTTCTGTTTCTGTCCTGGGATTTCCGATAGCACCTATGACAGTAACTTTTTTTTTAAATGCAATATCTTTCTACGTATCACATTAATATGCGTATTCAATTAAAAAAAATCAAATGGTGAATTATCTTTTTATGTATAACCCAGACCTTTTGATAGCGAGCTTTTTTTTTCCCCGCCCCCAAGCGTGGGAAGAGGCACGGGGAAAGGGACTGAAACTGGCCCAAAACATTCTGTAGAAATAGATGGGTTACTTATAAGGCAACATCCATCACTGCTGACCTACAATTGAATACCCATTGTCTCTCATTACCTTCAAGAGGAAATTGAGACGTTTCCAAATGCCACCAGAAATAAAGAATATGAATTGGTTGATACAGTATTTTGAAGAATAGAGTGCAAAGCTGTTAATGAGCTGTAGTGGCTGCCTTCTATAAGAAAGACAAGTTGCTTTAATCAGAAAGGTCATGCATGTCAGATAGCATTATTGTTTCCTGTGTTAGCTTGGCTCTACCTCAGTCTGGGGGAATTAAGATTTCAATGAACATTACTAATAGTTAAGACACATGTCTGGGGATGTGGATGCTTCTCCATTCGGCTCTGCTGAAATTTCACTTTTGATTTATTGGCATTGCTGTTAAATACTGCTTAAATACAACCAGCTTATATGTGTCGCTGAAGCCCCTAGAGTCATGCAAGTGTTAAATTTATGGCACAGAAAATAGCTCAGGGATCAGTGAAGCACAGCTAGTTCCAGCTTGGGTTTGAATGCTAAGAGCACCTTCATCATCCCCAAGATTCAAGTGATGTAGTCATATTTCTTAGATATCCTGGAAAGAAAATGGAAGGGTTGTGGTTCAATTAGGCTGACTCAATTCATTTGGGAATTATCTGTAGATAACAATTCTCTGCAGGTGGTCAGGCCCTCCTAGAGGTTTTCTACTTGCTCAGTGATCTAGGGGGGTTAGAGAAGAACCTGTTTGGAGGGAGTGTCTCAAATGCAGTATAAATACAGACTTTGGTCTCTTTTTTTTTTTTTCCCTGTTACATTCCTTACTTTTGTGGATGTGCAACCTGTCTTGTGGCTAGCAACTGTTAGTCACAGTATAAAAAAAAAAAAAAAAAAANAACAGTGCAAATACAGGCAGATACCTTCAGGTCTATCTTTATAAATCACCAGTTTCTCCAAATACATTAAGACTTCTTGACACTCTTTTGTAGTATATGATCCAGTTCTGTATCAAACAAGTTTACATTTTTCAGTGGAGTTCTGATTAAGGACTTGTTGAGCAAGTTTTCCTTTTCACAAGATAGTGGTTATCTGGATGAATTCCACCCTCCTGAGTGTCAGCAAACGGTTCAGGTTTGTTACTCTTTTTGCTCTCTGGTTAGTCTTATTTTTGCCATCTAAGTCATGCACTAGGATTGAATTCCCCTCCTTTGGACGGTTGCTGTTCCAACCTGTAATTTCTGAGCCAACCTGAAGGGCTTTTCTGAAACAGGTGATCATAGTTTCTCTCAGTTCCGATATCCATCTCTATCACATTGTTTCCTGACTCCTGAGCATCCTGACCAGCCACAGTATTGCTGAAAGTAGTGCCAAGTTATTTTTGTTCTTTACTAGTGACTGTGGGACACTAGTCCTATCAAGGAAATGGTCAAATTGAAAAAATGTTTTCTAAGTAGTTTTTCACAATAGGATCTCCCAAATAACAGAAAGCTGTATGCAGGGTAATCCAAGATAATAGCTTTATTTTTTTTTGTGTCATATTTGAGTTTTCTTTCCTATGATCATCACTTTATTATACATGTGTATACAAAAAAGGATATGTTCGTCCATTAGGAGCTGACAAAACCCCACCATGCATCAAACCTGAAGGTGTTTGGGGAAGTGTATCCTGATGAGTGCTTCACCAATGCTGGCCAGACTATCTTCCTGCAAACTCCTCTAGCCAGAGCAGCCAGGAATCTGTGAAGTTCCACAGGAATCCCTGTCCTAGCAGAAACAGTAGTGTTGCTGTTTACCTTCAGTGGTGCTAGACTGTATAGAAAGTCCTTAATTGCAGCTTGAATGGAAAGGAAGGATAGTAGTCTTGTATATAGATGTAACAGACATATAGAGTTCACTGAGAGGGGCAAAAAGGGACAGAAAAATGAGGTGAAAATATATTTAGCTCATTATTACCACTGTGAGTCTTTTTACTGGACTGAGGTTAAGATTCTGTTCTGTGGCTATGGGAAAGGCTGATAAAGGGTAATATGGGAAATGATTGCTTTCAGAAATTGCATGGCAAACTTGCGTGTTGATTCTTCTTGTTGCCTGGGAAAGACCGTGTATTTTCTTTTTTTTTTTTTTTTTTACATNTTTTTTTTTTCTTACATTGGTCATGTTTTCTCCGCTCTGATTCACTTGAGTAAAAACTGGGGGCTTCCTTTTATTTTTTATTTTTTTTTTATCTTAAGGTTTATTCTGCTCTGCTACCTAAGCCCTTTCTTCAAGCACAGTAAAAGTTGGGTGTTTTTAACTCCATTCTCGAAACTCAGGTTATAGAATCCGGTTTGGTGGTACAGGAAATGAGATGAATGTCCAGATACCTGAAAAAAATCAAGTTTAGAACAGAGTCAGTGCAGCCATGTAGGAGGACTGTATGTGTGCACACGAAGCACTTATTAGAAGTCATACAAATTGATATGGCCTTTACCTGTGGTCGCTATTGTGCCCTTTTTAAATAGAATAGCATCACTAAGCACTTCTTGCCATACCTTCTGCTTGTGCAAAGGCTGTGGAGAATGCTTTTCGGAGATATGACTGTGCTCAGCAAGGTAAGTGTGGGTTGGCAAGGAGTACAGCATCTTTCCCCTCAAGAGCTACGATATCATACAGGAAGGTCAGTACACTTTTCCTGGTGTGGTGTGTGTCCACTCCCGTCTAAAGATATTCTCAAATATGTTTGGATACAGAGCCAAGATTTCCCTCTGTTTTAAAATTCTCTTCTTCTCTGAGCAGTTTGCAGCTCCAAGGGAGATTTATATGCTCTATACAAACTATTTATCATCTCTTTTCATCTTCTCCAAGAAGGATGGGGAAGTACCTGTGCAGCCACTAATTACAGAGTAATTAAAATAGACTTCTCGGTAAAAAAGGAAGCTCAGCACTACTTTTTCAGGCCAAAGCAGATAAAGAAGCTGACAATATTAGGAATTACAGGCCAACTGAGAACAGCAGCAGCAACAACAAAAAAGCAGGGCCAGCACAAATTGTCATAACTGTGTCAAAGACACAAAGCAAGTATTCTGTTTTGGATGGCCAAGAGGCACCACCATCTTTGAATGTGCTGCTATCTCAACGCAAGGGCTGTGCGCTTAGGATGTGACAACTCTGATCACATGGAAAAGCCAACAGTGATTTAGCATCTGTCAGCTCATTCCTGTTTGTGAAGTGACAAAGCTCTTCACCAAAGGAAAGGTAGAAAATATCTACATTAACACTACCCAAGTCTATCCCTCCCTAATTGATTTTTGATTCTGAAGAAGAGAAGAAGAAAAGCCATACCAGCAAGCATGGTTATAGGTTAACTTTTGGAAGTTGAAACTTTAAACCACACTTTGGCAGAGTGAAAACTTGAAGCTTCCCAGTTGAAATCCTCTAGATCATGAAGAAAAAAGAAATCATAAACCTCGTCCTCCTGTCTTATGCAGGAGTGGACTGGCTTAAATGCTTAATGAAGGAGAAGACTGAAGATTAGAAATAGTAAAACCTTTCTTCTTTTCTTTTCCTTTTGCATTTACTTGTGCTGCATTTTATAAGAGCCTGGTGATTAAACCAGGCCATGCTATGCAATAGCATTTCAAACTTGGCCTGTTTCTCACCTTTGCAAGGGAGGTGCCAAAATGTCATTATTAAATTTCTGTAGCCCGGTATTATGGTGAGACAGAAAGGAGCAAAAGCAGCATTTTGCAAGTTGCCTGAGAAGTGCCTGAGGGCACCTGAGGTGCTACAAGTCACATTAGACTTGTCCCAGAAATCAAAACCCTGAACCTGGTATTTGTGCTAACACCCACTCAATCTTGTACCTGTGTAATGGAAGTAATTAGGAATGTGATTTATTTAAAATGTAATTGTCCCCTCGTGTCTTCTGTCTTCGATGTATATATTATCAATAATATATAGGTGCTTATTCCAGTGCACTATGGTCCCTTTTTTCAAAGCTTAAATAGTTACTTTTTTTAGATTTCCTCTTATGTCTACGCTGTACAAGTTGCACTTTATTACAGTTAAAAGTAATAATAATGATAGTTCCGCAAGCAAAAGCCCTACTGATCTATATTCCCACTCAAGCAGTGTTAAATTATGGTAAATTATGTTTGCATCCCTCTTGTTACTCCTTCTATCCCTCAGACTTGTCCAGAGCAGCCTTGGTACAAATCTGGTACCAAGGTTGCTGCTGGAAACCGGAGCATAAGGAGCTCTTAGTGCTTTGCTTGCCCTCTAGTGGCATTTTAATGGCTGGGGATGCCCGTTGGGTTACACTGCTGACATCCCTGATCGTGGGTGTGTTTAGTCATTGAAAGCACAAACCCAAAGGGTTTTGTTAGCAGAACATCTTTGTTCTACCTTGTGTTTGAAATTGGAATCTATAAGGTAGAGGATATAGTACAAATGCAAAGAGCTACCTGGTGTTGCACGCGTTCAAGAAAATGCTTTGGCTGTAAGTGGGAAAGCTGTTCTTCCAAATAAAGTGAGTTACTCTGTTTACAGAAATGCTCAACACATTAGAGGTAGAAAGTTGCGATTGAAAGCAAGATGAACATTGTCTCATTTTTATGGTGCTAGAAGACTTCTTTAATTTTATATAACTGACAGATTTTTTTATTGACATTTTCACTTCAGCGATTTCTGTAGAATAACGTTAATTACAATTCATTAGCTGTTTTTAAATTAAAGACATAATGAAATGTTAATTTACTTTCATCTCAGAAGATTCCCTTAGCTTAGTCACAAAAGAAATAAATATTTGTTGATTTGCCTTAACATGGTATCCTTTTTCTCTAAATTGTGTTTTGGTATGTTTGATAGCTAAAACTATCTTCTGCCGCCCACACTTAAAACTTTGTAGTGAGTTGGCTACACCCTGTTCTCTAGAACAATGATCAAAATGCCAATTCAGATTGTGATCATGGAGCTGAATATTGTTTATTGCTCTTCTGCAGGAAAGTCAGCTGCAGAATAACGCCTTCCATTCATTGCTCTTTGGCACTAGATACATTTTGCTGCTGCTACATATACTATTAACTATTGTTATCCTTCGGGTTGAGATGTGACGTTTGCTGTGCAAGTCTGAAGTCCTTTTTTTTTTTTTTTTTTTTTTTTTTTTTTTTNTTTTTTTTTAAGTTCAGTTAGATTTACCCAACTTCCCAGTAAAATCAACGGTATCGAGTTTTTCCTGCTTCCTTCTCTGACCAGCACAGACGGTGGTCTGCACATGTGTAAAACATACTTTTAAGGGACTTTTTTCAAATAAGTATTTCTCAAACAAAATGGTGTTTTTCAAGAGGTTTTCAGACATTGTCTCTCTGCACGTTCTTGTACTTTTACATTAAGCATGTGATCAGATGCTTGGAGTTTTTCAAACCACTCTTGCAATAAAAATTTAGCGTATTTTCTTCTGATATAGTAATTTTAGATATTGTAATGGACATTGCAGCATTTTCAGCCTTGAGCTTTTAAGTTCATAGAGATCATTAAGAACCTTTTCATTCATGTTGACACTTTAAAATGATCTACATTTACCAAGCATTAGCATAAAGTAAAAAGAATTGGATGCTTTTGTACTAGTTAATTACAAAACATCAAATCTGCTAACAGCCATCAAACACTTGCATGCTGAAGTAAATTCATTAATTTAGCTTCATTTGATGTTTGCTGAAAGCACAAGTGAAGGGTGGATTGTATATATAACAGGAAACCCCTAACCCATGAACAAGAGAGTGGAAGTGCAGGTGACTGTCCCCGTGCTGTATTCAGGAGTTCATACCTATCACAGAAGACCCGTATATCGTACTCTTGCAGAGACTCTCTCTTCTGCCCACTGGAACCATCTTGCTAAAACACAGTAGTGAACTGAAATGATGATGAGTTTGTGATTTAGTAGGACTCCTTGATGCTCCAATGATAGAAAACACTAACTTGGTAAGAACCTCAAAGCTGTACCAAGCTTGCTTGTGACCTCTGAAGTTGTTATGGTTTTTAGGATGGATGCGATGATTGTGTCTGTATTCAAAATAATTTCTCAGTCTTTGGAATGAGAACATGTATCTCATTAAAATGTTTACAGATTTTCAGCTGCTGCTTTTGCCTGTGACAGCTAGCATGCTCAACTACTTGTGTGTGTGTGCACAATTCAGGAGGTGGGATGCTTGGATGAACATTCCCAATGTGCCGTTTGCATGCAGTTGCCCTGTCCCAGTAAGCTGGGAGTTTATTGGGTAGCTTGCTCTGTGCCAGTAGGTCTTGGTGTCCCGGAACCAGTGGCATGTTGCATTTACTACTATGGATATAGCCAGTAAGAATCTACTCATATTTTGTGTGATATTAATTAGTAGCTCATTAGTTTGAGATTGGTAATGGTGAAACCAAAACTCGGTGGTCCTGTAGAGGCTCAAGGAAAAAAAATGCAGCTGAGGTGTGTTTGATTCCCCTGTCTGCACACGTATTTTCTTCAGGAAATAATGGGGGAAGCATAGCAGAACCAAAATAGCTCTCTTGTAGCTGATGTGTCTTCATTTATGCCCTTGAAACACAAGTCTTAACATCAATTCCAACATTTCGGTTAGTGTTAGGCAGTTAGCATACCAACTAGGGACTCCTTTTAATACCTGAATAACAAAACATGGGGCTAAAAAGCAGTAGGTCCTTCAGATAAACTTTCTGATTGCTTTGTAAAAGTGAACTAGATCACTTTTTGTAATGGTGAGGATTTAATATTTATCCTTTGTAAAGCCTGAGTTGTTCCCAGTGAATATACATGTTAAAGCAGTGTTCAACGCTTGCTTTTTTGTTCTTTTTGTCAGATCACCTCCCTTTCTGAATAGTAGGTGATGTTTACCTGTGAAATCGAGTGTTCGCACAAACCCAGCTTCTCCTGTAATTTTGGAAACTAATTACTCAATGGATTTGCATTTTTTTTTGTGTTGTTTTCCAAGGCTGTTGTATGCTTGATTCATAAATAGAATTTAATTTACATGCTATACTGTGAAATTAGTCTTTGAAAAGAACAGAAAGGTAAGCGCAGAAAAATACTTTATGGTACTGTGTATCTCAAAGGTATTTTACCTGAACAATATAGTACTCCTGTATGTCCCCATTTTTCAGATAGCTTGCCTTTTGTTGCATCAGGCTTGATGTTGAGTAAGGCTTAATACTGAGAAGGGCAAAGATATTGGTATGTAGGAACTGAAGTTCCATCTAGAATGATTTATAATGACTTTTTTTTTGTCACTCCTATTATCTGAGGAATATGACAGCACTTTTTTTCAACTTAGTTAAAAGGAGGTGCCTCTTGGAAAGCTTTATTGCCCCTCCCTTTAAGCTGAAAGAAAGTTGGAGCCAAAGGTAAATGGATGAACCCTATCTGTTAACAGGAGGAGTCTCCTACTTAAGCTTATGAAGGTTTATTAATAGACAGGAGACTGATACTGCTCAGTTCTTCAGAACCAATGAGAACTTTCAAATAGTCATTTGTCAGTCAAGACTACGTCTTCAAGTAGTTTTAAATCTGTGCACAGGAGGGATATACAGTTGAAAGGTAGTTTCAAGGTGTTGGTTTAAAATACCTGGCCCTATGTAGCATTGATTATGTTCTTCCACATCCACAGTGTGTGTCTTCTGCTGGAGCACATCTGTGTTTCAGCCTTCCCAGGCATAGCTAGGATAGCAGTAACAATGCAGCAAGGTTAGGTAGATATTACAGTCCTTACTGAAGATCTTGATTAAACCTGATGGCTAGCCCAAGGCAGCCCGCTTAACTGCTGCAGTTGCACCATTATCAGCATTTGGTTGGCTGGAAAAGAGTTGGCATATCTGCATGAGCTGTAACTGCATTTTACTTACTGTGTTAAAGCATTCTTAAACAGTCGGATAATTGGAAAAATACCTCTTCCACTTGTTTTCAAAGCTCCCAGTACAGGGACTTCTTTGTAATAGACAAGTTTATAGGAAAGCATATATTTACTAATAATGGAAAGTGTAAATCAGGTTAGGAGTTATGTTATACTAGCTTCAAGTGAATACTTTCCGTAAAACGCAGCATATGAACCTACTTTACCGGGGGCTTTGAAGTTAGCATGTGATTCATTCATATCCATGTATAACTTGTGTGGGTTTTTTATGTGGTACGAATGTCAATCTGCTACATTCTTTCTTCTACTTATGAGTTGACCTGTTTAATTTCAGTGTAGATGTATGAAGAGAATCATGTGATCCTTGGGTATGTCTGCCTGTTTATAGCAAATCAGTTCCAGTTAGATAGCAACAGAAGGTCAGATCATAATGACAAGAGAAGGGTGAAGATACAGTAAGACTAACCAAGAGTCTGCCTGGAATAGATACCCCAGCAGTAAAAATGTGCATGGGATTCCAGAAACTAATGCTGCTCTTTCAAAGGAGAGCATCTTCCAAGGAGGGGATGGGTGAGTGTGGAGAGACTGCTCAGAATCAAGCAATGATTTATGGGGAAGGTCAAACTGTGCTCAGCTGTCAAAACTTGTCGCTTCATCCTACCATGCAAAATGCTAATAGAGTTTGCACTTGTGGGGATAACAATTGCACTATTTCTTTTGAAGAAACATAGGAAAGCATCAGATCCAGTGAAAGTGAGCCTGACAGGTTGCATATGACTGTTATCCTGATTATGAATAAAATGCAACTGGAAGAAGATAATCCATTGCGATCCAAAGATCAGGAAAGATTGTGCTGGAGATTCTGAGGGATGATCACAAAGAGTAAGTTTAGCCTATTGAGTTGAATCTCCCTATAGATTGCCTGTTTGACTGATGCAAAGAGAAAGTTTAGAAAGATTTGTTTTGGTAGGCAGAAGTTAGCCTTCTGTGATTAAAACCTTGCTTCATCTCCTCTGGGAAGTCTCTAACAAGTAACACACTGAAACCAAGAAAGGAGATGACTGGTAAACTGCATTAATGTGGTCAGCCTCCAGTACTGCTACTTGGTTATCAGAACTCATAAAGGATTTTCAGCAGGGCCTCTGGCAGACAATGGGTAAAAAACACCTTTCCTTCAGAAACAGTTATTTATTCTTGATGCCCTGGAGCTACCTTTCTTACGTTGTGAGTGTTAACATCATACATTGGCGCTGCAAAGCAGCAGCTTTGAAGGTAAATGGGCAAGAAGCCCAGTTAAGTCAAAAAGAAAGGAAGACCGTGTCATCGTAATAAATAGCCTGCTTTGGAGTGATGAAGGTCCTACTGGCTTCATATCCAGTAGTCAGGGTACAGAAACAAAATCTCCAATGTCTGAAGAACACTTAGTTATAGTGAATGTGAATTAATGCATATATTGATAGCTGAAGAATTTCTTGAGAGGAAGACTACTTATCTAAAATATTTCAAGCAAACCATGAAATGATATACAGCATATGGCCAGCCCTGTGGGAATTTCTCTTGACCCTTTAGGTAAAACCTAGAACATCTGTTATTTCTATGCCGATTTATGTAGCATGGCAGATGACCGCATTATAAGTTTAAAATAATTTTAAATATTTCTCTGAACAAATTTCTTTTTATTTTTATAGCTTTGTTCACAGTGTGTGTTCTGAGCATGATGAAGTAAAGATAGACAAGTAGAGAGAACTCTGTTTTCACGAATGGTCTCCACAAACGATTATGAAAAAAAAATGCTTAACAGTGTTGATTTTAATCTTTTTTTCTTTAAAGGGAAAAAAGACTTAATTTGGCATTATATATTTACATAACATCTTACAATAAAATCTGCATAGTAAGATGGGTTTCTTGTATATGTTTTACTGCTGAGGATTGAGAGTTTAGTCACTTTTAAGACTTGAAAGCATTTCAGTTTCTGAGATGTAAATAATATTAGTGTTTTCACACCCACTATTTAAATAAGTTTAACAACCATGCCATCAGAACTGCAGCTACTATGGCATTTAATACTGAGGCTTCACATAAAACAAGATTTTTTATTTTCAGTTCTCTCATAAATTAGCTTTTATCTATCATCTGATTCTGCATCTCCAGGGAAGTATGCACAGAGTTTGGTTCCCTCAAGAAAGAAAACATGGGATTTGAGTTTTTTCATATGTTAAACTAGATTCTGTAGTCATCAGAGTTAGTACAGGACCTCACGGGTCTTGGCACCTCACAGGAGTTATATTAATACAAACCAAAGCAGAGGGGTGAAGATGATGATGGGTCTTATTTCGATCTTTTTTTTTTTTTTTTTTTTTTAAAATCCAAACACAAAAGAGCTTTAGATACAGAGCNCTTCAAAGAAGTGGAAAACCAGCATTTAATTAACATGAGGCTGGAATGTTCCTAGCAATTGCTAGCTGTTAGTCTGATTCACTAACAGTTAACCAGATCTAAACTCTGCATCATGTAGCAATCTAGTTTGAAAGGCATGAAAAAATTTGGAGCAGTCGCAAGGTTTGAAGGCATGCAAACTGAAACAGTAACCTTTTCATAATGGTAGTGTAATTCATTAGCAAAATACTACCACGTCTACATTTCCTTTATGCTTATTTAGGAGGTATCAACTTGCTAGTTTGTCTTTTATCCTTTTATCCATGGCTGGGTAGAATTTGAAGTGTAATTCATGTACTTAAAGCAAAACAATAGTATATAGCTATACTTCTCTGCAAAATCAAGAACAAAGACTTCCTAGAAAACAATAGAATTGATGGTGGCGTTTGTTTTCCTCTCCAAATGTCATGAAGTTCAATAATACACACCCTGAGAAATCAAGTAGGAATGTGTATTGGGGTGAAAATAGCAGAATAAACAGATTCTAAGAGGCATTACGCAGAGAGCCACAAAAAAGGCCTAATTGAGATGGGAACATAAGTGTCCTCTGAACACAATAGCTGCAAAAGCTTTTGAGGGCCAGCTAGTATGTTCAAACTCTAGCAAGGCGTTAGCTGAAAGGACAAACACATGCATTTTTAATGTGCCTCATTTGGATCATTCACATCCTGGCCAGCGTTTCTGCCTCCCTGAAAACAGTTTATGAAGCCATTATGGCATTTTGTTTAAGAACATCATTTCTGCCTGGAGAGAAGCCTCTGAATAGATCAAGAGCAATGTTCGGGGCTTTTAATGAGGTTACAGGTAGTGGAAGGAGTCTAAAGCGGGAACTTCAAAAAGTATGCGGATAACTGCATGAGTCTTGCCATGAAAAGTCTTGCATGAGTCAGTTTGCAGCTGTGTGTGTACATTATGTGTATTTTTGCTGAGTGTCTTTGTCATTGATGTGATGTTATCTTAGTATACTTCGCAATGGCAGGGCAGGAGGGGAAGAAGCGCAACCCTCCTTTTACCATCTCTGAACATCTTTAGAAATGAGAAACTGTGAACATCTTTAGAAATGAGAAATAGCAATCTCTGAATATATTCAGAGTAGAATGACAAAATCCCGACCATGCTGAAGCAAATAGAAATTTATAAAGATTATAGTAGTATCAGGATGTGACTTTTAATTATCAGTACTTAAAGTATGTTCATGTGGTGCTTTCCCAGTATAGGTTAGTAATTGCTTGCTGCCTCAAAAGTCTTTGTTCAATTATATCTAGGAGAGAAGAGTTCCCTAGAGCAGCTGATATGCGATGATCTCTTTTATAAAAGCTACCCAGTGCTGCCAAGGATTTCACTTATGCTGTCCAGTCAGATTTTTAAAAGGGATCAAAACCAAGTGTGATAATCATGTTAATATTTAGTGTTGAAATGGAGCTGAACATATCTGAGAATCTTGGCCCAGGTTTGAGTTGCAAACTGTCTTGTGAATTGTATAGGTGCGAAAACTACCAAGTGAGATGAATAATCTTTGGAAGCTAATGCAATGAACATTCAGTAGGAAGCAAAAATACCTGTGCTGCCCAATTAAAAGTTTTTACTAGAGTAATGTTTTTCCAGATGAAGTTAATGTTAAGAACACTGAAAGATTCTTCAAAAATGGGAACGTTCTCTATGTATAGCATTCAGTTCAATAATGGTTTTAGTTTTATAAAGGCAAGAGACATGAAATCCCACCCTGATAAAGTGAAAGGGAATTTCTTAAATGTTTTGTAGGAAACTCATTTTTTACTTTAGACCTTCAGCTTAGGCTTTTAGAAAAGCAGAGGGAGGGGAGCGTTTGCTTTATTCTTTTTTTATTGCTTTTATTTACTAGAATGTAAAGGAGAAGGATATATAAATACAAAATATAAAAATGCTTTTCATCTATTCCAATAAGAGCTTTCTCTTCCAGGAAATTGAATGCTGATTTTAAAAACGTGGAATCAATGAAACCTAGACATATGTGGATACCTGTATGTTTACTCAAATGACTCGAGTGGTTACTCAAGTGCTAAATGAAAAGGAGAACATAAAATATTCCAGGCTGGAAGGTTAAAATATTAATGAATCATGAGAGCTCTAAAAATATCTAGATGTTTTATTCAGGTTCTGTTAAAAGGATTTTGGGTGGAAAGTCACTTTCTTATGTTTGGTGCTCTCAAAGTAACTATGGACATATATGTAATCATATACCATCTTCACAAAGCAACATCATACTCAAACCAATAGTCTCTGCTTGAAGTTCCTGTTCCAAATAGGGTCTTCCATTTTGGAGATGTGACTAACTGTGGAGACTTCCACAGTATGAACTGTATTGGGATATGATGACTTGGACATCTAGTGCTGAAACTTTTGTTATTACTTTGCGTTTTGTTTTTGCAAGAAGCACAGTAGTTGTGAGGGAACAGAGGAATAACGTTAAGGATCTCTGTTGGAAAGAGTTGTCAGCCCCTGCAGATTTATACTGAATATGAATTCACAAGCCCACTGCAGATGAGAAGGTGCATTCAGTTGGATTATAAATAGACTGTAGTTAGCTTTGAAATGCATCCATTTTATTCTGAGCTTCCAGCAAAGTCCTACAGATATGCAGCTCCAGTGAGAGCTCTAAAGTTGGTAATAAAGAGAAAATGACAGGGGTTTTATTTGGAGTCTTCTGACAGCTGTGGAAGAAAAAGAAATCCATACATTGTTGTGGTTGGGTTTTTTTTTTGTACAAACAGTGAAGAAATAGATAAAAAACTTTCTGCTCTCAGGATACAAGTCCTTGTTCTGAGAGAAATGTGCTCTGTGACTGGAAATGTATATGGTTCTTGAACCCTTTTCTTCACTCTGTCCTTTCTTATGCTCTGATGCAGTGATCTCACGTGTGCTCCAGAAGCAGCCAGGTGCTGTTCTCTTCTTGTGGCCTAATGGAGGTGGGAAGGCAAGACCTATGCTTTTGCTTTTGCCAGCAGAGTACAAGATAGAGACACATGAGCTGGTACTCACCTGAACACACTGTTCAGTATGGTGTTTTTTGTGAAGCCAGCAGTAAAGTCAGTGCTGTGTGCTGCCCAGCCTGAATTAATAAGCTTTGTCTTGTAGAGGGTGACTAGGATGACTTGGATCCAAGGGCTAGCAGGGTCCCTGTTTGACTAGAGTGTTTGCGGAGTAGACTATTGCACAGTGTAGCCCTGTCCTGGGTGGAGCAGTAGCAGTGTACAATCCTAAAGGGTATACAACAGCAAGCATATTACTCTTTGCATATTAAGGAATAATTATTTGTAGATCTCCCCTGCTTACCACGTGGGGCAGAGCTAAATTTCTTCAGCCTCTTTTTGTGCCTGAATGGACAGCATATTCTTCTAGTATACATCTCAAACATTTGAGAAGTTTTAAATTCAGATAGTCATTTTTAGCTTTTCAGAATGTGACTGAAACAGGCAATCTCTGTCCCATCACCAAAAATGAGAAAGGGTAATGTGTGTGTTTTGCTGCTAAACAAAATCAGAGCACAGCCCTGTAGATTCTCAAAGTAATTTGATGTTGCATCAGGAGGCAGATGGCAATAATAAACCAGTGGAGAGCAGAGTGTCTTCAGCTTGCATCAGGAGCATGTTGGTTTCTTAATTGTCACCAGTTTTGGACTCTATCTAACCATAAGCTACTCTTAGACGGGACATAAAGATGAGGTTTTCAGCGTACCCCTTTGCACAATTTATTTTCTACACAGGAGCTATGATGGATTTCCTCAACAGCTGTATATGGGTGCTTGCACACTCTGGGATTTGTCTTTGCACAGATAAGAGAGAAAATGAACACAATATACAGTTTGATATTGCAGATAATTTGCCAATGGAACAGAGAAAGGATCAGTTTGTGCAAATTTGGTGACCAGCTGAGGTCAGCTGAGACCAGCTGAGACTTCTAGGCATAGGTGAGCTGCTGTATTCCTAGGTTGACATTGCCTGACAAGCTCTGATTCTTGTGGTCTTTCTGCAATGCTGATGTAGTCACTTTGGCATAAAGTAAAAACAAGCATGTCTTTAGTCTCTTCTTTTCACAGATTAGTGCTGTTCCTCCGAAGAGTTTACATACTGTGTAACTGAGGCCAGGAGAACTATTCACCCCTTGATAAGATCCTGTATTATTGTTTCTGTGCTGCTACTGGGTTTACATCATAAAATAACTAGATAAACTATTTAATTTGCTGCACAAATCTTAAATTTTGCAGTTATCTTAGCACTTTTTGGTGGAATTCCCAATCATCATGCTGCATTCATGTTAGCTTTTGGGTTTAAAGGCACTTTTATTATTCCTAATTCCTGGGAGCCCAATTAAGAGCTTGTCTTGGCAGCTTTCACTTGCAACCCTACTTGCTAAGACATTCTAGGACTGAGCCTGCCAGATTGCCTGTATTTTTCATGGCAAGTGACTGCCCTCTATCTTCAATTGAGTTGGATGTGTCCATCTCATTGCTAGAAAGTGAACTAGGCCCTTCAAAAGCCAGTGCTGCATGTGATAGTGGTGGTAAAAGTTATGAGACATGTTAGGTCACTTGGTGGTGTCCAGACTGGATAGAAGATTTGGGCAGAGCCAGGATTTAGCAGGGCAGAAAGAATTTTTATGGTCTCCGTTATGGGTCCCTAATCAAGGAACTGTCATCATGTACCTGGCTGCCACTCTAGCGGCAATGTTTGGTTGGTCCCACAGTTTGATCTACATCGAACAGATTATTTTTGTTGTTTTTGTTCATAGTAACGCTTGCAGCAAGTGTCTGAAAGATGTGATAGCAATTAAATAAATAAAACCAGAATTGTAATTGAAAAGGAATTTTTAAGTATCGGATTGCTTTTGGCACTATTATAAATGACTTGGTGTTCATATATTCTTTTTTGTTTGTCCAAAACAAACTGCAAAATTTGCAGTTCTCTGGGTCATAAAATCTCACATCACTATATGAATCCAATTATTAGACTTGTTAGAAGCAAACTAACATGGAACATCACAAATCTAATACTGAACAAAACCTGGCAATAATCACCTCTGTTCTTTTACCTCTTGCTGTGTTCTGAGCATTTTTTCTTACTGTTTCTGAAGCTTCCAGGCACCGTTTTCTTCCAAGAAGTCAGATCTCCATTCTCTCTGGGTATTCCTTGGTCTCTGTTCCAGTTCTTGTCTCTCTGCCTATCTCATTCATAACAGATACCAGGGCTGTGAATTTTTTAAGGCAACTGTAGTCATTGTAGTTGATGAAATGTTTTGGGGCAATATTCTTATCGCAAAACACTGAGAACAAAACTACACTATTGTTGCAAAATATTCTGCCAGTCTGTACATAGAGTCATATTATCTTGCAAGCATGCTTCTTATGATTATTTTGCAAAATTAATAACCATTTTCTTTTACATGCTCACTTTTCCAGTGTGAGCATGCTCATGCCATTGTGCCACTGCCAAGTGTAGCTCACATTTGCATAAGAGCCTCCCTTGTTGAGTTTACTTTGGAAGTTAGACAAAAAAATATTTTTTTGTATGTAAATTGAGCACATTTGGTCATTGAGATACAATAGGCATAGAGCATAATGATAGCACTTTTATAGCCACATTTCAAAGTACCAGTACGCTCATCTTTTTGACCCCTTTGTTCTAATGCTGGAAATAGATGTTAGCTGCTGAATGAGCGTCCATAATGTCACATGCAAAGTTTTTAATCAAGGACCTAAGAATCTTATTCCATTGAGCAAAAATAACAATTCTGCAGGCGGACTGGAGCTTTAAGTTGTTTGTGTTTTTTTTTTTATTTTGCTTTTGCAATACTTAATTTCAGTAGGCATCAAAGAGTTTCTGTTTTGCAGTTTGCAAGGAGCTCTCAGCTGTCATTCAAAGCAAGTCCATATAGCTACATTGCAATAGCTAACATGTAATGATGATAAATACTTTGTCAAAATATGTTGCTCAGCTTTAGTAAATGTCTCCCCCTCCTAGGAAAAAGTCCTTCGATTTTGGGGATGTTTCTTTGGTAGCGTGCACAGCAAGACATTTGAAAGAAGCAGATGCATAGGGTGGGATGGAGAGTTAACAATTCTGGTAGTGAGACTTCTTGCTGAGGTCTTGGGGCTCATGCTCATGGACCTTAGACACTTTCCATATCATCCAAATACTGGATGGTGCAAAATCCAATTGCTCTGACTACTTGTAGTAGTTCTCTTCTCAGTGTGTGTGGCTTATGAACAATATTTTGCATTTCCCATAATTTCCTCCCCCCTGCATGCATTTCCTTTTTGCTTGTACAAATCAAGACAATAGTTCACTCGACTCAGTCTAGCACTGTTGTTTGCCTTTTCTAACAAACAATCTTTCATCAAATGTGTAGAGAAACTTCAGGAAGAATTCTGTAAAGCAAAAAACAAACAAACAAACAAAAACCCCAAAAACCAAACAACCCACAACCCAAAACTGTAAGTATCGAGTAAATTATTTTAAGATGTTACATAAGAAACAGAATTTAAGGCTGGTTTATAGATGCTGTGACTCTACTTAACATCTACCATATATTGTTTGTTTGTTATATGTGTATATATGCATATTTCTTAGGTATGTACTATACTGAGTTTTATTCCAATAGTGTTAATTCTGAAAATATCTTTATTTAAAAGAGAAAGACCTATCTTTGAAGGATTTTTTGTTCTTTATTTTCCCCCTCTGCTTACAAGAAAACTTCTCTACCCAGTCTAGCCCCCACCCAAGTAAGTTAAATACGCAAGGCTCATGCATTTTTCTCTTAGGTTATAGATCCTGTTTTGCCCCGTTTTCCCTCTTTTAAAGATGGCGAACTGAGATGTAGAGAATGGTTAAGCTGTTGGTCAATAGGGAAAAATACGTAGTTATACTGCACTGAATTTTGCATGATAAAGTTGCATAATTTGACTGAGTTGTTATCCGTTGGGTAGTCTAGGTATCATCAAAACCCTTTGATACAAGGGCTTTAATCTGTTTTGGGTTTTTTTTCTCCTTTATGTCTCTCTAGTCAGTGACCCAAACATTCCCTCCAGAATGTTGTTTATTCTTTTCTTCGTCCTGGGCAAAGTGGAACAGCTTCAGCAGGAAGCTCAAACCCTCCTGAAATACCTGATGATAGCAACTCTTAAGTTCTCATATGCTTGTCTACTCATGAGCATGCTTATCTTTAAACATGTAGGTTGCTTAAAGTGAAATTTCCTTTCAAGAAAGCTATTTCTGTAATTTGTCCATTTTGGACTGTTTCTGGTTAATTTTCATCATCTCTTCTCTGCCTCATAACCTGTTGTGATTCCTATCATTACTATGACTAGCCGGAATCTTCCCCGATTTCTTTTATATCGTTTGAGTTTGTAGACTGAGGGAGTGAAAATACAAAGCAAGCAAGGGAAGTTATCCAATAGGATTCATGTGTTAGGACAAAGCTGGGTAGTCCAATCAGTTCCGTAGCTCTTGCTTGTGCTCTAGTATCAGAGGATAATTTTACTGCCTGTTGTATTAATGTACAATTAAACTGACTGTATTTACTCAAAACCAATTTTGATATTTTTAACCTATAACGCTTGTATATTATAAACATTGGGTTATCTGAGACTATAACAGGAATGCCTGACCAAAGCATTAAGGATGCGTTCAGGATTGTTCTTTATATTTTTAAGTAATAGACACAAAAAGGAAAAATGAGGAACAGTATCAATATCTGGAAAGTATAATTATAAAATTATGTAACTAGATAATTATTCCACACTGGTTATTGGAAAGTAAACTTGGTGGTCTAAGGAACTTCTCTGTAAAATTTATGAGCTGGATCATCATGTTTTGTGTGGGTAGAACATGAGACAGGTTTTGTTTGAAAATGACTGAAATATTCTGAAGGTCATTTGTCAATTTTAGCAAAATTGAGATTTTGGCCTAAGGGGATGGCATGTAAGCAGCTCAGTCTGAGGTGTCTAAAGTACTTACTACTAAACCTAAGAAATCTTGAGAGAATGTGTGGCAAAAAGGCTCTAGAACAGATTTTCATCTGCCCTCTTGGTAGCTGCTATTGAGTCTTCATTCCCAGAAGACAGTCTGTGCTCCCGTCTCACTTGTGAAGTGGCCTGTACAGCATTAATCTCCTTTGTGCCCGCCATGGACTTGAGAAATATGCCCATCTGTGGACTTAGTTGGGCATAAACACTAAATCAGGGTACTTACTGGGTTAAAGTCCAGGACTTGGGGCCTGGGTCACTCTCTCAACCTACATGTCATTGCAATTAGCCCAGAAATATGGATGCTGCTGCCAGAAAGAGCCCAGCTGGACTCCCCTATGCGTCTCAGCCAGAAAAGGCTGGTAGTTAGGAGGAGGATCTGATTTATGTTGGGAACCAAATTTTGTGTGGAGTCACTAAAGAAGACTAATGCAAAACCCTTCTCTCTCTCTCCACCCCCCACTGTGCTTTCTGGGAAGTTAAGAGCAATAAAACATTTTAAAGCTGTCCTCAGACACCCTCATTTGCCTCGCAAAGCTTTTATTGGTAAGTATCTGCTGGCTGATACTGTAGTTTTGCAGGCTGAGTTCAGTGTACCATAGTAGACTGAACAGCATCTTGCATATATGATATATCACCTTGATACTAGTCAGCCTGTCTCATAAGCTAAAGTGTTTTACTGGTTGATTTCATAGTTCATTAAAAGACTTGCGTTTTCCTCCAACAGCTGAGTGGCAAATGAAAATACCACTGGGTTGCAGAGACTATGCTACTAAGTAATTCTAGCCTAACTGGCCATGCCTCTAGTAAGCGGTAAAATCGTTAACTGTGACAGCACCATTATTAATAAAGTCTCATTCATCTCATATCCATGTTCCTTGACTTCAGCTGCTTTTTCTTATGCGTAATTTTTAATGCTATTTAAAATCATTCCCTAAAAAAGAAAAGGGAATGGATCTAATTCATCTCCTTATCAAAAGCTCTGATGCTCTGTCTTCAAACAATTATGTCCTCAAAATTTAGACAGAAAATAAAACTGAATTATTCACTTTATTTCCAAAAGGCATTCTTATGCACGGCTTGATTTACCTTGATTAACATAGCAATTTACCACACATTTCAAAAGCTGTTGCTAGTATTTTTAGCTCAAAATAGGTTTAGATACCTTAGAATTTCCTACTGTATTTCATCAACACTGTTCAGACTTCAATTTAATTTTTGCAGGTAAAATAAGATTTCATTTTAAATAGGTTTTGAGAATAACTAACTTAATGAAGTGATATAGTGTTAAAGCTAGGTTTATTATTTTCATTTTTTTCTCAGCACTTCATTGGCTAACCCCTTTAAAATACATTTGCAGCTAAGTAGTGTGATTCTTATAAGATAAATATTGTTTCATCCTTTTTCCTGGACGTGTTTAGGGGGAAACTCAAATGGCATAGGCAAAATGTTGGCTTCATGATGTTAAGTAAAATCAATCAATGTGAAAAACTGAAATTACAAGTAACAGCCTGAAGTAGGCCTTTAGCTTTGTTTTTGAGTAAGATTAAGGAGGTTTCATTTTATTCTTTGTTTCCTTCCTTGCAAAATGAGCCTTCTAAAATGGCTTCCAAGGATCATAAAAAATAAGTGGTCCTAGTATAAAATTATAGAATTAAATAGCAGAGATTTTGTTTTCCCTTGTTTTTGTCAATTCCACTTCTCCATATAGTACTTACAAAAGATTAACTGAGAGCACGGTTACAGTGTTTGCCAGGGACCATGCTGTTGCAGTGTTAAGTCTACAACTTGCTAACAGTTTTGGAAATTTCTTCTGCAAATATGAATCATCTGTGTCCATTTTCAAGACCAAGCCTTTGACTGTCCCTGGAGGTTGCGCTGAGTATGCAAGTTATAGTAAGGCTCTGAGCTCAGTGAGGTTTGGATATTTTTACACTCTTGGGGAAGTAGTTTCTTGTGTCCCAGGGTTACCATCCTTTCAGAAGTTCTCTCTTTCACATTATAAAAAAAAAAAAAAANGCGTGAACTGAAGAAAATTATGGCAGTGAGTTACTACATAACAACAGAAAAAGCAGCAGCAATGCCCCTGCCCCCCTCCAAAAAAGGAAAAGAAACCCAAACACAACCAACCTACTAATGAAACAATAACCTGCTCACCAGCAGATAAAAGTTAGGGTAAGTTAAATGTTTGTTATGGGGTTTAAAAGGAGCAAAAGAAAGAAGCGGTCACATCTGAAGTTTTATTTCCCCCCCTTTTTTTTTTTTTAGCGAGAGNAGTGAGTATAGAAAAGCGTCTGTATTATAAATATACACACAAACTATCATGACTCTTTGTCCTCTGGTCTTAGTTGGTCACTCATTTTCAGAGACACCAGTCCTTCCTGTGCATGTGTGACTGCCATACCGATGAGCTATCCTGCTAATCTGGCGGGTAGGTAGATTTGGTGCAAATAGGGACTGGGTGGTTTCTAGGAATACGTACAGTAAGTGCTTCGCTTGTCATTGAGTCGTATCTGTAGGAGCATGGGCAGCAGTAATGATTAGGAGCTAAAACAAGCCACTTGATCTCTTTGCTGGCTCCCTTAGCATTGGTTTGTTTAATAATTGCTACTCTGCAAACTTTCATAGGGATGAAAAGGTGAGATTGACACAGCAGTGCTGACTATTTCTGGGTACTAGGCTTTGAAATTGAGCCTGTTAGAAAGCTGGAAATAGGGAAGGAAACAGCAGATACTATTTATCACAGTAATTTATCTTCTTTTCAGGGAATCATTTGACAATATGCTTTACAGGAGATTAATCTCTGAATTATCAGACTCTTTTTGGAAAATACGCTGACAAACAATGAAATAATTTCTGCAGGGATTAAAAATTGGCTTAAGGTGGGAGTTGAAGCCCATCTCCTAAATGGTTGGATGTAAAAGTAGGGATGAGGCACTGAAACATGTAGATTGCTATAGGAGAGTTGTTATATTAGCGGTAGGGTAACTTCAGCCTTATTTTTTGCTGATGTTTACAGTGTTATGAACAGACATCATAGGAGAAAAATAAAATAGTGAACTGCTCTAGCTTTTGTTGCTTGGGAAAGAAAATAAGACAAATGGAGATCGTGTAAAGACAGGAATCATTCTGTAACTGATGGATATGCATAGCTACAGTAGCAATAATGGTCAAATAGTTGAAAATTATGGGTAACGCTCTGTTTCTTAGACATTCTTGGACCATTTTTGGTTTCTTCCTACTGTTGCATATAACGAACTTGATTTTTTCAGATTAGATGTAAAATATGTTTTAAAAGTGTCCAGAAACAGTACTGCCACTGATTGGCATATTCAAAAACCTAGGAAGAATCAGAGATTTTGTGTTAATATTTATCTTTAAATGTTCTGTATTGGGATATGTAGATTTTATGACAGAATATGAAACATCTTCTCATGGCTCCTTTTCATAGACTGCAAGTGTCTTATGCAATTCCCAGTGGCTTCAGTGTATGCAGGATCAGGCTCACAGTGAATAAACTTGGAAAAAGATCTATAAAAGCAGCCAAACACATCTTTGTGCTTTATAAAAAGAAAAAATATTTTTTAAAAAAGCTTTTCTATGTATTTCTTAATTAATTTTCTTGTTTAAGGCTCTCTCAGGTTTTTGCTGTGTTTTTTTTTTTTACTGCAGTGTTAAGCAGGCTTTAGCATACTTTTATTTTAGTAAACAACTTAAAAAAATCCCTCCAAGAATTGCTCCTTTGTCCTGTTTTTATTATATAGTGTGCTACTCCTGCTTTAATTCATCTGATTTTATTAATAAATGGAACGCTTAAAACAACAAAAAGTAGGTTTTTATGGTGCCATCCTGATTCATTAAACTGCATCTCATAGTTTACTGTCAATACAGAAAACTTAAAGCGGTTCCTGGGGTTATTCTGTCTTTTCACGTGCTCTTAAAATTGTCTGTCTGCACTTAAGAGGTTTTCTTCTAGAGCTCAGCCTGAGCTACCTGCCTAGGAGATAAAGTACATTTCCTTAGGCTCAAAGTCAGTTTCTGATAGACTGTAGCCAGACCTCATTTCTTATAATTTTTTCAACTTAATTTTTCCTAATGTTTCTCCATATCATGATTTTTCTCATTAACTCCTCTCCTAATGGTACCACACCACCTGAGGTGCTTCAACACTTCATTTCTACTTGGGCTGTGTGTTCTGGTTCAGTGATGCAGGTTGATTCCCATTCATCACTAGCACAGTATTATTCCTTCCTGAATAAATCCCCTACTTCCCTAATGTACCAAATTACTGAAACCAATATTGGCCGCCTCTTCGTGTTTCTTAGACTGATCAGGGACTCTTGAAACCTCTCCTTAGCTTTACAGAGCAGCAGACTTTGCTGCCTATCTCTTTTTTTTTTTTTTTTTTTTTTTNCAGGCAAACTAGACTGAAAGAGAGCAACCCAGGTGCCTAAACAGGGGCATCAGAAGAATACACAACATGACATCTAAGATCTCGGCAGAAGCTGGGCAGGTACCTAGGATATGGGATTAATGGGAGACGCTTCTGGAGTAGCAGCTGGAGAACGTACAGGATAAAGTACTAGATGCCTAGTTATAGGCTTCCAAAGCACTACCTAGAATTCCTGTGCTGAAAGAAATTGTTATTGCAGTTAAAAAAACAAGCACCTCCGTCCAAAATATGAACTTGATATTTTTTTTTATTATTGTCCAGTGATCTTAACGGTCATAGTTGCAATGCCTTTTCTAATTGCAATGTATAAAGTTGCCAAAATGTGTATCTGTACATGGTCAGGTCTTCTGAAAATCACAAGAAATATTTGAATAAATATGGCAAAAAGGAAGAAATTAAGGCACAGGGTGTTTGTAAAGAGCCCATTTGTTCTAGCAATAATTGTTTCTGAATATACTGTGGCCCTGCATTGGAAGGGGAAAAAAATGGTTACTAAAATACACACACACATACACTTTAAGCCATACTTTTACTTTTTTTTTTTTTCTTTTTACACTTCCTTCAGCCTGAGGAGTAAAATAGCACTGAACCATTCACAGAGAATTTCATTTTCTGGTCTTTGTACTGCTGGACTATTTTAATTTCCTGATTGTACCAGAATATAGACACTTTTAAATTTCAGGTTTAATTTTCTTAAAATTATGAAAGCATTTTTTTGTAGAAACCAGGCTTTCAGATGATCTTTTTTTTCCTTAAAGAAGTTCCTCATCTTGAAGGGGGAGGGGCAGGGGAATGAGTATCCACTTGTATTAATGTTGGAAATAAAGTGAGGCTGAAGTACAATTTTCTTTCAGTGAAGCAATGAAAATGGGAAGCGATGCTTAAAAAGTGCTAATGAAGGACTCAATTATGAAGAAGCTGCAGAACTCAAAGAGCACCCAGGAAATTGCCACTTATTCATACTGTGGTGAAACACATTTGGTCCTATTGGGTAAAAATTTTTTCATGAGCCAAAGACATCATTATTTCAGCTGTTGCATAGCCTGGACTCCCACACACAGCTGCACTGGTATTTGGGTTTGGGAATGCAGGAATATGCATCACTGTGGCAAATTTTTTCTTTTTACCTGGAGTGGTTAGAAAGGGGAAGGGCAGAACCTGACGTAGCTCAGGAGTACAAAGAAAATAGGTAGGAAAAGATTCCTTGAAGATTCTGATGCAGAGTGCCTTCCTTGTTCCCGGCTTTGTTTAAGAGCACTGTCTACCCTTATGTGTTATTTCATTCTCTGCTCAATGGAGAGATTACACAAAAAAAAGTGAAGCGTTATGCTGCTTTTATTAAGTTCTGTGTCAGCGAAGTGATATTTCTTTGTTGGAAAAAGCCCAGTAACAATGGCAATTAGCTGATACCTCTTTACTAAGTATTTTCACATCCTAGTTCGAAATAAATCAGCATTTTAAAAGGATAGAGCAACTAATGATAAGTCTAGGTGTGATCAAGGTGTAGTCTCAATGGGAGCAGAGCTCTTGTTCTTTGTTTTTACTATGGTTCCAGGCAAAGACATCCGAAGAGATTTGGCTAATTTAATGAATGTGGTGTTACCTCACAGTTGTCCCATTTAGGAAACAGATGAAGAGCTGTTTGCTGGTGGCTCTATGATTGATGACAAACACCAGCCCACAAAAGAAAGAAACATCTAAATTATTAACTGCCTGATCAGCAACTCAGTTGGGAATTTCGTTGGGTCATGAGTGCTGGCAGGTTGTCAGGGAAACGGGAATAACTTAACCAACTGCTTAGGTTTGTTGAAAGATGAAACCTTTTTACATGTTTTTTGGTGGCTAATAGCTGAGCTGGATTTGCAAATGGTTGCTGAAACAGAAAACAGTAATGCTTTTGATTCAATACAGAGAACTTGGACAATTTAGGTTTTAATTTAGAGCCTTGATATATGGGTTTCTGTTTTGATTCATGAGAAACTCCTTGGGTTTTCATCATTCTCACCCTCCATCACCTTTTCTGTGCTCTAACCACTCATTAATACCACGTATGAAGATTTCTTGATATCTTGGCAATTTGCAAGCAATTAAATAGTGGTCTGAAGCTCACTTTAGATTAGCATCCTGAATATGATGAGCCGAAATTCCAAGTGGTTCAGGTGCCATCATTTCTGCTTAACGTACTGTTTGAGGCTGGCCCTTCAGGAGCAGCAACGGGTACTTGCAATGGCAGTTTCCCTTCATTCTGGATAATAAAACAAGCACCTGGAAAGGCAAGTTGAAAATCATAGGCAGGAGAAAAGCTGTATTTGACTGGGAGTTAAAGTAAGATTCAGTATATGATTTGGAGAGATGAGGGATTGTTCTGGTTGGCAGGAGGACTTTTCCTGCCTGCAATTAGGCTATAGTAAGTTATGAAATAGTCTATGGCTCTGAAACTCTCGAAATTCTCTGTGACAAGCTCATTAGAACTGATGCTTAGTCCATAGGGCTTGCCTGTTCTCCTGAGCACTTGCTCATCTGGAAAGCATCCTGCTGGGAGGGGGAAAAAAAAACAAAAAAAACTCTGTTACAACAACAATCTATTCCAAAACTTTGCTAAAAGAATTGGTCCCTCTTCATCTGTTTGTTTTCAGGTTCTTAGTGTGTATGCTAACACTGGTCAGCAAAAATAGGCAAAGGGTTTTCAGTCACTGAATGATAGAAGTAAGGGTACCTGGTTATTGTAGGTAACATCATTCATTTGACCCCTACTTTGACACTTAGGGACTAGACAGTGTATGACCATCAGTGACTATAATCAGTATTCACCAAATATTAAAGGATCAGCAACTGATCTCTGAAGTTTTTGTGCTAAATAGGAGTAATCATGAGCAATCACGTCAATGAACATTTACTGAGAAGACAGTATCTCAAGTCTCAGAGTGGTCTAGATTTCCTGGGACAAGCTGCAAGAATAAAAACTGATGGGATGCCTGGAATGAAAAAGCATGCAATAATCTTTGACCAGCAAAATATCAAAGATGAAGCTTTAAAGCATTATCTGTCTTTAGGATTTCAGATTAAACCAGGCTGAGAGAATTGGGACAGGCTCAGAGAGTTGGGGTTGTTCAGCTTGGAGAAGAGAAGGCTCCAGG
>RSEF01000003.1:67851113-67913983 GCA_003993805.1 Himantopus leucocephalus | reverse complement strand
TTCAAGGTCCCTTCCAACTTAAACCATTCTATGATTCTATATTACTGTTACACAGTAGTCCTAGGGTATCTGAAGCCAGGTTTTCCTGAATTGTCATCATTGTAGTTAGAATAACTATCAAAGTAATTTTTCTCTTCCTCATTCTTTTACAAAGTGTTGTACCAATCTGATATTCTCAGGGTGGATAGATGAAAATGTGTGGGGAAAGTATGTACATAGTGCTGATCTTTACCATTCAAATGTGCAGTAGAGAAAATGATGTATTACTGTTTTGACTATTCCAAGTCACTGCTTCTCTTTCCTCACCCCTTTACAGGCTCCTGTCCCTTTACAGTGCTTAAATAGGCATAGCTTGCCATCAGCATAATTCTGCTGTCTTCCTAGGTCTGAATGCTGCCTTAACAACAGAGAACAACTCATCTCATTTAGCTCAGCTAATTGTCTAGACCCACTTTATACTTAGTGGAAAGAAACAAGCACTTCAAGGAAGCAGTTTGCTCCATCCAACAATGTAAATACCTACTTTCGGTGTGAGTCTGCTGACTTCATGGAAATGCACATTTCCTTCTATTGACAAGAAGTGGAGTCTGAACAATCAGCTCAGCTATCTGAAGTGTTTAAATCTATATCTGGGCAGATGAAACGCACCAAAGTGACAAAGAGTAGGCAAAATTATAGCTTGTATTTGGATATGAAAAGAAACCATTTCTCAATCAGACTCTCTCTGATCCTAAAGCATTTCCCTGCTGGTTAGGAGGCTTGAATAAAAATTATACTCCAGGTAGCAATCTGATATTGTGCATGACAGAAATTTCCTTTGGTGTGTATTGTCATATGCACGTTACTGGATCTAGTTCCAGCTGGGTTTTTTGTTTATGCTACAACCAAAGTTATACTTTGCACGTTCACAAAAGAAAATGTAACTTTCTTGCCCAGACAATCAGAATTTTCTCCTCTAGAAAAAAAGGTACTTTGCCGCTTTTCTTGCTTAAATGTAGGAGCAACTTTCATTTTACCTGGGCTACCAAGATAAAAGATTTCTCTGTCTCCTCTTGCTTATATTTTTGTTTGGTTCTTTTACAAGGAAACCTTTTACAAGTGTAACAACAGTAAAATAAACTCTTTACATTGCCTGTCAGTAAAACAGGGAAGCAAAACTATACCCCATAGTATTCAGCATCATCAAATCCATTTCTTCTCTATTTCAAAGTAGTGGGTTTTTAACTGCTAATGAAAGCATTATAAAGATTGGCTTCTGAAGGGAAAAGAGCTTTCATTTTTTTCCTTCTCATATTCTCTCTGCCATCCAGTTATGGTTCAGAAACACAACCATTTTGCTCTTCAGGACTAAATTCATTTGATGCACTTTCAAAGTGCATTCAAATTATCAAAGTCTCATTCTTGCCCTAGAATATGGTATTGAAGTGAGAACACTGATCTGCTGACATTTTATGGATAGCTTGAAAATACTGAGCTAAGAAACTGTAGATGAAATTACTCATAGTTTCTGCTTGTAGGTGATTATCTGGTTTCCCCTCCTACCATGTATTAAAGTATTATTTCCCTGTAGGTTGATTGTTTTCCCTCTTACCATCTAGTCAAAAGCTTCAATTTGTTATTCTCTATAGTGATCACTTAAACTGGGGGCACTGAAGCTTTCACAGCTGAAGAGCTGCTTTAATATCAAATACAGTTAGAGAAAGCCACAAAAGCCTTGCATACAATAGGGACTCAAAGAAGAATGCAAATATATTTATTAGTGAATTTTAATGAGAAATGTTATGGTAAATGAAGATCAGATTATCAAATGAGATTTGATTTTTTTTTCAAAATTGTACTATCACTGAAATATAGTACATGCCACTCATACCAGCCCATAACTCTGGTGACCTCTGCAACAGAGTCTGGATTAAAGAGAAGAGGAGCTAGACTATATATGTATGTGAGAACAATGAGTCCACCAGCTTTTGATGTTGTTCTAAAATCTTCATGATCATCTACCCCCTCAAGTTTTCCGTGCTCTGCAGAGGTACTTCTCAGCAACTGCTGTACTACTCCTTGCTATTGTAATACCCTTGCAATACAATATGATACTTCAGCTCGTCTCCAATAGTGTCTGAGCAGTAAAATGCTATTGGTCTATGTAAATTAATGACTTGCATGACTTCAATGTCCTTCACATTTTGTTTCCAATACTCAATCTCTGTTACTAAAGAAGGCAGATCATTAAAAAGAGTGAAAAAGAAAAATGCAGAAGTTGGTTAGTAACTAATAAGAATTAGTATTTTTCAAAAGCTGATAAACACCTACTAAGGACTGGGAGCTTCAGAGATATCTAGGCAACTTAATACTATTAATATAGTCTCCTGTAAAGCAGTCAAGTATTAGTGCTCTTGTGTCAATTGCCGGTGTCTCTGAGTACGTCTCTCTGAACATTTTGGTGGTTTTGGTTGGTTGGGACGTGGGCCCAAAACCAATGATATTTTCTACTTCTTTTTGACAAAGTGGCTTACTGTCCATTGATGGTGCTTTGTATCCCTTAGAAAAAAAGTTGTTGTCCTGTAAGGTGATACCAGCTACTCAAGAGTAACTAACTGGTAATAGAAAGCAAAAATCTTTAAAGAAAATATGTAAATAATAATTAAAAAATATTTATATATGCATTATTAGACCTTGTTGGATGATGCTTCCGGAAGAATTTTCACATTTCTTTCTGTCTAGACATTTGCTGCAAAACAAAGAAAAGAGACTATGAACTACAAATTGATGGTTGGAGGTCTTGCAAGGTCAGCGTGAAAAGCCTGAGGTGTGATTAGCACAAGGATGCTTTGCATGAAGCATAAAGATCAGATACTAAGTCTGAATTTTGGGTGACAAAGTTCGAGACATTGCATAGATGAAGAGGGATAACAACAGAAAAGAATGTTTTCTGTTCCAGCATTTAATAAATGACTACAAGTGCTTACAATCCACCAAACTTTCTTAGAGCGGTCAGTATCACTTTTCCAATTCTGAAAAAGGGAATGGTGCTAGAAGTTCACAGCTCAAAAGTTGAGTCACCCACAGCTGGAAGATTTCAAAGGAAAGCAAAGCAATGGTGTCTGGCAAATATTTGGATTAGAGGGTCCATTGGTGCCTTAATCTGTGTGTGCTTACTGCACAAAAGGCTCCCAAGAGCTTTTCTGTACATGTAAAACCACTGAAAATACTTTTATTTCTATTTCATACTGCTTAGCCAAAATAGAGAAATAGGAGTTTTACCAGTTTTATGAGTTATAATTTCCATATTTATAGATTAAACTCAATAATTAGGTATTTCTATCATCTACAGTAATTAATTTTGTCTGCCTAGCAATGTAAAATATTCACACTTGACATGTTTAACATCTTTTTCTTATGACTAATTAGCAAAGCAACAATATTCACTTATATTAGTTTTGTGCAGGGAAGTGGTGTTATGATAAAATGGCCATTTATCATTAATATGTGTAGTTGAGGAGGCTGTTTCTTTATTTTATAATCCTTTCAAATTATATATTACACTATATTAATAACATGTTACACTGGTATTTTTGCAGCTCTTTTTGTGCAGTTAGTAGCCATCCCGGTGTGCAGTCTGTATTCCACCTGATCCTTGGCACTCACTGAATGGCTGCTGTTCTTACTGGAACTCATTTGGAGGGTTGAAGGGATCAGGACCTCTGCCATCATTTGTTTTACTATGTTCAAGGATAAATAAGTGAATAAAATTGTGCTCTGATGGTTTTCAATACAGACCCCCGTGAAAGTGACTTGTTCCCTGCTTCTGTCAAACTTTGGAAGTCTTTCTTTATCTAACAGAGTTCCTTAGCTGCAATGTATATCTAGGCCAATAGTAGGAATTTTTTGGACTGTGGCCTGTAATTTAACTTGTTGGCCTTTTTGCCACTTTGGTTGGGGGTTTTCTTACTTTCTTGTGTAGAAAATACTATAATGTATTTGTTAAAGCCTTTGAGAAAGCATTTTTGACTTCCAGTGAGAAAAAGGATTTCTTCTTTTGATTTAAGTGACTTGTTTTCTGGTGCTTCATGTGCTTCCATTTTTTCAATTTTCTCTTTCAAGTTCTGAGAGAGCTCAGCAACCTTCAGAAACTGAGAATGTATCCTACTGAGCCATTGTATTTGCTTTTAAATTCAAATAGTTTGGTTTTCTGCCCCTTAGGGTATGACACTCATATTTACATTCTGCCATCTTTAGAAAAGCTTCTCTTGGCCTTCAGTTTGGCCCCAGTGCACACAGCCAACCTCTTTAGCATTTGAGAGGGACAGCCTCAGGATATCTCAGACCACCTGTGTAGGATATGATATTCTGCCATATCTGCCTCTTCATCTATAGATGCCCCTTCAGGAAGCTTCTTATATATGTAATTAGCTAAATAGTGACAAAGCGGAGTCAAAAAGTAACATCCTCGTTTTCCCATGCCATACAAAATGAAAATACTCTTTTGGAGCTTAGGGGCAGATTTCATGGCCATACGTATTAAATGGCAAGGCACTGTCCTGTGGGCTTTCTCTGTTCAACAGGAAGCCGGGGTCGGTTCGTGATGGTGGTTGGTATCAGTGAGGTATGGACTCCTGGGAAATATACTACAGTGCTAATGGTTTATTGCAAGGTTGTCAGAAGATTAAATAATATTGGCAACAAAATTCATTCTTTGGGTTGTGTCTGTTTGAACACTTATGAAATGAATCAATTTCCACTTTTTCTTATCATACATGTTTGCCCTTGTCTGAACAATCGCTGCAAACCTCAGGCACAAGAGCTTAATTCTTTACTGATAGAAAACAGGGATGGTAACCTAGTAACCTTTGTCTCGTTCAGAGGCTTAAAAATGAGGCTAAGTGGTTCTTTCATGGTGGTAGTGATTATAGTGTTTCAGCTTATTCTTTTTAAATTACATTTAACTCACTTTTAACAACTCAGAATTGATATAATGCAGTTTTCAAAAGGACTAAACCAAGATCAGGTTTAGTGCAGCTAAATCCTTCCACTTCTTGCCTGCTCCCCGCGCCCTGCTCCCCCCCAAGTATGTAAATAGTATGTAAAATTAACATGTTAGGATTGTCATGAAAATACATTGCGTGCTCTTTTGTCTGTCCATCTCATTGCAAATGTGATAGATGACAAAATCCAGCCAGTGAATGCTCTCATTTCTATAGATATTTAGGTACAGGCAGAGAACATGGAATAATATTGTTGCTACTTCCTCAGATATTTAATCCTTTTTTTTGTACAAGTAATGTCTGGTTTTCTTGGAACTCTTTTGCAGAGCTTGGCCAAATCTCATTCAAGACAACAGGATGACTTTAATGGATTTCAATAGCTACACAATCTTTCATCAGTATTACATTTTGGAAGCAGCATCTAGCTTTTATTGCTAATGAAATTTTCAATACAAAAGCTTAATCTACAAATTCTGGCTGTTCCTTGCCTACCAAAAATGTTCTGCCAAACATGGAGTCTTATAGTAAGGCAACACTTTTCTGAAACATAATTAGAAAAAAATACATCTTAACATGCTTTTCTGAGAAAACCTTTGTTTCTGGGGAAAGAGATTAAAATCTTCCAGCAGTCACTTACAGCTACCCATTTTGTTGTGTCAAGTTGGAAGAGCTGCTCAGAGACATGAAGGGAGCATGAGAATAGAAAAACTCATTTGAATTCTTGAGTTTGGGGTTTTTTTTCCACTTTGCCCATTGCTTGTTAGACATCAGATTTTCTTTTTAAAGATTAAATGTTTTTTCTTATTTACATTACTAAGCAATTGAGCATCATCTAGTGATGAATTAATAGTATAAATAGAAGGATTAATCTGTTAAGGTACAGAAAATTACTATTTTTGCATTGGAGTTGGTGCCTGTTTTATTTATGAGTGAAGACCTACAAGCAGAGATCATGAGTTACTTCCTAACAGATAAACAGAAGAATCACTTCATAAATTTAGGAAAATAATTTTTTTCTTTAAGGCACATTTTGGCCACTCGTGCGTTATCTGTCTTGTTTAGAAATGCTGAAAGGTTACCTCTGCTCTCTCCCCTGCCCTCATATGTTAGTTACAGTAGACATGTTACTTTTGCAATGTGGAAAGCCGTATAAGATTAATAGATTTTCATTATAATATAATTCTAAAAGTGATTGGAGAGTTCTAAGGAAACTTTATAGCATGGTCAAAATAATAATTCTAATTTATATGCGTGCTTATAAACTTGCTGGAAAAGTCTCTGCTCATAGGTAAATAACTTGCTCTTTTAGGCTTGAATGAATAATAGAAGTTGCTGTGAGAGTGAATAAAATTAAACAAAGACATTCACTAACACACTGATGATAGGGAGCAGAAGTAATTAATCTACTGTAGGTCATAAAGAGGATAACCATATGTGGAGAGCATCAAGAATGCTAAGACCAGTAACCTGATTTTACTTGTGAGACAAGTAGTGTCATAAAACCTAGCAGAGCATAAGTGCATGGACACTACAAGTATTCAGTTTAAAGCAGTGTGACATTTCATTTATGGAGAGTACAAACCCTTAAGAATCCGCTTGCCCTATTCTGCTAGAGCAAGACTTTGAAATCTTGATGAAACATTATTTTGGCAAAATAATCCAACACTGAACCACGGTAATGTGAATTACTACAAGATGGACCTAGTGATGTAACAGTAGTTCTACAAGATACTCAAATCTATCTTCTGTATATTATGTGAAGCTAGTAAATTTTCCAATAACTTTAGATTTTACTCATTTTATCCCCATTTTGCTTCTTTGTTTGATGATAGCCCAGTCAATAGTAAAGGAAAATAGATGATAGCTATTAGGCAGCCTGTGTGTCCTTTAAAAAAAACCAAAAACCAAAAACAACAGCAAAAAAAACCCAAACAAAAAAAAAAAACCAAACCGCCACACCAAAACTGTAAACAAACAAACATGAACTCCCCTAAAAATTGTAGGTTTCATTTTTTACTAGAAATCATTATCTTATGATTCTTCAATATAAATTCAACTTCACTGTAGATTTAGTATCGTCCCGGGTGTTAAAAATACTTTTGGAATGAAGTAAGACCAACTATAAAATTTGAGTAAGTAGTGAACCAGCAACCCTACTTTCCAGGTCCTGCAGAGCTCTAAGTCCAAAACAAGTTCTGGCAAATAGCTGGGAAACGTGCACACTTGAAGGTGTTTTGGTGGGGGTTGAGTTTTTTGTTAATGTATGTTTAATGATTACGTGGTACTGGGTATTTGTGAATTTACCAGTTCTTAGGAAACGGGGATAATGGCAGTGATTGACATGCTTTGTTTAATTGTAAAAGGGTTTGGGTCTAGGAAAAGAGAATATAAAGTGATTCTTTATGGGAGGAACTTCTGAATGTATGAGGTTATTTTTAAGAAGGAATCATTTAAATATTAAGTCATCAGGAGAAAATAAACAAAGGAAGCTATTTCTGTCAAAGGCATTGAAGATGTTTTTTTTTCTCATATTTGAATCATGTACAGAAGGGATGATGCTAGTTAGATTTATGGAAGCTCTAAAACATAGATATTTTATTTCCACATGTATGTGTAGTGGAACTACAGGTTTAACTTATTTTTTACTAATACATTGAATCTACTGGACTAAATGGAAATGCAGCAATGAATTCCGAGTCATTAAGAATACTAAATGTAATATATGCTATTCTCTCCTCACTTCCCAAGGAGATCATTTTTGAGTGGCATCACCTTGACTGTCCTACAAGCGTAGCTGCTGTCAGTCTTTGGACTCTGTACGTTCGTAACATTCAGGTGACATGAATAACCAAACAGTTTGTAAAGATCTATTTTAAGTTAATTTTACACTTCAATGGATACGATAAAGGAGGTTTGTATGCATATATGGAACAGCTGCTGAGGTGGGCTTCTTGGGCGTTAACACAGATAAACCATTTTAAGTACAAGTTGTCTGGTGGAGCTATAGGAGCCCTGACTAGGTGCAGAGGTCTGCCTGCTGTACGAAGTGACAGGGCCTTGGTGATCAGAAATAGGAACAGGTAATTTCAGAGATTTTAAAATCTGAAACAGAGAATATTTAATTCCCCTTGCAAATTCCTGTAAACTGCTCTGTTGAATGAGTCTTTGTAAGGAGTAGATGTCAATAATAATAGCAATAGCAGCAACACAGGTGTAACTCTGTGCCTGTAGGGGAAAACTCTCTGAAACTGTGAGCTAACACTTTAGTCAATGGCAGTATTTCCACTGACTACAGTGATTTCTGAATCCAGCCTTCAACATCTGTCTTAAACTCTTCATGGAATAATTTCCAATTTTTCTAATTATCTTTACTTCATTTCAGAAGGGCAAATCACCTTGGACCTCATGAATTAATGGTTTTGTTATGGAACAAATTAACATTTCTTGTCACATAGCTTACTTGCTGAAAGACAGAAAGATATTTTAAGATGAATAAGATCAAGTGTCCGTCTAACCTACTTTATTGGCAGAAATAATCTGTCCTAAGGCACATGTGGCTCTTACAACATTTCTGAACCTTAATTGTTTCCTCTGTGTGAGCATGGTATATTAAAGCAAAGCAGCTTTAGTATTTCTCAGTTTACAGATGTAGCTGTCACATAGAAATTTACATTTAAATATTGAAAACCTTACATAGCCTCTCTCATTTGTAGAGAGGTGGGGGTCTGTCTCCCCTCCCAAATAACAAGCGACAGGACAAGAGGAAATGGCCTGAATTTGCGCCAGGGGAAGTTTAGATTGGATAACAGGAAAAATTTCTTCACAGAAAGGGTTATCAAACATTGGAACAGGCTGCCCAGGGAAGAGGTGGAATCGCCATCCCTGGTGGTATTTAAAAAACAGGTAGACATGGTGCTGAAGGACATGGTTTAGTGGTGGTTTTGGCATTGTTAGGTTGATGGTTGGACTTGTTGATCTTCAAGGTCCCTTCCAACCTAGATGATTCTATGATCTGAAGTTCAACCATGTAGTCAGCGGATCCATATGGATTCTTACAAACAACACTGATAGTACTTCTTTATATAGAATAAGTTCAGTTTTCTGTGCATTCGGAAAGGGTATTGGGCTGAAAAGGCAGAGGGGGTGTAAATGTCTAATAAGTGATTTGTAAGTGTTAGCAATTCATATAGAAAATACTTGTGGTCACTTTCTTGGACAGCTTTTTCTCCCAGGGTCCCTTGGTTTATTGCATTGCGTGAGCCTTGTTCCACCCCACAGTCAGGGCTGGGCGACGGGGCTGCTGCCACGCTGGCAATGGACATTTATAGTCCCCTTGCCTTCACCTGGGGGAGCCTGTCTTCTCCAGGTAGCGTAGTGTTACAGTTGGGATCTGTCCCTGTGTGTGTCGGAGTGAAAGAAAGATCAGAAGGATCACACTGCTTGCGATGTTTTAATCTATTAAAGACAAAATACAGAGCGCAGAGGTGATTTTTCCCCTTTTTCTTTCTGCTCAGAATGTGCTATGTCTAAAATAGGCAAATAATAACTGTGTATCATTAATCATTAATAGGCTAGTAGCAAAACACAGGATCAGCTTAATCCTTTTGGACATTGACGAGTGCACACTGCCACTTTAAATAATGGCATAAAAGGCATCATTGCTACCCAGTATGGATTTACCATAGTAAATGAGTTTGAGTTACTGTATATATTTTGCACTCCATACCCTGTTATCAATAACAGTCCTCAGGCCTCACAAAGGGCAATACGAGCAGGAAAAGAATAATTGCCATTCTGCGTGGAGCCAGTTTATTGATGAGGTGGACAGAAGTAATATTTTTAGCCTGCTGGGTGTCCATCTGTAAGCAGTTTCCTGGAGCTGCCACTTCTCCTTTCTCTGGAAACTGTTATGGCTTTGTCTGCCCAAGGAAAATAATGAGATCCATCTATCAAACAGAGAACAAACAATAAACTCTATACTGTCCAATTAATTTGTTTTTCACCTCTGTTTACCAATGTGCATGCGGTTAACTATCCATCATATTATATGCATGTAAAGAAGTACATTTTTCAAAAGGTTGAATCTATTAACCCTTTTGCTAGCAAAATATATCTGCATGCCCTCCAGCTAAACAGGAGACTTGGAAAAAAATCAATCCTTTTGAAGTGCCAGAACCTAAAAACATAAAGTGTGCTGTAAAATCATACTGTCCAATCTTAAGTCTGTATCCTGTTATGTTAATAACTTATAGTCCATATAAAATCTTTTCATGGGGGAAAAAAAAAATGCATTTCAGTCTGCCCCCAAATCTTCAGTAATGAGTCATTGCAGGATGTAGTATGTCTATCTTAAAAATAGAGATCCCTCAGAAAATGCATTGAGCTGGTACATGAAGCTGAAGTGGATTCTCACCACGTTACGGTAATTTACTTCTTTGTCCTAGCTGTTCTTCCCTCTCTTAGGTGTTTTCCATTGTTCTTGCACAGGGATTTTCAAAGAATGTGGGAATAGCCATACCAGATGCTGACCAAGCTATATAGTCCTTTTTGCCATTGATATGGTAATATGAGAGTTTGGTTGGGTTTTGTTTGTTTGTTTGTTTTTCTCAGAACACTAGTCTGTTATGGTGTTCTGCTTTTGTGTCTACAGTCTTGCCATTTGCATAATTAAGAAGCACTTGAATCCAGGTATTATTCATCTACTTAAACAGGTTTGTGTGCTATTTCCATGTGTAAAACATTAGTTCAATTTTTCAGGACACAGATGGCGTATGAAAAAAACCCTAAGAAGCCAGCTAGACAGACACATTAAAAATCTGGGTCTATACCGCAACACGCCTGCAAACACACACATACACAAAAAAACCCAACAAACCAACTCAGGAAATGGGCTTCTAGGAATCGACTTGTTCCTAATATGTCATTAGCCTTTAGTGCATAAAAGGCTGGAACGCTGGAGAGGATTCAAAACAGTATAGTCAGCCTTCTCAGAATATGTCTGGGGAAATGCCCAGTGCTAGAAAAGGAGTGATGCTTTAGATCTTGGGATTCTGGCTGGCTGACTATGAATAATGTTCTATGAATGGCTCAAGCACTGTATCATTGCGATTAGCCCCTCTGAAATATAGTAAAATTCCAGTGAGGAGGAGCTTGGTTGCTTTTTAAAAAGGAGAGGAATCTCTGGTGTGAGGGAAAAGGTTAAAAGACTTCACAACTGAAGTGTGACGAAAGGAAAACAAGATGAGAAAGAGATAAAGCCAAGAAGAAAATGTCTTCCTATGTATTTCTCTCTAAATCAAATCAATTTCTAGCTGCCCTAAGTTAAACAATTGGTAGATGACATTTTATGCAGATGAATCAACGTGTTCCCAATTATAGTTGTATATACAATATCCAACACGCAGTCAGCATTTTAACTAGAATTTTTTAGCAAGCTGCTCTGAGCTCACCCACAAATATGTCATAGAGAGAAGTCTGTACATTCTGAGTAAGTGTGAATTAGAGAGGCAGATATATAACCTGGGAAGGCTTCCAGATTAATCTTTCTTAAAAATGGATGTGTTCAACACCGGCTACACTGATCAGGATTATTCTTTGTGCCGCGAGCCATCATCAGCCTGATGATAGTTCAAAAATAAGCCCAGGCTCACTAACAGATCATGTGTTTGATTGGTCCTGGCCTCAGCCATAGGAATTGGTGAGTCTTAAAGGAAGGAATGTCTGATCTGGTGCTCTCTTGTTATTTCTGTCTTGATATTGGGCGGCCAAATACTCAGCTAGTATAAATTGGCACAGGTCCATTCAATTTAATGCTTAGCTAATGATCTGCGTAAAAAAACCCCAACACAGCACATTTATTAGTCATGAATTTCTTATTAAACATCTGAAATTATGAAAAGTTATCCTGCACTTCCCTGCATTTTTGGCTTTTGTCCTCCCATTTGGTTGTACGATTGTGGTTTTAACTTCTATCCTTTATTACTTATGCATTGTTTGTTGCTGCTACTCTGCTTTTTTCTCTGGAGCAGCAACAACTATGTGTATAAAGCTGCTACACAGTCCTGGACCCCAGTGTAGTTCATTTAGTCTGAATTTCAACACAATTCCTTTAAAAGCATCATACCAAGTGCTCTCCAGTAAGGTCACACTTACTTCAGTAGGGCTGGAATTGTTTGATAATGTTGACATATACATACCGCTTCACTATGATATCTCACATACATTGCAATGCACCCATACCGCAGGGCATTTTAACATTCGTTGCTATTGTTTTAGTAACATCTATCTGTCTCGATAAAGGGACAAATAACACAAAGTGCATGATTACTTTAGATTAGCAAAAGGCTATTACGTTTAACAAGACTGCTGTGGAAGAGTGTGTTTTCAAGCAGTAGGGTTGGAGGTTCCAAATACTCCAGTCCTAAAGTTTCAGTATCAAATGGGGGGATAGAATTTACTGAACTTATGTGTATAAATTGTATTTAAAGTGTGAGTTCTCATAAAATGAAGACTAGGAAGTAAATGTTGATGAGACTCATATAGGGGACTACAGCTGGATTAGGTAAATCTTACTGAAAATCTTGTTCAAAACAAAAGGATTTTAAGACCTGATTGTCAGCTGAAATAACTCTGAAGAACTTTACTGAAGTCTAGAGAAGATACATGAACTTATACTTTCCCAGAGTATGGCCTATATTTTATAAAGGCTTAGAACATGACATGGTGAAATGAGAAAAATTTGGCTTAAGATATGAGATCAATCTGTTTCATATGGTCAGACTCCTTAAAGCCAAAGTGTTTAACAATCTGATTCACTATTTATAGTTCACTTCAGACCATAGGCCATCAAGTAATGACAAGCAGTTTTGCCTGAGTTACTCTTAACTGACTTTGGTTGCCAAGATATTAAAGGTTTTTTGGCACTTAATGAAATTTTACTCATGACATTTTATATCCACTACTCAAGAGGCTGACTAAGCTTGTATGCATCTACTGTCGAGATGTAAGATTGATAACACTAGATGTAAGTTGCCACAAAGAAAAGAATATTTAGTGTAAGAGTTTTTTTAAAATTCAAGGTAATGTAAAGAAATAGTGCTAAATAGGGCAGAAGTGCTGCACCACTACCTAGAGACAGTATGTAAAAAGCACGTTATTTGTGTAAGAGCTGTCTGAGGGGAGAAATGCATTAGTCTGAGAAATGTAGGCTAGTTTCTGCAAGATTATGATGGTAAAGGCTTTTCAGAGGTTTTTAATATGCGTCACATACTTTCTTTTGGAAAGCTTACTATGATAGACTGGAATAGCTTGGTGTCTACAGGTACTGTAATATTATGTAGTGGTTTGGGTTTTTTTTTTTTTCCAAGAGCTTCAAATATTTCATAATTGAATAATATGGCTGATAAACTTCTGAAAGTAAATGTGTAAAAGGCAGGTTTCCAAGCAGAACACAGACCCTTCAAGCTCTGCAGGAGATAAGCTGCCTGGCCTCAGTCCACTAAAGCACTTCCGTATGCATGCAGCTTTGAACAGCGAACAGGCCCGTCATCTCACATTTTAGGTCTGAAATCACTTGCGTCTGGGAGACTACTTGGGTACTTAAGTTTATTAACATGCTTAAGTTGTTTGCTAGATTGGGATAGGCTTAAGGAACTAAGCTCAAAGAAGTGCTTTCTTTAGGGAGAGAGTTCTGCACTGTGAGAGGGAGACGTGACCACGTCTTGGATCACTTTGTCTCCAGAATGAAGTAGAAACTTTCTGTGGATGCTACAGCAAGATTTTCTGTAGGAAAAACACATCAAAAATTGAAAAATGAATGCACCTGCTGTTCTTTCTTATTTTAGTTTGATCCTTGTATGATTTTAATTAGTTGTTCTAAAAGATACCTTAAAAATGTAGCATGAATGATCCTTAAGCAATATCTATCCTCTGCTGCATGATTAATACATTTCTAAACTAGAAGATTAGATGTGGTGCCCAATGTGTGATGGACTGTGAATTGTCGAGAGAGAGTCTTTGAATACTAAAAATGTGGAAAAGCATGATTTGTTATGAAGAATATTCAGATCTGTTTCAGATAATATCATGGTATATTAAGAAAAAGACAGAAGTACAGCCATCTTGAGTTACTCTTTCTTTTCAAGTGTGTTTCTTGGAGACAGAAAATATTAATCTGCTGTAGAAATACTTTCATTGAAAAAAAAATAGATTGTTCTATGAATATGGAAACTGATTCTGATCTCCCTTTTACTGATGCTAATTGCAGTGTTCCACTTAGTGGGGACTGTCAAGAGATGCCAGACAGCCAGGGCCCACCATATATTGGCAGGAAACTGAGGAAACACAGCAAAGAACAAAATAGTCAGTTGTAAAGTTTACGTCAGTGGAGAAATACTTTCAGCATTTTGTAAGACGATGTAGATCTGGAGAAAGTATGACTGTTAGGAGAGGGGAACCAGGAGTTCAGGCGTCAGATAAGATGGCACAAGGCAAGCATTGCAAGATGGAAGAAAATCATCAAATACCTAGGAGGAAGTGCCATGTCTTTGTACTCTTTTATAGTATTTTGACTTTGCATGTCAGTTGAGACAAATATTTCTGGAAAATAAAATCCAAAGTAGACAGTACTTGTAAACATCAGAATTACTTTTCTGGTAATAAGCCTATTACCCTGCTACTATGTATATGACTTAATTCCATTACTGACCTAATTTAGTAAGTGTTGTTACAAGCCTGCATAGGTATACTTACCTTCTGCTTTTACATCTTAAATCTTTTTTCAAACAAAAAAAATATAATGTGCAAGTGTTGACAAATGGAACTGCATAGACATGCTACAGACCCTGAAATTCACACTTTGCTAACACAACTTTGTCATGCAGAAAAGTCCTGGTAAACTTTATAGTAGATGCTAAAATGACACAGTGGGACATGTTTTGTAGCTGTAATTTCATCACCATTTAAGCAGTAGAGGTTATTTTCAAATCAGTCCAAACTGATACAGAACAGCTATCTCATTCCACGTAGAAGCCGCAGGAGAAATCATGAGCTTTAGTGGACAAATGGAAAGGAAGAGATCATAAGCGGACAACCAAAAGAACATGTATTTCTTGAAGCAGGAAGGCATCGAGAAGTGCTGGCAAACAGCTTTGCAGTGTCCTTACTTTTCTTACTTGCTCATTATACTTTGGAGTAGCCGAATCATTGATCTGTCTCAGTCTTCACAGGGGATGGTGAAGACAGTCATTCTTGCTGTTAGCTGTTTCAGCTAACAGAAGTGAAGTACAAACAAGCACTGATGTGTTAAAAAGAGTTAATGTTAACCAGTTCAGCTACAGGTGATGATTCACCAGTGTTCCAAAGGAATTGGTCACAAGGAATGAAGTAGGTGAGATGCTATAAAAATAAGCCACTGATGACAGTCTTCTGCCTTGCTTAAATGATCATAAGATGCCACATGTTGTGCTTTTTTTTAAAAAAAAGAAAAATATTAACAGTTAATGTAGGAGTTAGACTATTTTAAACCTTACATCAGTATTTCTGGAAGCATTAGGGCAAAAAACAACTAAAATGATTTTAATAGGAGGAGAGTTAAGTTTTTTTTACTAACGGAACTATGATGTATAAAACTTATACTGTTCACATTAATTTAAGGCAAGTTGAGGTGCACTAAAAAAAATTATGAGTGAGTATGATCAATATTTACTGCAATAATTTCTGGCAAGGAGAACAGAAGGAAAACAGTTCTGACCTCAGTTATAAACACAAATGCATAAGTTCCTGCGAGGGAGATCAGGTCTAGTTTCTGCAGCTGTTGTCTGCAGATGTTAAAATAAACAGTGGTTGGTTTACATGCATAATATTTGTGTTCTTGAAAGAATTTGGAAATCAAATTCTTCCTTTGGAGGTGTTAAGCTTGCCTGCTTGGCTAACGGAAGCCAATGCCCCAGCTATCCCCACCAGGACTTGGGCTCCTGCTATTTACCTCTTAAGGTAATTTGAGTTTCTCATGTTTACATCTGAGACCTCAGACACATAAACGAATTTATCCTTGTGACACCCCTGTTGAGATCTGGTGATCCAGACCTGAGTTTACCCCTGAATCATTGTACACGTTGATCTGCAGGAGCCCTGGGAGACTAATCCTCCCTTCCTGCATAGGGTAACCATACTGCTTCTCTTGCCTGTCAGGTTTTCCGTATGAGAAATAGGGCGAATTTTACCCATAGGGTTTGCCTTTGTACTTTTTAGCAAATAAGATGAAAACTTGTTACTGAGCATATTTTAAAGCCATCCTTGTATCCTTTTTCTGAGGTATATTTTTCCTGTACAAAGCAAGTGGTAATAAAAATTTCACTTTGAAAGAATGTTATAGATGTGAAATGGTGCCAATAATTTCAATGTTGTGTTACAGGGTTTTGAAAAATGAAATAAGATACTCAAAGCAATTAACAAACATCAGATTTCCATTCTAGATGCTGAATGTGATTAGAAACTGTAAATGAATAATGCTTCATTCCAGCTGTTCTGGGAGCAGGTTTTCATGCACCATAGCCATACTAAGCATAGCTGTACTTCTATTTATTTGCACATCCCATCAAAATACCATTTTGATTAATGGGCTTTACTTTGTTAGAGAATTGCAGAGTTATAAACTATTAGTCTCCTTATTATAATGGAGAAGACTAAATCTGTGATATATGGTAAAAGTTGTAGACATTCTGTTTGAATCAAAAATTCTTTGGACAAAATTCATATTAAGATTCTATTTAGCAGTAATGTTCCAAGGTGCATTTTGGTTCTTTGTTTCATGGAATAAACAGGTTTTTATGTGTATAGTCTGCAGTAGTAATTGCAAGAGGAGCTAAAGTTTATTGCCTTCTAATTCTCCAGCATAGTGTGTTTTCACTCGTTTAAAAGTTGGAGTTTTTTTGTATCAGTTCCATACCCTACTAAAGGAAAAATGGAACTCCTCTGGCAATTTTTTTCATGGTGAAGACTCTCGGGCTTTGCTGCCAGTACACTGAACAAGCTGTTTTTATTAGGCAAGTGAGGAATGTAACAGTCTTATAAAAACATATCATGGACAAGCTCTTGGCATTGCCTGAAATATCTCAGATTTTAGTGCTAATATTCTGGGAACCCTTTTCAGTTAATCACCGGTCACACCCTAGTGATAAAGTCATTGTAATTCTTTGTGCTGTTTTCTTTCCTGTTGATTATGTGATACTCAAACTATCAAAAACTATATTCCTACTTAAAGTAGTGCTGTCAATTTGGAGATGGGCATTAAGGGTCTTCCAAAGAATTTTTCCCTTTTTCTTCATGTTAATTGTGTAAAAGAGCTTTTGTCTGAATGTGCTTCTAGAGCTTTAATCATTCACGTGCTTGCTCGGAAGCAGCAGCCTCTTACTTACTTGATCATGTATTATCCAAGTGACAGTAAGTAATTTCCATATTAACTTTTCCATTTGCTTACAATAGTTTTATGAATGGCTGTTGTGTTGGTTCCCCCCCACCTCCTTCTTTTCCTTCCCCCGATCCTTTCTTTCTCTGTGCATTAGGGGTTAGCTGAGAGACTGCTTCCTAACACTCTCTTTGTGCTGCTGCAGAAATAAAGCTAGGGCTTCCCTTGTCATCTAAGCTAAAGTTTTATGTCCTTAACTGCTCCTGCTTACTGGCAGAAGCAGGGAGCAGAGAATTGCAAGCTGCTTGGGATATATGCACCCCTTTATGCTTTGTACTAGGTCTTGATTCTCCATTGCGTTGTTCCCTTTGTCATCTGCTGCAGCATTGCAAATGGGAAAGCTATACCATTCCAAACGGAAAAAATTTTTTTAGTTGTGTAAAGTCATAGAAAAAGGGGAGTAAAGCTCATCCAGTCAATCATTTTGTCCCTGGAAAACATCTTATCTTCATCCATCTTACTTGCAAGATCTTGAAAGCCTCTGATGATGGAGACTATATAACATTTGCATGCAATCTGTTACAGTACTTCAGCGTGTTCGTCAGTAGGACATGCACACATGCACCTATGTATATATACATATGATCATGTGTCCAGGCAACTTAAAACTCCCTCACAGCAATTAAAGGCCCCCCCTTGCTACTCATCCAGTCCACAGTGGACTCAGAGAACAATTAATTCTCTTGCTTGCAGTAGCGTTTTCCATGTTTTAATCTGTTGTTATATCTCCAGTTGACATCTTGTGAACTGACCAGCCCTTCTTCTTTGTATCATTTCATCACAAAGATAGAAGTACCAGAGTATAAAAGAGCTTTAGGTTTCAAATTCTGTGTTGGGTTTTTTTTTTATTATTTTGATTTCTTAGAAAAAACCCACACATCAATCCCTCAAGGAATGGTGTGGTTTTTTTTCCTCATCTCTCTTTGTCTGCGTTTTGTTTCTGTTACCAGCATTACTCTGTGCGGCTTTGGGGACTATTTTTAATTAACTGCTGCTTCATCAGGGGTGGAGGCCCACATACGTTGTGCTTTTGTGGACAGACATCAAAATGGAGGCTTGTGTTTTAATTTCTCTGCAATAACACAGCTTTGCTAGGAAACAAGGTGATTAGGTCTTGATTATGTAATCTCAGATACATCCTCAAGTTCTGAATTATTTTAGCACTGTTTCTCTAAAAGCAGTGCTACATTATAATAATTTTGTATAAAACATTGACATGCTAATTGTAAAATTTGACTTTAGAAGTAACAATAAACGGGTTAATCTGATCAAAGCTCTTTTATTTTAAAGACATGCAGTTTGACTTGTCTATTGTAATTATATTTGCAAAACTTAATTATTCTCTGTTAGAATTCTATATGTTTCTTGGCATTTATTTATACCTACATACAATATGGTGTATATTGCTTCATTTTCATATTGAGTTGGACATTTAGTGAGTTTGAAGTTAGAGAAGCATAACTGATTTGCTCATTTCCCCGACAGTAAGTCGTAATATTAAATGCAGGCAACCTCCTCCTGGCAGTGTCATGAGCTGGTGCGGCAGACGAGGCACCAGACACTTTCCGACACGGGGTTTCTGAGGGCATTCGCAGAACCCTGTTTGTTTCCTTTTCAGGCCCCTGCTCCTCCTGGGCTGCATGTGGGGATCGGGGCTGACAGCCCTGGGCAGAGGGAGGGGGTACCGGTGGTGCTGGGGAACCGCGTCTGAGAGGTGTGCGCACCTTGTTCCTCCACATCACTGTCGCATTCGTACACCTCGGCACCCACCTCCCCCCAGATGACATCCTTTCACTGCATGAAGAATTATTCTTCAGAGGTTTGCCTTTCTTCTGCTAATCAACAGAGCTGACGTTCTATTCTCCTCTTTTTGCTTTTATCATCATCCACTTGGCTTATTTTTCTCTAGCACCAAGCTCTCTACCTTTAATTCATCTCTCACACAGATAAGTCAAAAGCTGCAATTATTTACAGTGTGTGAGGAGGAGGGAGGGAGTGCATTAATTTATAAATCATTTTAAATTTACTATTCATAAAAGGTGTCATATGGAGAGCTCTGGCCTCCATCCACTCAGCTTAGCGAGAAAACAACAGACCTGTTTAGTCAGAAGTAATGCCAACTATTCCTGTATCCTACAGCAGCTTTGTTCTGCAGGGACCACCTGAAAGATGAGAGGTCTGCCTTTCCCTGACCCTGCACAGTTTGTGGCTTTGCTGCTGGAAAAGTCAATATCCCTTCTAGTTCTAATGCTGAGACTTTTTCCCTGCTAGGGGACTGGGTTGTGACTGTTGGCTTGTTTTGCCTAGATCAGAGAATGGCTTCAGCGTTTCTTTCCGAGTGGTAGCCTGGGGAGTGGTGGCCAGGAGACAGACACTGGAGTACTCTGTACAGGGTATTGAGATTGCCAGAGGTCATTCAGTTGGAACTGTCGGGAGGAAAAGAAAAGAAATTATCTCAGCACATGTTCTTAGACTGTATGTCGTTGAATTACAGAAGACTGGATGAGTAATTTTCTGAGATAAGCAACGTGTAAAGAACATGTGCAGATGGAATACGTGAGTTACTACCAAGGCTCTTCTCAAGATATGAACCAAGCAGCACAGTGCTAGGAAAGGCTACTAAAAAATATCCATTAATGGCAGGTGAAAGAAATGCTTCAAAGTTACAATCGAGAAAATATCCTTGTATTGGGCTTGCCTGGCCAGGTTTTGGTAGCCGGGGTGGGGGGCTACAGGGGTGGCTTCTGTGAGAAGCTGCTAGAAGCTTCCCCCATGTTAGACAGAGCCAATGCCAGCTGGCTCCAAGACCCACACGCCACTGGCCAAGGCCAAGCTCATCAGCGATGGTGGTAGCACCTCTGGGGTAACATAGTTAAGAAGGGGAAAAAAAACCCTGCACAACAGCAACAGCAGCGGGAGAGAGAAGTGAGAATATGTGAAAGCAACCACTCTGCAGACACGACTCCTGAAGGAGGAGGGGGAGCAGATGCTTCAGGCTCTGGAGCAGAGATTCCCCTGAAATTCATGGTGAAGACCATGGTGAGGCAGGCTGTCCCCCTGCAGTCTGTGGAGGATAATGATGGAGCTGATAGCCACCTGCAGCCTGTGGAGGACCATGGCCAGACCAGGTGGATGCCCAAAGGAGGCCACGATCCTGTCGGAAGCCTGCACTGGAGCAGGCTCCTGGCAGGACCTGTGGCCCTGTGGGGAGAGGAGCCCAGGCTGGAGCAGGTTTGCTGGCAGGACTTGTGACCCCGTGGGGGACCCACACTGGAGCAAGTCTGTTCCTGAAGGACTGTACCCCATGGAAGGGACTGACGCTGGAGCAGTTGGTGAAGAACTGCAGCCCATGCGAAAGACTGATGTTGGAGAAGTTCATGGAGGACTGTCTCCCGTGGGAGGGAATCCACGCTGGAGCAGGGGGAGAGTGTGAGGAGTCTTCTCCCTGAGGGTGAAAGAGTGGCAGAGACAACATGTGATGAACTGACCACAACCCCCAGTTTCTCTCCCCTGTCCAGCTGAGGAGGGGAGTAATAGAGCAGCTTTTGTGAGCACCTGGGGTCCAACGAGGGTCAACCTACCACAGTCCTCTAACTTAGAGAAGAAAATTAAGAGTATATAGCTTACACAGTATCCTCTGTGTAAGGAGCATAGGTGGATTGAGGTGGATAGCTGTTATCCAGCTGGGCTTCACGCAAGCCCCAAAAGATGTCAGTGAAAATATATCATAAATGTTCATCAGCCTTGGCATATGCAGCATGCTTATATCTACGTACTTATGTGGGCTTGTGCAAAATATCAATGATTCATATGACACAGCCAGAGGAAATGCCAGGAACTGGGTGTTATGATGCCTCGTGAAGGCCTTCACCCTGTCAGCAGCTCTGTTAAACTGGATCCCGGTTCTGGCAGCAGCTGGTGGCAGGGAGTTGTCTGCCAGCCTTACATCCCTGCATGAGCACAGGAACATGCTAGAACCATCCAGCACACACTGTGCAGTCAGATCAGAACCTTGAAACACAAAATGCATGACAGCAGCTCTGGCATTACTCATGCTGGGGATCGCTGTGACACTCTGGCTCCTCCTTCCCATCTCTAGATCCATTCCGAAAGAAGTTTAAACTATTGTATTTGCTTTGGGGCAGTCTCTTCAATGGCACAGTGCCTGAATCTAGACTGCCAGTATCTACCCAGTTTTGAAAGGAGATTTTTAGTTTCATCTTTAATTTCAGACTTATTTTAAGTGAGTCTTTTCTGTCCCAGCCTTTCACATAGGTGATGCTGAGGGATGGCCAGGGCTGTTCTCTGTAGTAGTTATCTCTAACTTTTAAATTACCTGGATTTGCCGCGTTTCACCTCTAAAAAGCATTTGAAATTAATACAGGGACAGGTGAGGTCTTCCAAATTCAGTTGGGTTCACTGCAGACAATATTACCCAACTGCCTGAATGTCTAATTTTTACCTCCCTTAGAGCTCTACAGTTTAAAATTAGCTGATCTGGTTCATCTGTGTCTGCTGATGAAGTAAATGAGGTATGCTGGGGAGATTTCTCCCTGCAGATTTCTGAGCTGCGTAAAGGACCTCTAGACAGAAGAAAATAAACTTGCGTGAACACCTTCTCCAGCTTTAGTCCACGTGTGCTTATGGTCTCCCACTCAGATGTTTCACCCTATAAGCAGGGAGTTCTTTTTGCATAACTGAGGGATGATACACATTTGTGCAATGTGGTCCCAAAACTCATCCTTTTTGTACTGCCTAGAACGTGTGTGGAAGTCCTTGGAAAAAGCAGTGTAAAATGGGGATTGCAAACAAGTAATGCTGAGACTTACTGGTACCACTCTCACTGAATCAGTCCTATGAAAACAAATTTCTGTGGTACATTAATTACAAGAGCCTCTTTTGCAGCTGCACTTTAATAACTCTTCTCCTCTCTTCCTATCAACGAGACCAAAATTTGTAAATAATGCTCTGTAACATGGAGCAGTGGATTCTGTGCGTTTTAAGCCCAGATATCTGATGCAGAAAGGGAGCTTTGCAGCTTAAACCGTGTACCACACTTTTGTAAATGGGTCCCTGTAGTGTCATAGTAAGAAATGAATGACCTGCAGTGGACAGCAGGGGCTTTGCATGAGGTTTAAGTACTGCAGCCTGTAACTAGGGGTATTTTTGGAATGCTGTTAACCTCGGTGAGAGCACTTGCATGCTTTAAGTCCAGCATACTCTGAAATATTTTGCTAGAGTAAAGGGGTAGTATGCTCAGCATCTAGTAATTTCAAATATTGGATTAGTGCTATACAAATCCTTTTGTTTGGTTTGAGTATTTTTAGTTCCAGACTATTTCTTTGCGAGGTTATGCGCAGGAAGACATTTCAGACCTGTGTTTTGGGAATTGTGCATTTGTTTTAATAATGTGAATGCTGAGGTGCAAAAGGATTCATTTGGAAATGAGTAAATAAATGATGGGAGAGTCAGAGTATTTTATTTTCTTAATTAAAGTGAGAGTTTATGGTGCAAATGTGTAGTTAGAAAACAGCTAATTCTCAGCTGATAAGATTAGAATTTCCATAGAGAAATGTGCATTGGAAGGGTGTATTTGACTGTACAATTGCAGCATCTTATTTTGTAAATTGAACTAAATTGCTGTTGCTGGTCATCTTATAAATGCTGTTAAAGAACTGGTGTAGTATTACTATTATTACTATTTTCTTTCTGTTAGATGGTAATCTTCGAATAAAACTAAGTATCAGCCATAGTCCCCATTAGGGGTAGTGGAAGGGGGGTTGTTAATCTTTTCACGCATACGAGGGGCTTTAAAAGCTACTCTACTACTTTTCATTTTAGCTAGTTCATCTAGATCTGGAAGTCATTTATGCCAACAGACAATTGGTCTTAGAAGTATATAGTGATGCTCACTGGTAGGAACCTCAGAGGCAAAGCTGGAACACTCCTTTACATTGTGAAGGGACGGACTCCCTATGGTTTTATATAGTATTTCAAAATCTGAGAAGATGACAAATGTAAATATGAGGATTGTGTTTTATAACTAATTTTACTGAAAACATCAGTTGTACGGAAGTGTAATGATGGGAGTCCTTATTGTCTGTGCTAATAAAAAGCATATTATAAAATTTTAAAAGTCATGGAATTCCGAGCAAAAAGCTAATTGACAGCCAACAGCGGAAGCTTCAGTTTTAAAATATTGGACCATAAATTCTGAAGAAACACATGTATACACACAGAAATCAAGTTTCTTATTATAGGGAGTAATACAGAGAGTGTGTCTTACAAGTATTGCCCATTAATGCTAGTTTCTTATCAGTTTTAAATTCAACTTATACAAACTAACTATAAATAAGTGCGAATAGTAAATTTGCACCATCCAAAACAATTGAGGTTTTAAAAGAAATTGTTAGGAAGAAACTGCATTTTTAAAGGCTGTATTTTTAATCATATATGCAAGTCAAATAAATGCATGCTCTTTAAAGGTTTTGCTAAACCAGGACTTTAATTTATCATTTTGCTTATGTGACCAGTTAAACCCAATGGATCTAATCCAGAGTGGATGTTACGCATTAAGACTGATTTCATCTAACGATTCAAAACTACTTAAGGGGTAGGTGATGCTTTTCTGTCCCACTGCCTCAATCCTGCCTCTGGTGGTCCTTCCCTCTTGTTTGCTCTGGAACTTATCATTGGCTTTGCTGGGTTCAAGTCAGCTCACTAACTTTATAGAAAATCGTACACTTAAGTTTTCCAGATCACTATTATTACTTTTAATTTAGCAGCGTGAAACAGACTGGAACGCAAAGTAGCACTGAATGATGAGAGATGGAAGTATAAAAATGGGATGAGCAAGACCACTTCCTTTCAGAAGCTCACGATGGCTCAAAATGCGATGTGTAATGTCATCTTGATCAGAATGGGTGCTCAAACTGCATGATATGGTCTTTAAACTCTTGATTTTTGCAGTTTTCTTTTTCATTTAGAAGCTAGTTAAAGAATGTATAAAAAATATATAAGTAGCCTTTCAATATATAACGGGACTCATAAGAAAGATGGAGAGAGACTTTTTACCAAGGTCTGTAGCGACAGGACAAAGAACAATGGTTTTAAAGTGAAAGAGGGTAGATTGAGATTGGACATAAGGAAGAAATTTTTTACTATAAGGGTGGTGAGACACAGGAACAGGTTTCCCAGTTAAGTTGTGGATGTCCCATGATTGAAAGTGTTCAAGGTCAGGTTGGATGGGGCTTTGGGCAACCTGATCCTAGTGGAAGGTGTCCCTGTTCATGGCAGGGGGGTTGGACTAGATGATCTTTAAAGTTCTCTTCCAACTCAAACTATTCTGTGATTCTATGAAATTCTGAAAATTTAGAAGCTGTTCTTTTTGGGGGTTGGGGCTATTGTTTGTTTTTGGTTTTTTTTTTTCTTCCATCTAGCATTTTTGATGCTTCTATCCTTTATCTGCTACTACTGTGTAAGTGGATAACTGTAAGCGTTGGTGTCTGCAGTACAACTCCATGGTGTTCTGAAGCATCCCTGAATTTGAGGTACCAACCTGTATTCCCTCCATAAACTTGCTTGAGCTACTGTTGTTGTTTTGTCCCTTGAGCTGCTGTGTTTTAATCTGTTGAGCATAAATAGCATTTGGAAGAGCATCTCTGAGTTTTGAGACTCTTTCCTGAGGAACATAAGCTCTGTGTAATGCCCCCTTTCATGGAAGGGTTTCATGAGACACCGATCTGGCACTAGCTCACACATTGCTCAGCTGACTGAATGCCTGGCTGCCACCAGAAGGAAGAAATCTTTCTTCCCACTCCTCGCTGAGCTGTTCTACCCTGTGGGCTGTGCTGGTCCCAAAGGGGAAGCAGCAGAAATTTACTGGAGGAAACATGGCAAATTTTGAGCGTGGATAGATACACAGAGTTCAAGCATTTTATTAAAAAGTAATAAATTAAAAAAAAAAAAGTCTCAGTAAACCCCAAAACTTGTTGACGTATAAGGAGGAGAGTGGGGACCAAAAGGCAGGTGGAAACCAGGCACGGTGGCTTTCCATGATATAGAGCCTGCAGGAGACACTACAGCTGAAGAGATGGTCCACTGCTCTTGCATCCCCAAAGCAGCACTTTGCTAGGTAGTGTGCTCACTATTCAGGAGACAAGAAGAGGCTTGAAGATCCAAGAAATAGCAAAAAAAATCCTGCAAGTTAAATTTTTCCTGCATGTTTACTACTCTGAGGCATTCAGAATACTTTTTTGTCAGCGTTTGCAGATACTCAGACTCTCCAGTCTCCCTATTCACACCTCACTTGCCTTGTCTTTACAATCCTATCTGTGTAGATCTTGTACCTCAAGAAGTAAAAAACGTTCCCTTGGATTATTATTTTCTCTGAATATTGCAGTAGCTAGGAGGGCTTATTTTGGTAAAAGTGTGAGTTAAAACTGGGAGTATTTGTGTGCTCATCATCCATCCCTTTTAACTCTCTTTTTTTCCCTCTTTTTTACAATTATGGTGATTATCTATTGTTTTAATCTCACTCATGCAGCCAAGTTTTATATGGGTAGTACTATGCCATTGTTATTTTATTTTTTACTTGAAAGAGTGACAATTCTGGTGAATCATGTCCATTGTTCCATCTTGGGAGACAATGTGACACAAGATCTCTTGAAATCCAGGGATTGAAATATTGGCAACAGAGAGCCTTGAAATTGAGATGATGTTCAGAAACAAAAACGGAGTTTGCAATTTTATTTTATTTATGTGTGTGTATATAATGTGTGTGCATGTACATGTGTATATATACACACAAATTTTTAAAACATACCTGTGAACACCATACATGCACACACAGGGCTGCTAAATTGTAACACACCTTAATGACCTGACGTGGTCAGCAGCTCTAAATATAACCTCCAGATCACTATTGCTTACTTTATTATCTTGCTCTTCAAGTAAAACAAAGAAAAGCACATTTAGACTAGAAGGCTACTGTTTTCACAGGAGCTCTGGATGAGCAGCACCTCTGAAATTTAGAGACTGGAATAACTTATTCTGGTCTAATGATAAATTGAATTAGTTTAGTTTAGGTATTTGAATTGGAATATTTGTCTTAGTCTTCCTTTATCTCTCCAAGATATATACTTCAGCACATTTTTCAATTAAAAAGAAAGACTCTTGGGCTGAGTTGCTAAATTTCAGCATAAATTTTTATTCTGAAGTTATAAGCCCCCGAAAATAGCAAGGGGGAAGATTATAACTGTCTGACACTACCTTATCTATATAGCTGAGAACAGCATCACTACAATAAAAGAAGATAGCAGTGTCTCCCATTGATTGTTGTTTGATGAATGTAAAGCAATTTACTGGAATGCAATTAGCATTTGCAATCGCATTACCATGGGGAATTTTTTTATGCTGGCTTTGAATTGAAAATCCATACATTTTCTGTCCATGAGTCACTTCTAAGGAAGCTTTCTTTCTTGTTTCTTTTTTATTTTTTTTTTTTGTAGGTTTCAGAACTATAATTTGTGGAATGCTGAAAGGAAGTAAACCTAGAATTTTTATGTTTAAAATATGCTGAAGGACAAATTGTACAGTATATCTACTGCAGTAGATGACTTGGATTTAAATTTGTAATGCTGTGCATTGCTGGGGAATTAGTTTTTCAGGGTTTTTATAGAAAGAAATACATCTCTTGAAAAACAAACGGCTTCTAGATATGAATATCTTAACAACCTTGAAATAATTTTATAAATGTATGAATTAAGAAGCCTGAAGTACAGAGATTAAATAAGCAAAGCAATATGCTGAAACAATAAGTTCTGTGTGTGGTGGCAGGGTAACAATACTGCAAGAAGTAATGATGCTACCTTTTCACAAGCATTCAGATCAACAAGAAATGTACATGTGTGCAAGTGCTTAGTTCAGTCTACACGTTAAATAGGTGTAAATTTAGTTACGTCCCAGCTGTGATTATTTTTGCATCCCACAGAAATTATATAGAGATTTTAGAAAAAATACATACAGGTGTGTTGATTCCCAATTTGAATTTTCTGTAGACATATATGTGAATGATTGTCAGTGTTACTGGACAAATCTCAGCTGACATGCAGAGGGTATCAATGAAAAAATGTGTGTATGTTGTAGTGGGCTGTCAACATCCCCTGATGGTGACACATGCATACAGTAGCAAAAATAATCTGTATGGTGCTTTTTAATGGCTTCTGTATGTTATGGACCAAGTGCTGCTATCCTAACTCAAAGGCGACCACAGAGAATTATTTCCATAGAGAACTAGCTGTGAATGTTTGCTGGTTTCAAAACACAGTTATTTTTAACACTATCAGTTAAAGTTGTCTTGCTATAATGGTATATAGTGTACCTTAACCACTTTAGGTGAAGCTTCTCTTTTATGCGTTTGACCTTAGAGGTCTTACAAAGTCCCATTGTCTGTTGCACCTTGTGTACCTTAATCTCTGTGAGGTCTGGAAAGAATTGCTACTGAATTCCTGGATACAGTATTCATTTTCCCACCGGGACGTTATCTTTTGAGCTTTCAAAGGATTTTTTTTTTTTTTTTGGTAATGAAAACCTTTAAAGAAAGCATAACAGATAGTAATAGGAACAAAGGAGTTTCTGTGTTTATAAATACTATACAGTGCTAAATCCTGTCAGTTCTTTTTTTTTTTCACTGAAAACTTCCTTCAGTTTTAATGTTAACAATGGCATTGTAATGGTAAACTTTTTAACTGGGGCTTGCATTAATATTTTAGTGGAGTTAGAATTGTCTGTGTGCCATATCACTGCCTTGCTTAGGAAAAAGAATGATATCCCCATTTATCCCCATTCATTGCTGCGATCAGGCTGTGCACTGGCATGTCTGCCATCTTAAGGAGAGGCTACAGGCTCTGGGACACACCTTGTGTTGGTAATAAGCAAACGTAATTTGGGAAGACTCACTAGGGTAGCAATGCAGTCCCCGCTTCCTTCAGAATTAACTCTTTGCTGCATTTCCCTTTAACATCAACAGTCAGTTAATTACTTCATATTTTCCACACTTTCTCCTTGAGGAAAAAGGCTGGATACTTTTGCCACACTGACACTCAGATTTCCTGTCACTTCTATGAAGCCCTGAATCAACCAATATGAAATGCAAGATGCAAGGAAAGAGGTAAAGTTTTGACTGTATGAACAGAAGCCTTAATAATTTTCTACAAATAAAAAAAAAAAACAAAACCAAAAAACAAACACCGAAATAGATTTTCCATTTCCCCGGCTGAAATACCAGAGACTTTGTATTGCTGCCTTTCACGGCTGGCTGTGTTCCAGATAAAATTATTGCAAACAGTTTTCTTGAGGAGGGAGATTTGTATTCTTTATATATTAAGCTTTTAAAGTTAACCTTTTTATTCATCTCCTCTTCTGTATTGCTATCTTTCTCAGACCACAAATTGCATTGCTGTGCCCCTTAGTTCCCTCACCAAACAGCGCTAAGGCTAAAAGCAGAGAGTGGCTTTGTCCTGTAAGGGGCAAAATATTTCCTTTAGGTCTGTGCTGTCATTTTGTGTTTGCAAGGCAGGTTGGGCACTTTCAAATATATTTACCCAAATTCTGTCTTAGTCACTATTCTTCTGGAATGCAGGTATTTCCTGGGCTTCAGCAGACTTTGGCGTTTCATCCAGAAACCACTGAGATTAAACTGTGTGTTTAATACTTGTAATTGAGCACTGGGTGGTATCAACCCGGTGTCCAGACTGGGGAAGATGCTATACCGCTGCTTTTTCTATTCTATGAGCAGTGACAGTGGCTGTGGGACGGGCTGGACCGGGAACCATCACCTGGCACGAAGCCAAGAGTGTGCCAGGCATCTGCTTAAGTTATTCTGCTCCTGTGTGATCAATGACTCCTGGCTCCTGATGACTTTAACTTAACAGGAACCAGTGCACAGCAGGGGATAAGAGCCACTGTTTGTTGTGCTATTGATTATCTGATTAGTGTTGTCTTGTCTCTGTGAAGGCAACAACTCCTGTTCCTTGAAAGGATAGGACTTGCAGCTTCACGCAGTGCCTTCTCACAGGGGCAAAGGCTGGTCTCTTGCCCCGTGCAAGCTCACTGCCGTCGTGGGAGCCTCTGCCTGCCTTGAAGGAAGGCAGTATCAGTGGAAGCCCAGAGCCATCTTTTCACATGGAGGCAAGAATATAAAGATCGTGTGAGAGGGAATATGAGAAGCAATTGCTCCTGTACGTACAGAAAACAAGCAGGAAGCAGGAGATCCTTCACGGTAGAATTTGGACGACTCCAGGAGCTCATAAAATATTTTTCCACTTCCATATGAGGCAGGAATCCTAATTTATGATGCTTAGTGCCACTTTCGCTCCACCCACCCCATGCCCTTCAAGCATTATGTACAAGGATCTTTTTCCCTTTTTTTTATTTTATCTTTTTAAGGACCTTTACCAGAGGTAAAGGGGGACAACTGTTAAGCAGAAACTTTGTGGTGTCCTTATAAGAACGTTAGTGTGTGTTGAGCCTATACAAGCTCTGTGGAGTGTTTTGATTTCATTTTGACCCTGGTTTTAAAACCATCAGAGATTACTCAGGGGAAAGAACAGATTTTGGAGATCTTACCTCTCTCTACAGCTATTTTATCCTGTCCAAGCTAGGGAAGGCTGTTGTACAAGTAGTTACTGCAAGGGAGGTAGACCAGAGGTATTTCATGTGGAAGCTGGAGGACTTTCCTTCAGGCTAAGTGATGAATGCTCGAGACATGCCAATGAGTCTGGGTGTTTTGGGAACAGATTGCAGCAAACACAGTTGGCGTTGATTAAATTTGCACGCAAGCCACTTTAATAAATTTTGGTAAAAGTTGGAAGATCAGGAATTGCTTACCTTTCTGGGGTTAAAACACCAAATTGTCTATGTTATTTTCAGTAGCGCAAAGGGGAGTAGACAGGAGGAGGAGTCATAATAGGTTGGAGCTACGTAGAAATAGTAAATTGAAAACATTTAAACCTGCTTTTGATGCAGCTTCTGAAACAAAAGGAGGTAGCCCAGTCCCTCTAAAAACATGTTGTTATCACGGTGAAAAGTGGGATTCATTTATAAAAATAAATAAATAAATAAATAAACAAACTGCTGCACAGATTGCCATTAACCATCAGAAGGACAGACCAAACATTATCAGTTCAGCTCATCAAATCAAATACAGGATTTGAAAAAGGTACACTGAGGAAGAGATCATGGAAACTTCAATCACAGCAGTTTGCCCAGAACTGAGTCTTGGGAGTAACTTGGAAGAGAAAAATGAGCTCCATCTGCCAAAAGCGATGCATATCTTGGGTCTCATTTGCATCTTTTTTCTGATAATGAACTTTATAGGCAGCTATCAAGAACAGAACAAGAGCCAAAAGAACCACCTCAGGACTTACTAGTCCTGAATGGGAACAGTAAGTGAAATTAATTTCAGAAATATATACTCACCTCATGTGTGTTTCTCCATCAACTATGTTTTGTTTGGTGTTGCTGAGATTACAAAAATATAGTATTAATTCACAGATGAAAAATAATTTTAGCAACTTGGTGTTAACACATTTGAAAGATGCAAAGCAGAATAATAATAGGAGATGGAGAACAAAGTGGAGGCAGGAAAGTGGTGTCCTTTGAAACCACTGTGTGCTGAAGTCGTATCAGTAACTGAAGCAGCAGGAGTTTTTCTCAAGGGTAAAAGTGTCTCAAAATGTAATTTCTTTTCTGAACGAGATAAATGAACTAATGGCCACAGTTGATGAAATTAGGCTATAAATGCAGAAATTAACATATTAAAGTTAGTTGTCCAAACACGTAAGAGGAGCACACCTGGGAAGAAGAGTTTGGCCAAGGATCATGGTATATACCTTTTATGGAGATGCTTATGAAACCCATTCAGAGTGTGTGTGGGGGAAAGACATGGCCAACAGGTGCTGTGGAAAGAGGACCTCCAAAGAACTGCTCTGAAGGGGAATGCCAGTGCCTCAGGATCTGAAAGTCAGGTTTAGTGCCTTGCAAAGAAAATTGCTAGGTAGAGGAACAACTCTGAGAATGCATTTAACTTATAAGGAGTAATATGTGCTTGGCTGTTGAATAAGAAGTAAATTACAGATAGGCAAGGTCTCAAGTGATTGATAAAATGGTAATTTCCTGAGGATTTTTTGAGAGTTCTTGTTAGAGCACATATTCTTCATAAAGGATGGACTGAAGTCATCTTTCACTTACAAACAATGATAATGTGACCTTTTCTGTGGTACACCATACACATGAAAGGAAGGTAGATGGTCAGATATTCAAAGCTGCCTTAAGGACCGGGAAGTTAGGAGTGGCCCTCTGGGAAGTCTGGTCTTCCTAATCTGCTTTGCGTTCCCCAAATTCACATCTTCATTGCATTGTTTTTGTATGCTGTCTACAGAGCCTGCGGCAGTCTGAACAAGAGCAAAACCAACTAGTTGGTTACCAGTAACTATTACAGTCTTCCCCTGTTGTGGTTTCTCTTCTGTGCCTCCTTTATGTTACCTTTAGGAAGGTAAACCAAGAATGTCTGACTATGTTTCAGAATGCTAACTGCAGCTAAAAAGTATTATTAACTTCATTTAGGAAGGGTGAAGTTTCTGCCTTTAAGTTAGGCTGTAACTGACAAATGTCACCCTTACCTCCACAATTCTTCACGCTTTATAGCCATAACAACCTGCTAACCTATGTTTTCGCTTGTGCAAGGCTGAACGTTACAGCACACTGAATGTTACAGCACGCTGGTGGGTAGAAGAATTACCTGACTGCAACTTCGAGAGCAAAGGGAAATCTCATACTGTGCTGTATTCATTATTCTCCTCTTGATATGAGGGAAATTATATATGACAGAGAAATGAATAACGGGTCTTTTAATGTTGCGTAACATCCTTGGGCATACCATAAAGTGCCAGGATATCTTGGCTAATAGCTATTGCTACCAACCGTCAGCAGTAAAAAGCTTCTCCATGGACATTAAAGCTGCCATCAAGCCTATTACACAAGAAGATAGCTGAATAGTACCAAAAAGAAAATCAACCTGTTGTAAAAATGTTTCACCGTAAATCACACATCACAGTAGATAATTGTAGATACTTCTCGCGATAATCAAGAGAACACATGAGACTGTTAAAAACTCCTCATGACACAGGAAAGGGAAGGACTGTGTTTGGGAAAAGGTGATCTACTTTTCTGTGACATCAAGTAATGAAATGAACTGTTACTGACTAAAAGGTACAAATGGAGTCAAGTCCTTGCAAATAAGTTGCGTGCCTAATTACAGAGTAAATAATCATCGTGGGACTGGTTGTGACATCTCAGCCACAAAGAAGAGACCAGAGGTTTGGACACACAAAGTGAAACAGTCAGCTTTACATGGCAACCAGAAGTGGTATGTTTGCAATGTATTTGCTTGACACCTGTTTCTGTTTTACCCATTCATTAAGAACTCTTAAAAAGCTGGAGGAATGAAGAAATGAATACTATCTAGGGAAAAATAACACTCATACAGTGTTCAAGTGAAAAAAAAAAAAATGGTCTTGTTTCTCTCACTTCCATTTCAATAACCCAAATAACCCGCTTTTCTGAAATATGTAGCATACTTTGCTTCAGTCTTATTTTTTCTCCTTGAAGTAGAGCCATCCTCCATAGACAAAGATAAAAAAGAATTAAAAAAAAAAAAAAGAGGAAAAAAAGCATCACAAAACCAGGGGAAATTAGTAATGAGAGAGATCCGTAACACAGAAGGGACTTCAGCAGTATCGATTCTGGCAACTAAAATACGTGGTAGTGTGAAAACCTCACATAGCACAGGAACTGTGAGTTGAGAGACAAAAGTATCTCATCTGCTTCTACGAAATGAAACAGGTAGCTCCCAGGAGAAGTTTGCAAAACAGGAAGTATGGTGGGGCAAGTGGAGGTCTTCTGACCACTGAAAAAAAGAACCACCAAACTTCTGATGTTTGAATATTGAGACACCTAGCTATCAGCATTTTAGTGCTTTTGAGGACAGCAGATCATGGAATTGTATTTGTTTTTTGACATATTTGAGATTTTGTAGTTCCTCCTTTGTATCACCATGTATCTTATTCAAGACTGGTTTGGTACTGAGAAATGACATGGCACTGATTTGTTATAAATGTTTTTCTGAATCAAAAGTCTGATAATTCTGAGTAATTTATCAGAATGATTTGGTCATTTTTTTTAAAAAAAAGTAGTTTTCTCTATACCCATCAACTTTTAGAAAATATACCTGAAATGTACTATGATTATATCATTAATATATGGGGACATGGAACTGTTGTTCAGGATGGATTATAATTTTAAAAGGTGGAATTACAACTGCTATCATGCTTACTGTAGACTAAAATGAAGAAAGATGCACACGTATTCATATTGTCATTAGCAGAATTTATAAGGGCCAAAAGAGAAGGATGCACATGCAAACTGTTACCTCTTAAAGGACTGTGGAACTTGTGGAAATCTCCTAATGAATGTTAATGTAAATAGTAATGCTAGAATGATATTGCATCATGCGTGAGGGGGAGGCAGTGGCATAGCAGAGTGCTGGGACTATATTTAACCTTCACACATTAGGTGCACTCATGTCTGCAGGGGCCATGGAAGGTAAGTCAAGGTGTGCTACCCAAAAATGAAGAATTTTTTAGGAAATGAGTTACAGTGAGGCTTCCTTGGATTCTTGTGTTTGGATAATAAAACACTAAAAGCTCAGTAGTAACCACCCCTCCTCTGAAAAAGCTGTGTTTGATATATTTTTATAATGAAATGTCTGTAAACATTGAAAGATGTACTAATATGAGCATAAACAAAGGCTCTTGAATGAGAGAAATCTTCAGAAATTTTAGGAATGAGGATTGTTAAGAATTAAGGATGACTGAGGTAATCTTTGGTATAGTACTGGTTTGGTCATGGTTCCCGGGGTAAAAGTTCCAAGTAAAAATAAAATAATGAACTTTTTCCTTGCAGCAATATAATCAGTCTGTCATATTAGAACTTCAAAACATGCTTAATCTTCAGTTTGTGTTGGGTTGGGTTTTTTTTGTTTTTTAGTTTGTTTTTTTTTAAAGTATCAAAAGCCCTTCACAACTTCAAAAGTCTTAGAGCTTAATTTTATTATCAGGGTTGCTGCTTTTTTAATTTGAACTGTATTTCATATCTTAATGACTCAAAAAACATGTGCCTTAGTTATTCTTGATCAGTATGAAACATGAAAACATACGTATCACTCTCCAATATTTAGTAAGATTAATCACTGTGTAACAAAGGAAAAAAAAGTTACTTCAAAGTCCGGGAACTTGTGCTTCTGCAGAGCTAAAAAAGTAATTTCTATCTTGATTACAAACTAAAAATTCTGGTTCCTTTGTTTTTTTGTACTTCATTCAAAGTAGTCTAATTCTACAAGACTGTAACAAAACATCACTTAAATTGTGTCTGGTTTTGGTGTTTGTTTTTTTTTTTTTGTTAATATTAAAAAACAATCTTGCTGTGTTCCCAGGAGAAAGAGTATGTGTTTTGTATTTTGTGTACTCTCTTGAAGAAAATTTTTAACATGTTGAAACTTTTCTGGATGCAAAATGTGCTATAAAGCTGCTTAGTGATTTGAAATGTTAAAACATCTCTCATGGGAATGGATGAATGAGAGGCTGATTTGATCAGGCAGGTAGGAGACAAAAATTGTACAGATGTGGTTAATTTGTTCTAAGTGCACCCATACCCTCAAGCATCTACTACCTAGTTAGTGCTGCCTCTTGTGAATTTGCACTATACTATGTGAGAATATCTACATATTTTACTGAAAATTCCTTCTTTTGTAAGAGTAGTATGGGCTCTAATAAGCGTTTAGTCTGTCAGAATACAGGAAACAGCTCTTAAGGACTTAAAATTTATTTTTTTCCTTTTAGAAAAAGAGTAGGAAATGATCATATTTTCAGCAAGCTGCTTTGTATTAAACATCAAATTCAGTAGTTCCCGTGGGTGCTATTAGCTGTACTATCAGAATGGCTGCTGTACTATTTGAAATAGCAGTTGGTGAAGCTACAGTGTGTATGTAATAATATGAATGTTCCTCTTTGTGTGAGCTTGTGCACATCCATACCCATGCATGAACATTTTTCAAATCTTTATTCATTCCTTGATCATATTACTTTCATGGGTAGTTTATGAACGAGACAAGGTCATTCACAGGAGCTGGAAAGGCTTGGTTTGCAAAACACAAAAGAAAAAGAAGACATCCCCCTTCCCCCCCCCCCCCCCTTCCCTCCCCCCCCCCAAAAAAAACCAAACCCAAACCCAACCCTGAAACAAGTAAGCATTTATCTAATGAAGTAAACAACGGTGTTTGCATGAATAAGTCATCACTATGTCTATTTGTTAAACTGATTGACAGAGGAAATGAAAGTGATATGCTGGAGTTGCAGCATTCCCTCTGCTTCTAAAGTCTGACAGTATTCTGCCTTGCATTAGATCATGATGGCTCGTAGTGTAGTCCTTGCAAACTCTGCACTCTTTGCAAAGTTGCTCAAGTTGTTGTCATGACTTAATTAGACAAATTAGCATACAGAAAGTGATAAACAACTGTGTCGCCCCACCGGCATGTTTATTCGATTTAAAAAAAAAATGCTGATGACGAGGCAAACAGCTCGTGATAGCCTGCATTCACAGCCTTTTTTTTTTTTACTGGAAACTTGCTTTATGCTAGCTGTCATGGTATAAGAGAGACTGAGCTAGTTATCTGTTTTACTGTAGAACAGGTTGTATCTGTTTTTATAAATTTACATTTGTGTTTTGTTTGACATTCATAGTTGGACCACTGAATCAAGAATAATGTCCCACCAGTGATACTTTTGCTCAGCATTTTTTCTGAGTTTTTAAACTGTAGCAAAAATAACCTGAACTTAAGATTCACAAAAACATTTTTCCTAAGTACTATGCGTGGATACTTTCTGACCTGGACAGACATTAAACGTTTACCTTCAGATGTTTCCTTGAAGAAGAGAGAAGAAAGTACAGGTGTAAACCATAGCTGTGTTGGCCTGAGCTAATGAGTTTTCCTTCCCAGTTTCCACTGCATATGTACTTTTTTGTAGTTATGTAAATGCTTTCAATGACTGAAAAAAGTATGACCTTTTAATGAGTGGATACTGACCAGCAGTGTGCGAAGTGTATCGTAAGGCTTGTGTTGCAACTCAACATGAATTTCCATACTTGTTTAACATAAAATGGAAGGGCATCAAGATGAGTGTCTAAGTATTCTGAATGTTTAGAAAGACAAAGTTGTTCCTAGACAACTTTATCACATGTTGTGTCAAGACAACTTTGCCTAGGTACAAAGAATTTGGATTTTGCAAAGGAGTCTTGAGTTGGCCACAGCCTAGGAATGGAAGTGCCTGACTTAGCTTCACCAAGAGCAAGCCAGAAGATAGCAAAAGGCTCCCAAGACTTCGTAACTGTTCCATAATACAGAAACAAACTTGTAGCTAGATCATAAGTCATTCAACAGCAGCCTCCCATCTGCTGATTGAGACCTACTGAAAACAAAGCCTTCCAGATCCTTTCTGCTTCCATCTCATTTTCCAGTTGATCCAGGCCCCCTTGCTTTCTGCCTGTTCTCAGGGCTTGCTCGCTGCTGCAGGAAACCTCTTGCTCCTCGGAGCAGTGTCCCAGCTGCCCTGACACAGCAAGTTACCTGCCTGCTTTCCCTTCTCCTTGACAGCCCCAACTTCTCTGCGGAAGTTTCTCCCAGCTGGACATGCTCAGTTCCCCTCAGAAAAGAGGTACTTTCTCTCACCCATCAGGAATGTCTGCCTAACCAGGAGAGATTGGACCAAGGTAAAAAGATGGCTGCAACTGCCTTACTGCGTTGTTTTAAACAATATGTAGCTTATCAAGCACGTGTAAATTGTGAACTGGAAATTTTTGTTAGATGCAGTGAACATGTTATTGTTTCCAACCTGGAGCTATAGACTCCATACCTGGCCATCTTCACAACACATCTATTGTTCTTGGTGGTGGTGTTCAAGAACTAGTGATGCCTTCCTTGGCCTCCTGAGTTCTGAGAACAGGGTGTTTAACAGCGGTAACACGACCTTGTTGCCTTTTTCTATGTCATGCATATCTTCTTCAAATATATTGCCCAGTATGTTCGTAGACACCATCACAATCATCAGAGTCTACTGTGTGGTGCAGGGTTTCTGGGAACAGTCAGTGGTTTTGGCCTTATTTCCTGTTTAATGACCGCTTAATATTTAATATGCTGCCTAATTTGTCATTTTAGTTTTCCCATCCACAGTTGAACTTGTTTACCTTTGGATGCTTTATAAACATGTCATCATCTTGTATTAATCATCATCTGAAAAATTAACCTGTGGTTGATTTGTTCTTCAAAGTATGTGAGGTTTTCATACTCCTTTTTTCTAGTTATAATTCATAAGTCCACAACTGAAAAAGAAAGTTAATGTATTTCTTAGAAAGAAAATAAACATGGTGCTTCTTGTCTTAAACAATCTGTACAAGCTGCAGATGAGTTATGGTATCCTTTCATAATCCATCCTCTCAGTGGCGCTGATTTGGCATTATCTTGCCTCATATTGGGATTGCGCTAGCAGGGCTGTATCGTCCGGCGTACGAGCAGCGGGCAAACCAAGTCTGTGCTGATAACTCCAGTTGTAGCGTACGTATTTTGTGCTGCACATCTCAGTCTCTCTCATGTTTCATTGGTATGGCAACTGTCTGATTAGTGTAATTAGTGAGTTGAATTTGAAACGATAAACATTGTATCATTTAAGGGACTTTTCGTTTTCTAGAAACAGGGTTATCTTTGAGGTGTTTCTGGCAGTTGAGACGGCTGTAACAGTGCCTGACAGCCTGCCTTGCTCAGTTCTTTCCCTGGAGCAGCAACTACGCTGCTGCTGTCATCCTCGATGAGGGGGCAGGTTTTCGTGCTGATTGAAGGCCTGTTTTTGCAAAGAAAATGCACTAAAAATCTGAAAGCTGTTTGTCTCTCTTCTGCACCTGGTGTTTTAGATTTCCACTGAGTAAATTGCAACCTTTTTTTGCTATGCTTTTTTTCCCCCCAAAGGCTTAGCCTTTTTAATTTAAATAATAAAAATCATAGAACCAATTTGCCAGTGTCAGAAAAAAATGCAGAGTCTATAAAAATATCTACATTTACTATAAACCACCTGTAATTGCATAAATTAAAGTGTTACTACTAGTAGTTACTCTAGTAAAACAGTCATTTTACTATAGGTAAATTACTATTCTGAATATTTGAGAGTTGTGTTGTCTTTCAAGTCAACTCTTGGGCAGACATTAATGCTTTAATGTTAATTTATCTTTAAAGAGTAGTATCTATAAGTAATAATTATAGATTTATATCCGGCTTCTCTGGGGCTTCAAAGTTTAAGTTGGAAGAAGGTGTTACTGTACTTTAACAATCTTCAATGAAAAAATCCACGCTCTTTACTTCTGTTTTCACAAGAAAAAAAAAAAAATCTAAGGAACGCCAAACCTATACTTAATCTTTACATTGTCCTTGACGATTATGGTAAGAGGCTAATTTTCAGCTGGCCTACACAGTTTTTTCTCAAATGTCCTACATCCTTCCTAAGTACTGCATGTACACTCCCTGATTTCTGTGTAGAGTTGCTCCCTGCCTGTGATAATTGCACTATGGTTTTGTTTTTTTCATAGCACAAACCTACAATCCCAGTGAAGTAACTGAGATGCAGTGAAATCTGTGAATGAGTGGCAGTTCTGAGATCCTTTGTACCTTTCAGCAACTACTTTTACAACTAGACCACGGCTTTTGTCACTTATTTAAATTATGTTTCATAGCTTACTTTGGGGAACTTCAGTGTTTTAGTGCCAAGAAAGCTTTTGCGCCTGATCCAGAGATAGCTCTGCACTAATATGATTTCATGGAGCCAGCCTCCAGTGGATAAAGAAAATGCAATCATGTAATTACAGCAACAGAATTTCAGTTGTGATGGTGTTTTGAGAAAAGGGAGAAAAAGCCTCTGTCACCCAAGGCATCCAAGTGGCCTAAAATGGTAACGTCCATAACTGCCAGAGTACGAAAAGCATGATATACTAGAGCCATCAAAGAATGGACATCTGAACAGATGAGGAGAAAGAGTAAATGTCACTGAAATAGAACAGATAATGGCTTTTTGCTGCCACATAAATGCTGAGGCCACAAGGTGAAGCAGAAGACATTTCAAAACAGGCGGCATTGATCCTGTGATAACAGTCCCATTAACATGATTTTATTTCTGTGACACCGCTTGATTGATACAGATGCAATCATTTCATTTCTCAGTTGCTGGTGCAATAGAAGGGTATTTCCTTAGCGTGTGCCCAATACACCTTTCCTTGCACAGTCACAGCTCCCACTCCTATCTCTGTAGCAATACTAACATAGCAGGACATAGCCTCGTGACAGAATACATCTGTATTTTGCTTCAAGGCAACTATGTGTAATTGTGTGTGGTGTTTTTATTACATATTTTTGCGGATAATCTAGATGCTTCCTGAAGCTTCATAATCCCTAAGTTGCACTGTTAGTACATTATGGATGTGCATCTAGCAGTATGATAAGTCGTAAATACTGAAACTGCTAACAAATATACAGCAGTCATTTTGTCAAAGCCAAAACCAAAAAGAAATGAAGGACCAGTTTTCAAATGTAGGAAGTTAGTTAAAACCAAGCTATATGAATTCTGCTTACTCCAGATCTAGCCCTAAACATTTTGTGGTTGTGGGATATTTTCTTTTTATGTTTTATCTTAAGAAGTCAAAAAATAAGTGTTGTTAATAAGGAAAGTGATAATTAAACATCTAACAAACATTTAAAAGGAAAATGTGCATTGTGTGTTGGTGTTTATATTTTTTTATGGTGTGATTAACGCCTGTATAGCTGTGATTGTTTAAGGATGTAAGTGGGGAAATGCCTGTAAGGAATATGTATTTTATTAGAGCAACTGATACAGTTGGATGAGGGACACGGACAAGATTCCTGACACACAAACCCTTTTTCCTGCATATGTTTGTTCTATCATTCAGGAGTGCAACTCAGAGACTACAAAATATGCCATACCCCTTTGCCGAAGTGTTTATAGTTTATGTCTTTAAAATTAATTTTGCTGACTTATACAAACATATTTTAAGTTTTGAAGAAGTTCAAAGTATAAAAGACCTTTGCAGTGTCACATTAATTTATTTCATAATTTGCCTTATCCAAATGACTACTACTGCTGTTAGGAAAAGGAAAAAAAAATGCACTTATGCAATTGTTCTGGAGCTCCTATTCCAGTGGTGGTATTTCTTTAATGTGTTTCTGCAGATATTCTAGTTGGCACCTTCTCCGTGTCTGTTTGAACAGTAATAAAGATCAGTGTGCACTGGAACAGGACTAGAAGAGACATGTCCTGGTTTTCAATCTCATTTGCATCAGTGTAATTCAGATATAATTTTGACCTCTCCAGAGAGTGTCTTAGTCACAGTGAAGTCACTACCCAAGTGATTCCCAAGTAGCTTGATAGGTATAAAATCAGAACAAATAGTGAAAGAGTATGAGTTAACTTATAGGTGACATAAGTGTACCTAGTTTGTCCATACTTCCATTATTATAAATGAAGACATTGGACAGTTAGACCTCTTTATTTTTTTCTCTTTTTTTCCTGTGCAGTGGGGAAATGCTTAACTACTGCAGCGAGGGTATCGTCAAGTTTAATTAGTTTGTGTTTGTTCAGCCCTATAAAGAGTATTATTGATACTAACCAAGCATGAGATGATTGAAGTTTTTTAGCACTGCTGTTCAGTAGAACATTTACAGAGGGAATTTACTGTGAACATATATGTTCACTTAGGGTTAGTTCTCATTCATTCCAGGCAAACCAATCAATGAGTAGATGATTTAGCTGTTTGACATATCAGAGATTTTGTTGACACTTTCACACAAGAAAGTTGAAGTTAAATCACAGTCTGGATTTTGATGTCCATCTGTTCTGAATGTTTGGCATCTCAAGGACTATCTACATCTCAATTTATTACTGGAATTCTTATAATAGAGAAGGCAAGAAAAGATTATCAGAAATAAAACTCACTGTTCAGGAAATTCTTATGCCATGGTTTCCATTTTGTGAGACTTCACTTACTGTTGGCTTTTTGCAAGTCCTTGCGGATAACTAAACTTGAATTCTTTTTTTTATGCAAATGCAAACCTGACTTCAAAAATAAATATGACATCTTCTAGAAATTCTCATTATTTTGTCAAGGACTGGGTCATCTCTTTTTACTATATCCATCTGGACATAAAACACCAACCAAACACTGAAGTCAAACAACTTGGGATATAGCCCTTAGTACTTCATACAGGCCATGCTCTCCTTTTTTTTGTTTTTTTTTTTTGCCTCTTCTCCACTACATTTTCATAGCTTATTAGAAGGAATATGTCAGTGGATTCTACCTTCCACACTAAATCTTTTTGGTCCTTGAATAAGACTCCCTCCATCACTACAGTCCCCAGTATGAGGGAGCATGTCCAGATGCCCCAACCCAAGAGCAACAATAAGGAGTGCTTTTTTTTTCCACAGGTCATTCTGACTGCCCTCAATTCTTCCAACTATTATCTTTTCTCTGTATCTATGTCCAGTGCTTTAATCCCACTCAAGACACTGTATGGTCAGAGAAACATTGATCCCACTTAGTTGTCTCCTCCCACAGTCTCGTTAGTGATAGTGTGAGTGAGGTGGGACAAATCTCATTGCAGATATGCCCATTGCTTATGGTCACTTGCATGAAAATGCCTTTGAGGTTTGGAACTATCTGAGATAGCTGGATTACCTATACATGGTGAAATTTATCAATTGTAAAATTATTTTTCTCCCTACTCAGTAACAGAAATTTTACTCAAAAGCTGGTTAAGGCTTGCTAAATGATTACTAAATATTAAAGAAATACGCTAACAAGAAAACAAAATAAAAACAAAGCATCTATTTTTGCTACCTATCATCATCAAAAACTTTTCTTCTTCTAGTTGAGCTAAAGATTATCATGGCCTTTGACAGTAAGCATGCTACCTACAAAAAACCTGCTCCACATTCACTTTTAATTGAATCTGAATTCTTAGTGAATTGGTGCAGTTACACCTTTGGAATTCAGTTCAGTAGGAAACTCACAACTAAGTCACTGTAGAATGTGGAGTGAGAGGGAAGAATCTGAAGTACTTCAGATGAATCTACCACAAAAAATTAATTAAAAAGGCATGTGGTATCCATTTTTCTCCAATTTACATCTTTTAAAATGCATTTACAATTTGTAGTGTAGTGAAATAATAACTTAAATTCAGGTTGGTAATTTTTCTTCTGGTGGAATCCTGAATTTATCCTTCATCTAATTCAAATTTTAAATAGGTTCTGCAGCTTGTTTCCCAAGACCACCATGTCCTAAAATGCTCTTTGCTTCATTGTTGCCATGACATTTCAAGGGCAGGCATTAAGTCTTTTTGCAGAAGTAACTAGAGCACATTTTATAAAAGGGGCTTTGTACAGTTAAGAATGGTGTATGAAGTGTTGAATTGTGCATGCATTTTCAAAACCTTTGTTCCTGTTTTGCAGAAATAGCAACTAATATTACAGTTATTTGCAGCATTCTCTTAGGAGAATCACTGAATTCCCAGACACAGTTCTAGAGTATTCCTGTTACCATTTTCGTAGAAACACAGAATTGGTCTGTCTGTTGTTCTGAGGCTTACATAAAATGTGTGATCATTTTCACTAATATTAACGGGGATTATATAGAGCCAACATCTAAATTATTTGGAGATCAGCCTCTAAACATAAAGCAGGTTCTACAGGCTTAGAATTAATGAAATGTGTAAATCAGTATGTTGCATCACAGACCCTGAATGTGATGAAGAACTTGTTGAGATTTCATCTAATCAGTAGAAGAATTTTTGTAAAGAGGTGGAGCTCAGCTAATATCAAGGTGTGTTCTGCATGGCCTTACCAAAGACAGTTTAAAATACATGAAGAAAAAGCTGAAACATTTCTAAGGAATACTGTATCAAAGGTATTTCTGTTCGAATACTTTTCAGGATATTTTCTGCCTGATTTTTAAGACAGATGTTGTGTTTTAGAAGATGACAAGCAAAACAGAGCATGGTTGCCTATATAGCAAAGAATAAAAAATATATTGTGAAGACTGCTATTATTTGAGATAACTCTCCTATTACGAGGTTTAAAATTTCATCTGACCCCCAAGCTCATATGCTGCTCACATCCATACTACATAGAATCAAGGAAAAGTCACTGATTTCGTGATATCTCACTAGTAGAGCTGTTTCCACTTCTAGGCCATTGTTCTACAGAAAAATAAAAAAGTAGGGAAATAAGCAATAATTTTCTTATAGCTGAAGTATTTCAGAGGACTGGTAATGCCTAATTTGTTTTGCTTGTTTATGACAAAGTCTGAGGACAAAGAGGTCAAACTAGTAGAGCAAATCGATCTCAAGACTGCTGTAGTGGTGAGTCTGGACCATGGATGGGTAGGGTGAAATTTATTTGTATTACTCTCTGACAAAGATGTGTGGCGTTGATTTGTAGTTTTACTAGTGTTAATAAATAATACAAAGAATGAGCTAATTTAAGAAAAGGAGTACATTTTTCAACATTGCAAGAAGTTTTTCCCACCAGTGATCATAGTACTGTATTTAATCAGGGCATATTAAATTATTTTTATGCTCAATGTGTCATATAGGACCATGTTTAGTATGTGATACGGGATCCCAGTTCTACAGATATTCTTTTTTTTATAATGTAACCTGTTGCACTGGTTAAGTGCTCAGGTAGACAGGTTCCTGGCTTTGATGATACTAGGTTTTTAAGTTAGTATCTGTACGGGTTGTGCTAAATGGGCGTATATGTAAATCCAAATAACTAATGAAGCATGCATACTTTCTTCTTTATAATCTATATTTAAGATCTCCTTTACTTCATGAAGGCAGGTTGCTGGATTGCTATTTATAGTGGGGTTGAAAACTTATGAATATTCATGACATTTAATATGTCTTATATCTGATTATCCTGAAAGAAGTACGGGTCCCATAAATAAATATTCAAACTAGCAAATGAACTGCAATAGAACTATAATGCATATCGGTGTTATCCAAAGAGCAGTGAAGCAGGCACTTTTAGTAAAAGATAAACCTCTAAATAAAGCAACGTTTTTTTACATATATCTTATTTTCTGAATAGGAAAGGAATACATCATATGGAGGTGAATATGGCATGACTAATGAAAAATTTAACATAGAAAAGTAGTCTAGAATCACATAAATAGAAAGAACACATATATTCCCTGAAAAGTCCCGAATATTTTTTTTAAAGTCTATATTCACCATGATCTCTAGTATGCTTCAGGATGTATCATAGTTTATATCGTAAAGAAGAGTTACATGAATTTTGCTTACCTTAATATGCCCTAAATGCAAATATTCAAGACCTAGTGGAAGATGATCTCTGGAAGCATAAATTGAAAGCAGATGAATGTTTCAAGTGTAGTCACAAATAAAATTAAAAGAAACTAAATACACGGTTCTCCCATTCTAAAGTAGTACAGAAAGCCATTTAGGAACAATTTAAACAGTCAGTTTGTAAAAGATTTTTCAAAACTTAAAATGGATCTGGAAAAGCTGAGGAAAGCAATTATGTTCTTGTGGGTGTTCTGACTGCTTAGGGTTCTGGTAGTGCACTGCAAATTCAACTTAGATATAGTTCCTATAAATGCTTTCAGATCAAACAAACTTGAACTAATGGGAACTGCAAGTTATTTTTATAATCCTTTCAGCGATAACCATGCACACCACACTTGAAAGATAAAATTTCTCTTCTTCTTGGTACTTAAGAGAGGTGTTTGGAAAAACTCATGGTTCGATTTTTGCTTCCAGTGAATTAAACAGAGTCGTGTTCTTTTTTTGATATAATGACTGCAAAATGAAACAGCTACACCATCTTTGGAGGGCTTGGAGTGTTTGGAGGGGGTGGGGGTTTGCTTTGTTTCATGTCCATTATATCTTGGGAATAAGATTGGCACCAGGGATGCCCATGGCTGAATTCTCACCCTCCAAAACCATTTACTGAGGAGGAGGAACTTTATTGTTACTCGTACTGAGTTTGTGCTGTAGTACTCCTTAGCAATCCATTGTACCTTTCTTCTGAAGGTGCTACCAACTGCAAAGAGGAAATTAGAGAGACTGGGGGCAGGTACCCACCAAAGAGACGGCTTGGCAGCTCCTGGCTGTGCTGTTCTTAGGGATGTGCTGAAGGCGGGGCAATCCCAGATGTGCCCGCTTCACCCTTCCAATATCCCTTTTACGCTGGGAAGCAAAGTGTTCCCTTCTCAGCTTGGGATGTTAGGGTGCTTGTAGGACATTCGCCTAGGAGTCCTCCCATCTCTGTCTCTGACCCAGTGCTCTGTGAGGATCAAGCAGACACCATCTCTGAGGCAGTCTCTCCAGTATCCCTGGTGCAGGTTGTAACTTCAAAGCCACAATCTAACCTATTGTGCACACATGCCAACAGCTGGGTTGCTCCAGACCACAGCACTGCAAATAAAACACTACAGTTTAAATGTGCCCCAAGATGCTATGGGTTAGAGTGCATATAGATGAATAAGGCACACCAGGGACAGTGCAGTAAGACTCAGCATGGATTAGTCATAATTAGGATGGAGAGAATGAGTGAACAGCGCACTAATTACAGGAGCCTGAAATACCAGCCTTAGTATCCCTTTGCAGTGATTGGCAACTCCCAGTTCAGAGTGCTCAGTGGACAGCCTGAGGACAAGCCATAGATATGTACAAAAATAAATTTGATGAATTATTTTTTGGAAAATCGTTACTACTGCTAGCCAGATCCGTCCAAAATTTTTTTGTGGTATTGCCTATTATGAAGTCTCCTTGAATCTTCTTTACTGTTAGCTTAAGGGAATTTACCTTTTATCAACCTAAACACCTATATTTTGCCAAGTATAATAATCAGAGAATGAGGAACTAGTACAGTGGGAACCTATTTTAAGAAAGCAATAATTTCTTCCTCCTCAAAGTTACAAAAGAGCTTGTTTGTCAATACGGAAGAGAAATCACCTTTGAGAGAGAATATTTTTCCATACAAGTTTCAGGAAGGTCGTGTGAGGAAGTGTCATGCAACAGAAGAAGTGATCACTGAACATCCGATGCCAATAAAAAGATCAATTTCTTAGTTCATCTCTTCTGCCATATTGCTGCTCTCTGCATCCTAGCAATTTCTTCTGTCTCTTCTGTTCAGTTCATTCTCGGATTATGGTAGTTTGCAATACCTTTTATAGACTATCCCTGCCCTATTGTCTCTCATTTGATACTAGAATGTCAACAGACTCATCTGACTAGCTTTTTCCAGTGTCCACTGTTTTCTAGATGATCATCAAGGAAGTACCACCTTTTTAATTTTTTTTTTCCATGCAGCCATTCATATTCATGCAAGAATTTTGTATTTTAATATAGTCTACCTTAGTTTTATGTGGGAAGGAAGACAAAATGCAAAATTTGGAACCAATATGAAAAGCAATGCTTTTTAGCTTTTATTTTGTTAATGTTTTTATTTTGTTATAATGGTTTTATTTTGTTTATTTTTGTTTATTTTGTTTATTTTGTTATATTGTTATAATGGTTTTATTTTGTTAATGTTTAGGTGTTGGAAATTGGTTCCTTCAAGGTGATTCAGGGGTTTTACTTGAGAACCTTACAGACAGGATTTGCTCATCTGACTTTTACCAAGTACTCCAACCCAGTCCTTTTGGCAGCAACTTATTGTCGAGAAGACCAGAGCTTCCAGAGGGTAATTCAATTCACATATTTTAGACATCAGGTTTTTGGACTGAATGAATGCCCCCACAGAAGTCTCTGTTGCTTTCTCTTGGCCGCAGGTCTAGGTGAGAACAGATGCCTCTCTAGGAGAGCTGAATTTAAGATCAATCTGCTATTTTTCTTCAGTGTTCTCTCTTTAATGATGAATCTGACTTTTAGCTTAGAACATTGACGTGGGGGTGAGGGCAGTTTATTTTATTAATGGAGATGATTTTTAGGAATCAGGCTCCTCTTCTATATTTGATTTCTCTTAATAAGGCAATTATTTGACAAAGGTAGAAAAGTTGTGTAGTGTGGCAGGGACTGGTGTCAGTGCCGGGTCAGTGACTACAGGAACTTCAGGGAGAGACCTCCAGCACCCCATCCTCCCCCACAGACTGTGTCTTTCACGCTTACCTGTATTTTTATTGTTAATAGCAGATATCTAATTGTTCTTTTAGCCATGATCCCTAAGTATCTCTACTGCTGTCACATCACTCTAGTTCCTTTTTAACATTTAGCTGTTAATGTCTGGTCTCTCTTATTTGTGAAAAGAGGGTCTCTTTTCTCATCACATCTTTCTTTCTCCATTTCCTGTTTGTTTCCATCTCTTTTAAAACATTTTCACAGTGTTTCTTCTTTTCTTTTCTTTTTTTTTTTTTTAATGCATTTGGTTATAATTTCCATTAATATTAAAGGATCTTAAACAGAAATGTAAAAAAAACCACTAGAGTATCTTCCTTCACTTGCCTAAGCTTATTTTTTTTCACTTGATTCTGTGGTTCTTTTAAGGTATTATTTTCTTCTTGCTTTTTAAAGCTAAATGCAGCTGTCTAATAGAGTATGTTGCCTTCTCTTAGTACTTTAATTGGTATTATACCTCCTTGACCTAGAAGAACAAGGGCACTTTTTCTAAAGCAAGCAAATTATATACTTCAGGTTGTGTAGCAACATGGTGCTGATGAGCAACTCCTTTAAAGGAGTTCTGTAGAAAGCACTTTCAAATTACAATATACTGAACTAATAACATCTACATTTTTTAGTATGATATTCTTATGCTGCTGTTAACAATGCAAATCTAATCCCATCATTAAAGTCAATGTAGTACAATTTTCTATACCTAAATTTAGACCTAAAACATTTCAAATCATTTCCAAAATATTGTAATAAGAGTAATTATTATTAATCTATTATTTTCATTAGTTAAAATCCAACTTTGGGTATATTAAGAAAGTGAGAGATAAAACAAAATAAAAAATCGACTTAATTAAAAATAGGGACAAAGATAAGTAAAGCTACCGAGTACAGTTTCTAGACATTATTAAGCAAAAGCTATCTCCTTGTGCAATTTGGAGTGGAAATACATGTAAACCTATGCTTCTTATTTAAAATCTTCAGCTATGCTTATGGAATAAAAGCAATGTCGGTTAATCTCAAAACTTTGATGTGGCTGCATGTCAGAATTATGCAGCAGTGTTAGAGTTCAAACCATCTCTTAAACTCCATGGGGATTGGGGTGGTAATTAAAGTCCCCTTCCGTCCCCCCGAGGTCTAACCATTAATTCCTCTTTCTTTCCAGAGAGGGCTAAGATTCTCCTTCATGCTGCTCGTTGCCACAGATCAGCAGAGCTTATGGTTTCTATAACCAGGGACTGGATGTAGGAAAACAAGCGCTTTGGCGGCTGGAATAAATTGGCTGCCAGCATGGGACTGTAATTGAAGCACAAAGCTAGACAAAAGCTCACCTTCCCTCTGCCCAGCAGAGAGTCATTTGCAATGCTCTGTGTCACTAGCCCAGGCATGGAAGAAGATGTCAGCCTCACCTTTTTTAATTAGGTGCTGAAGGCTAAAAATATTCTCCTTGTATGCGACAGAAAGACAAGATAAGGTACACATGCTGACTCCCACATGCTGCAAAACTAGTAAGGTTGCATTTGCTGAATGGCAATCGAGTTAAAACCAGGAAAATGTAGCTTCAGTGCAAACTTCAGAAGGGAAAGCCGGAAAGAACCCTACATTTTACTTGCATACAGAAAACTTCACCTCCCACACACTGAGCTCTAATAGCGGCAGCGTGTCCTGGTCCAAACCTGCAGACATGCGCGGGGTCATACAGTTCTCTTGAGCTCTCTCCAACTGCAAACCATTGAGAGAGCTGAATAATACCACAAAGGAAAGAGAGCTATAGTTCTGCTAGCAAAGACATTCTGTCACCTTTTGAAACTGTATCTTCCTGTAGCAATTCAGAGACACTTTAAGCTGGGAAATGGTATATGTATTTTGGCAGGAATTAAACTTTCTAAAGAAGATGTAGAGCATTAGGCAGCTAGCAGAAAAAGGATATTTCAGACTTAAATAAGAAGACCAAAATAATTGTGCCATGAAAAGTCCCTTGGCAAAAAGCTGTTAGCACTTTCTATTCTTGCTGAATTTTATCTACTTTAAAACCATCTCAGCTACTCTGCATTGAAAAGCGCTACCATGCTTAAACTTGAATGTTGCTTTATTTGCATTCTACTCAGAGAGGACCCAAATCAAAAGCAGTGGGCAAAATACTGGATGGAGCAAAACATTTAAAAAACCAGGCCCCCTTCTCCTCGGATATATTGATTCCTGGGGGAGACTTAAGTAGAGTTATGAAAAATTAAATGTGTTGATGATGATCTTTTCCCTTTCTTGACACCAGCTGTCTGGTTACATCAGTGTAGCTACTCTGTCAAAAGGGTGCTGAAGTATGTGATCTTTCAGGTCAGCTTTCCAGTAAAGAAGTGATGACATTAGCTTCACAGGGTTCTTATCTTTAATATAACTTATTTTATTTGTGCACAAACGTCAGTGTTTGACCAGAGATGGCCCATTATGATGCAAGGCAATAGTTTCTTCTGGTTATCTCAGAGCCACATTATGTTACCTAGTCATAGAGACTAAAGCTAAGAATAAATTCTGCTTTTGGTATATCTCTCCTATGCAGGACAGTGTATAACCCAGCCAAAAACCACCACGTGCTTTCCCTCCAAGGATGAAGTCACTAAGCAACCAAGTAAATCACACTATAGTTATCTTCATCTGGTGTCACCTTCCAGATCAAATGTTACAGTCCAGTGTCTACAGGTTGCCATTCTCATGGGGATGGCTGGTATCTTCGATCCCTGATATATTTTCTACATTTAATACTGGGGAAAGAAAAATGTCCTGAGACGAATACGCTGTTCAAGTATAGGAGGAAAAGAGTTAAATTAGACTGGATTTATGCTGATGCGGATCCTGTTGTTGCTGGTTTTGTTTTTAAAGTTTTCTCTTGGAAGGGCTGGTAGTGTCCAAAGTTGGGTGGATTGGCACAGAAAGGCCCAGTCAAAGTTTACAGCTGAGTAGGAAATGGAAAATAAACGTAATCAGATGTCAAAGGTTTTGGAGTAGAGGAAAATTCCTCTCTAAGGGTTCAGCATTGGTTTATTCATGTGAATGGCTCTTTCTTTCTGTTTTCATAAACATCCTTAGTGACCTCAAAAGAATCTCTGTCTTGTCTGTGTACTTAACTAAACAGATTAGTTTTTTTCCTACACCGTTGCAAGTGCAATCTGTAAGGTACCTGAATCTACCTATGTTGACAAGTTTTAAAGATGTTTTAAACATCTTTTCCAGTATTGATAGTTGCACCCACTCTTCAGAAAGGGAGAGTCTTTTTTTAAAAATTTTTATTTTTATTTTAATTATCTTTAACAAAGCTGAATGAATTGAATATCATCCACAGATATTCAGTCTGCAAGGCAGGAGATCTCCTGAATAAAAGATGGCATTTGAAAGCTCTGTATCGTTGGTTGATTTTGTAAAGTCAGGGATGGTCACCCATATATATGATGGTAGGATCAAGCCCTTCAGAGTGCCTGTACAAGGTTTTCTGATTGTTTATAACTCTCAGCACCCTTTAGAGCTATAACCAGTTGCACAGTCAACATTTTTTGCTGCATCACCTATATGTCCTTGTGTCATGGAGTTCTTCATCCATAATAATCAAATCATTTTCTTTCTGGTGTTCTACTTATTCTCCTTCCACTCAGTCCTTCTTTGACTAAGTGATTTTTTTTTTTTTACAGCAAAAATAACAATGTGTTTAAAATTTTAAAACAAATCCATAGTTATGAGGAAAAAATAGCATTTTTCTCCAAAAAATGCCATGTTTTATTCAGGAGATTTCTTTCCATACAGAATAATAAAAGTACTTAGGGCTTAAAATGAGTCTTTCAAGAATCAGAGAAACCTTAGTTTAAGTCATCTAAAAAGTGGAAGCAATGTTATCCAAAGGGTTGTAGTCAGTAAAAGGGTAAAGAGAGGATGCAAAATACCACCTAATTTATTCAACGCAAAGATAGCAATGAGAAAGCTGGTGGAAGGATTTAGAGAAGGTTTCCAGATGAATGGTAGATTTTCCAGTAATTTGAGGTACATGGATGATAAAAAATTCATTAATTCATAAGATGATGAATGAAAGATTGTAGTTAATGAAAGGGATGAATATCGTAGGAAAATAGTATGAATTTGCAGTTAATAGCCAAGACAAAGCATGTAAAACAAAAAGAAGCAAGAATGTTCTGATGGGGAGGGAGAGTACTTTATTTAGGTTGAAAGTTTGGTATATAGGCTCAGTTATTATCCGAGACAGTAAAGAAAGCCCGGGCAAGTTTATCAAGAAGAGTTCAAGTTTAATATAAAAATCTATCTTTTGGAGGCAAACTGCAACACCACCAGATTTTTAAAAATTTTATTTTATTTTTTAAAAAGGCACTTGAACCTTGGTCTTACAGAGAATTGTTTAGAGTTGCATGGCCAGTGAAGAAGCTTAATGGCTGGGTTAGTTTCATAAGGAGAGTTGTGTGACAGAAAATCTTATCAACGAGTAATCGAGTCAGCAAATTGGGGTTTGTGATGAGATGAGAGAGACAATCATTCAAGGATGCCTGGACAAAGAAGAGTACAAGTGCAAATGAAGAGGAGTGAATGAAATTGATCACCCATCACTCAAAAAGATTAGTGATAATTAAACCACTGTGGTGAGATCTGATTTATCACAGCACCAAATATCAGAGCTGTTATGGTTAGTGATGAAAATAACAGTTAACAAAAGTAATGTTTACCTTTAGGAAATAATTGACAAAAATTATGTCATGTGTCTTTTGCTAGTTGATAGAGCCCTGCACCCCTATATCCCATCGTGCCAATGTCTGTAAGTTGTGTCTACAGTAGTGACTGGTGCAGCATGAAGAAAGAAGGACACCATGTTGATTTGTCATGTTCTGTTACTGCTCTAGGAGCATATATCTGTATTTTGTGTTTTCTGGCAATTAATTTGGTGCTAGTTGCTAGTCTACATATGATGAATCTGTATCCAACAGATGACACAAAGTAGATTTCTGTACAGTCATCCCAGATGACCGTCCCCATTGCACATGCTGTTACTAACAGAAATTCATGCATATGTAGTGAGTACACTACTGGAGGACCTCTGAAAGGATCTGTTTTCCTCCTGACGAAGGCACCCTGTGTCCACAAAGCATTTGAGGGGCACTTTACTCTGGCATATTACTTCAGCCTTGGTTCCACTTAAGGAGAAAGCATTTCAAGTACATTTCAAGGTGCAGTTGAGTTAGAATCATGGAATCATAAAATGGTTTAGATTGGAAGGGACCTTAAAGATCATCTTTAAGGATGTTCATACCACATGACTCAAATATGGATGTGATGCAATGCATTTCTCTCGCTTTGCAAGTGAATAGGATGGTTCCAGTGCACTAATCGGTTATGTAGATGCACGCTGTGCAGCATGCATTCCTCCTGCACTTTCCCTTTCTTTGTCTTTTTGCCAGTCATGCCAGATAGATAATTTGGACCCTCTCTAGTTAATTTGTGGCCTTAGAAAATGTTATGATTGCCTACAGAATGGAAGTTTACTTATTCTTCTGGCAGGGCAATTCCCAATTTTACATGGTTTATCTGTAATATGGTGTATTCCAGTTTTTCTACATTTTACCATAAAAGTCTATTCAGTGAAATGTCAACACAAGATGAAGGAAAGATTTATTCTTGGTATGCTAAACCAGATGGTATCTACAGAGATACGTGGATAAGGCGTTGGTTCTCTTTGGCATATACAATATTTAGATTGGTATAGCTATGAACAGCAACTTGAGCACATAAGCATCTTATCTGTGATCACTTCCATCTATGGCATGACATAGTTTTCAAAAAAAGCAGTATAATATTACCAAAGATCTAAGTATGTAACTGTCCTCATTCATTTTGTGGATGAAGTCTTTTAAAGTATGTGTGTTTATGGTGTCTTTTCCATATAAACCTTTTCCAAGGTATAATTCACATTTTGAAAGTAGCATTGGGCAGAGGGAGAATCTTGTAGTCATACACGTATTTAATCTGGGGAGAAAGTTCATTTGTATCAGGTTTATTTTTCCCCAGGGTGTCTATCCACCATCAGTGATTTGTTTAATGAATGTGTTTTAGCTATCGCTTCAAATCTCACAGGATTAGAGTTCTTAAATATTTTAATGTCATTAGCTACCACTGGAAATCTCAGTGTAAATCTGCATGAGATAGTTGTACCGAGGTGTTCAGTGTTCCTTTCAGTCACGTATGTTTTTCCTGAATGTAAATTTTAAAGGGAGTTCTGCTTCTCCTACCTACACATTAGAAGTTTGACGGCTTTCTCCTCAACACACAGTAACCTTCCTTAAGACAAAAGATAGTAAATGCTGGTTGCAATTACTCTGTATGGATTATGTTTAATTCATGTGTCCTTCCTATCAGGGGTTTTGTTTTATTTTGCTGTGTGGATTGTTTAGAATTTATTCTTGATCTAATCTTTTATGTTTTTTTAGTGGAGCTTCTCTTTTTTGTATGTAGGCCTTTGCAGTATTTTTCTTGAACAGTGCAACAAAATGCTGCCCATGATATTTCCTGCTGCTGGTTCCTATGTTTGGCAGCACGCAGCATCATAAGATGATTCATTTCACTGAAGGATTCCAGTCAGTGACCGATGAAGCCTATGAAGGCGGTGTCTTTGATGAGTCACAATTAAGTAGTATCCACACCAAGGAGTAGTCTCTGACATGAAAAGATACTTACACTGACATCTATGCAGGTTGATGCTGTTGATCATCTTCCCAGAGCCATTATTTTCAAATTCTACTAGGTTTGAAGATGTTAGCGGTCTTTCTTCAAATAAGTAGAATAAGAGGTTGAAAACAGCTGTAGTTGCAAAAGGCAGGAATAACGTTTCTGTTAATACATCTTTAACCATGGGCATAACGTTCCTTATCTTTACTTGAGGGGCTGTACCTGTGCCAGGGATGATTATGTGAGTTTCACAGATGCCCTGATGAGAATCATTCGGTTTTCTGTCCTTATTATTTTTAATTGATTCAGCAAAAAGTTTGTGGAGAACCTGGGGTTCTTTCCTTGACCTCTAAATACCAAATAAGTTTATATGTCAAGCTGACTTTGACTCAAGACACTAGATATCCTAGTGGAAGTATTCTTAGTGTTCTTCTCTGTATCACAGTGTAAGTCTTAGAGCTGTAAAGAGTAGAAATCCCTCTTCTAACTTAAAGCAAATGTTTAAGTTGTGGGAGTTATATTTAATATTCTGAGCTAGCACTGGAAAGCGTTCATCTACAGGTGTGCGGGTAGATGCTTCCTTGTGCACCTGATTCTACCTGTGACAAAGCACTTGAACTATATATGAGTTCTGAGTGATGCTCTAATTCAGAAAGCTTTTTTTACACTGCTGCACAGCTGTGATTTGGATGTACCTAATTAGTCTGATAAAAGTATACAACAGTTCTATCTTCACACTGTCCATAAATTTCCTTTAGAACAAGCTTTCTTGATAGAGAATTCTCTTTTATTTTGGTATAGGGGATCATACAGCTCCTGAAAATATAGAAAACCATGATAGGCTGAGGCAAATTATGGGAGGAAGTAGAACAGGGAGGAAAAAAATCAATATAATTCCCAAAAACGTTAGCTACATACAAGTCTTTCAAAAGCATTGGAGGGATGCCTGTCAACATAGTACTTCACCATATTATCCTATTTTTATTAAAATATATTCATCTATCTAACGGCATTTATTACACATATAACAAAAGTAGGAGTCACTTTTTATTGTGATTTTTGTGAACATGGTTGACTATAACTGTATACAATACTCAGGGTTAAGTCCTGCCAGTGCCTTGTAGACTGCCTTCAATATTTCCTTTACCAGAGCTAGAGCAGGGTTTAATTTCCATTTTTTATGCCCACATTACATTGATCACTTATACTTCACTAATCCGTCTAATTTTTATCATCTTCTATTCTTAAATTTTGAATTTGTGGCAGAGATTCTATTAGTTATTAGTTGATCTTGTGCCTGTTTCCATTTCTATTACTTCTGCTTTTGTGATCAAGTAATTTTTCTCCTGTGATACTCCAGTTCTTCTCTGAATGTTATTCTACTTGAGTAGAAGATACTGCCTGTTGTAATTTTTACCAAAATTGAGGTTCTGGGAGGAGGAGGACAAAATAAGAACATAAGTGACTCTAGATATTCTCAGTCCTTTCTTTTCCAAGTTGGTGTCTATATTTTGGTGAAAAGAGCGTTAGAGAAGGTAACTACCTTCTGCCATCCAGGGATCCGTAAGGCAAAAGCAAGTTAAGAGTGCAGAGAAAGTTCTGGTTTTAGTCTTCTGGATTCTGATTTCAAAATCTTAGTTGCAAACTGATATGATATTTGAAACTGATCATGTTGTTGATGATGAGAATCATTCAGCATCTGGCAAAGTCGATCCACTTGTATGCACTTAATGTTTCATTTATGGATTCATTTGTTTTATTTAATTAGCTGGGCTCTTGTACTCATTCCCCTGAAACACTGCAATGTAATGTTTATGGAAGTGCATGTGACCTTGGAGATACACTTCTAGCCATTCCCTTGTCTTCTGAGAATACAAAATCCATATGGTGCTCTCCAAAAAGGAAAGTGTTTATGCTGCTTTGATGCCAATTTAGTTGTCATTACATTTGAATAAAAGGTGAACAGTTTGAGGCAAAATCTAATTATCATCTATTGCTGCTTACATTTTTTGTGCAAATTGAACATTTACATTTTTTAATAACAATGCAGAAGATCAAAGTACATCTTTGTCAATTTTGCTTATTATTGCCATCTATGCTGGTGTCATAAACTCTGGTACTGACAGAGTGACTGACAGAATAACTACAGAGCTAATTACTTGAAATAGGTTTCATGAAAGCTATTAATAAAGTGGTGTCGCAATTATCACATATGAAAACATGAAAAGAGTGCTGTATTTTAGCATTTTGTTTCTATTGAAAACTTTGTTTCTACTAAGAATGAACACAACTTGACAAACTATTTACAAACTTGTAATGAATTTTTCATTCAAAAAAATTCATTAAGAAAGCAGATAGCTTACATTTAATGAAGGAAAAATTTCAACTTTTCAGCTCACAAGATTTCATTTTAAAATGCACTTTTAAAAAATTATCAACATCATTCACAAAAATCTACTCCTAAACTAAATAAAGTGTTCGATTTCTAAGTAGTCAAATTTCATTTTATATGAACTGGTTGCTTGAACAAGCACAACACTTTTCAAACTGATGTAAAATAAAATTCCTTCTCCTTTTAAGCCTACTAATCAAACCAATATCACTAGAATAGAATAGCATTTCAAAGGCTAAGGATGTTAGAAGAGATGTTGACTTTTAAGAATACATTTGATCAATAATAAAATTAATATAAAAATTGGTAGGAACAGAAGACTGTAGGAGACTATTAAGTACATCTTTAAGTTCAGTACTCTAGAACAGCAGATAGACATCGAGCAATTACACAATTCATGATGGTCCACAAAACGCCCACCCGATACAAAACAGGCCACAAAGCATTTTTCCATTGTCTTATATCAATTCCAAGACTTAAAGGATTGAAGATCAAAATAAATAAAAAAAAAAAAAAGTGTGGCACAGAGAGAGCAAAGAGATCAAAGGCATTGCCAGTTTCCTAACTGCTTCCAGGTGTGCCTGCAAGAGTACTGTCCTCACCATCCCATTGGAAGCTGGACCTTGGAGACAGTCCCTGACATGACTGAGGCTGAAATTCCATCCTGTCCTCAAATCTGGAGATCAAAGATCCTAATCCTATGATCTATACATTGCCAAGATAACTGTGAGAGCTGAAATCATGTGCTCTTTATTTTGTGTATCTGGTCGACTGCCAGTTTCTGGAGTGTTTGATGCAACTAGCCAATCACACAGTCCATGGATTGAAACAAAAAATTCCCAGATTATGAGGATCATTCCTGGTCACGCTGGTACTATTAAATATTTGGGAGAAGCAAAAGGACACAGTGAAGTTCAATGCACTTCCAGATTCAAATGAATATTTGTGGAAATATTTTCTGTTCCTGACTCACCTCTGGCCAAAAGAAAAATATTTTCATTGACATTTGATATGATGCATTCAAAACAGTTCAGGGTCAGATTTCTAAGCTCTCAGTATCCATTTGTGGGTCACAGAGCTTGAAAAAGTTAAACTCTTATTTTCAGTTTATCAAAAGCATTTCCCGTGGTGACACTGACGACCAGATTTTTCAGAGGTCAGCAGCTGACATGCTGATTTTCCCTTGAAAATCCTCTCTTGACTGCGGGAGTCAGAAAATGCTGGTGACGGTGCACTCCCCGCAGTACGCACCCGATGAAGCTTCCAGGCAGAATTCAGTTTGAGGGATTTTTACTTGTATAGCTTTATAACTAAGCTGTGTCAAACGAAGATTTCGAGAGTGTGTTGTGTTCACAGATGGTTTCATCAACAGCTACATTAGTGCTGAGTAGACTTGATAGCCTGTTTGGGTGTGCTTTCGCATTAGAACAACATATTTCTTGAGAGGAGTACGGCTGGACCTCACTGTTCTCAAGTAGCTAAGAGAATTTTCAAGCTGAGCGTATTTTATGTGAACGTCAAATAGTCAGCTGCCAAGTAATGACACTTCTGAAATTCCTCAAGCTTGTAACACATAAATAAGTTTGCAAGTAAAAGCACAATTTTCTTGGTAATGTTAGATAAACACTATCTTGCTTGAGCTCCTGAAAGCTGCATTAATATCTTTTACATGTAAAATATGTGATTGGATTCATTCTTAACATCTTAAATGGATTTTTTAATGTGTATTAATTTTAATGAATGACTGGGAGGTTTATTGGAGGGAGGTAAAGTAGTGTCTCTGAAGCCTCACTAGCTAATCAAATTGCTATAAATAACTTTTGATAGCGTACACCCCTACCCCAAGATGATTTCTCTCATCATCATCCAAGATGTTAAGGAACTGACACCTGCAGAGGTTTGCTTTCAGCTATTGGGAATGGTCCTGAACGTAAATCCTCCCCCCGTGACAAATACCTTTCAGTAGAGGTTGTAAGTAGTGTGTAGTATGCCAAATCTTTGCTCCATGTACATTTAGCAATGAAAACTCATCTTATTTAAACTGGAGTAGACTGGCATTCATGCTCACGCTTAGGTCATGGAAGGAAGACTGAGGGGAAAAAAGTGTGCACCCTTGTTCAGAGGGCTGATTTGTGCTTGCTCATGCAGTCCATACAGCAAAAATGAGAAACTTTCATACAACTATCACAGAGATTTCAAGGGGAATATGACAAAAGGTGGGACAATGCAAAAGTGAATCAGAGGTATGAGGACTGGGAGACTTCTTTCTGCAACTGAATGTTGCTGAGAATGGCTATCACTCCCTCTACAGCAACTCCAAACTCTTTTCTTCTTCAAAATAGATCCGTACTATAGTTTGGTCTTTCAGCAAAAAAATAGATAAATGTTAATGCAAACAGCTGTATTTTTAGTTTCCATTTTGAAAGTGTGAGTTTGACACCAAGAAGTTGATTCATTTGTCCAAAATAATGACAAAAAAGGCAGTGTGAAAGCTGGCCAGGAACAGGAATCATTCCATCCTAGGTCCTACACATTTTAAACAATCAATCAACTAACTAATTTCATTCCTAGTTTCTATATTCTTTATCTTGGATCATTCTGACAAACTGCAGTCTGGTCCTGTTTAGATTATGCATTTTTCTTGTTGTATTCATGGCATCCTGTGATTTACATCTACTTTTGGTTATATATATGCTCATACTTTCTTGAAAATACAACTAAGCATATTAAATATGTGTGTATGTGTGTACATTCACATTTCTGTGCAAATATAAAAAAGTGGGAACTTTGGAGGGATCACAGCAGGTTCGAATTAAGTCAAATAAGGTTACATCTGTTGGATTAGTATGACGTTAAGGTATTTGATCTTTGGAATTTTACTAGTTTAGGCCCAGAGTCACAAAGCTCGCTCTCTTTTCCTAGTTTTTTTGCTTGTAGTCTCAGCTGAGAAATTGGATATTGAGTGGGCTACAGAACAGGTGCCCCCTGGAGATACCAATTTACAATTAGAGATATTTTGTACTCGTGAAAAAATGTAAGCTGATTGGCAGCAACAGGGCACGTAAAGGATGTTCTGCAGTTTAGACACCATCTTAGTATAAATTGAGGGCTTAGTGCTCCAGACCTAAACTTAGAAAACAGAGTCTTTGTATTCACACAGTTACATCGGTTTGAATGAGAGAGGGAAGATGTGAACCTGTTTTGCAACAGTCTTTGTGACAGCCTTGGGGTGGAAACTTTGAATGCACGGTTCCCTCTGGTCAATATGGACACTACATTTCCCAAGAAAGGTTTCAAGAGTAAGTTTTCCCTGGTGTACCTAGTTAAATACCTTCCTTCTCATCTTGCCTCGTTGTACACTGGGCTGCACACCAAATTGGCTGTGTTTCAGTGCTGCCAAATGTGTACAGTTTGATAAGCACGTTGTAGCAAATCTTCAGGACGAAAGGCACTGTATAAATGTCAAGTTATTTACCCATTTTAAAGCATTTTATCCTCCAGAGCTGTAAATCCAGCACCATTTGCTAACACAAAATTAGCTTTTTAATGCTATAGGGTCCTCCAACACTAACACATGTAGCAATGTCCACATCCTTGCTGATGAGGAGGCCAAAGGTTGATGTGTCTAGGAGGTAAAGCTTCAGCAATTCAAATGCTTTATTCACACTGGATTTAGGAGCACATTAATAGGCCATACAAGGTCTCAGTTCAGTATTTCCGTCACCCTGCCTTCTCTTACGAGCAGTGTGGACCAAATATGCTCACGTACATATAGTCACCACTCACAGAAATTGGCAGGAGCAGTAAGCATACAAGCAAGGGCAGAATAGGACTCTTAAGTTTCTTACTGATAAAGTCAACATAGGATAGCACATCGTTTCTGTCTATTGCTAGATTTGCTTCATAGAAAATTTAAGACTTCTTTTTCAGCAATTAGTTGTGGTCACCTGGAAACTTGAAAAAATGGCAGAAAGCCACCTTGTTTATTTCCAGGCTGGTGAAGTATTACACACCTTGCGTTTTATCTTTGTTGGTGTTCCATCATGAGTTACTTTTTTTTTTTTTTTGTGAGACTATTTCCTTCAGCTTTCTGTTGCCTAAATTTGTCTTACTACTCTCATGTCCTTTTCTTAGAAGAAACAATCAATAGAAAGTGCTTTTAGCAGTGGCACAGCACAGTGGTTTACTGCAGTGTAGGTGCTGGGTGGTATGAACACTGCTGACCTTCTATATATTGGGATTTTGGTTAAGCAGCAGATATTATGTGATGGTCCTTTAATACGTGTCCTTATGGTGCCTGGGCATGTCTGGAGCTGGCCTTTGTTAACACGTTTCTTTTAGATTCCGAAAGAAGACCTAAGACGGGATCCTATTTACCATTTTTTAAATGCTCTTCAAAGAATATTTGTTCACATATAAAGCATTTCTGTTAACAATATAATAGTGAGAAAAGGGAATACAAAAATATAAAGTATGAAAATACATTCTATCTTCGCTGGATTTTTACTGTTATTGACAGTGTGGCAGGGTGTTACTGCTTGTTCCTCATTTTAGACCTGTAGATATACTTCATATGTTAAAAAGCTTTGAGATAAGGTCCATTTCCCTTTCAAGCCTGTGTGTGTGAAATCTAAACTCCTGGGACCTAAGCTCCAGAGACAATTTAGTATGAATTCAGAACTACCTATTCATAGTCAAGAAATACTTCCTTGCTTGGCAATGGCCCAAAGAAGTGCAGTTTGGCAGAGAAGAATGGGAGCTACAGCCACGCTCGTGAGATAATGGAGGTTTCTATCTCAGATGGAAGACCTCAGGTCTGGGCTTTCTTCAGCTCTCGTGGCCTTGAATATGTAGCGTATCCAGTTGCCCCAGCTCTCCTTGTAGCCATGCAGTTGTGGGCAGGTGGGGAGCGTGGTCCACCCCTGGCTGGAATTGGGCACAATGCAGCTGGGACAGTAGGAAGCAAAGGGCAAGGAAGAGAGGAGTGACAGGGAGCCTGGCTTCAGCAGTCTGCAAAGGATCTGGCATCAGTGGGATCCTAGACCAGTTCCTGAGGATAGTTGTACACTTTGTGTAGCACTAATTTTGAATGAAGAAGCAAACTACTGTCTCTTCTGCATCTTATTAGTTGCTTCTCCACAGCACAGTTAGGGAGATTCTTGGCTCTCTTAGAGACACCCAAGAGGACTTCAGAGTTAAGAAAAAAGCCTGAATTGAGGTAGCACTTAATATAATATCTGATTTTAATGTGGTTTGTTTGTTTAACTCTGATTTAGATCATGGCTTTCATTACCGGCCTTGGGAAACATTTAGGCATGTGGGCAGCAGAATGAAGCTGAGGGCAGCCTGTCACAGCACCTGCACCGTTCATACAGGGTCTTTTCCAGGAGCTGCTCAGCATTGAAACTCAAGGAGTCAGGCTGGGTTCTCCTGTTGTGAGAATCTCATTTTTCCTCTACTCAGTTCATCCTCCGCTATTACACTTCTTTCCTTTTTTTTTTTTTNTTTTTTTTTTTTTTTTTTCATTCCTTTTGAATGATTATAGCAGCTAAATAGCTTTTGTCTTCCTTTGGAATTGTAATGTCTGACTGAAATTAGGAGATGTCAGTCTCCAGATAGTTTGAGATTTTCACAGGGCTAAGTTAAGTTGCAAGAGAGAGAAATTTTTAAAAATATTATCCTAGAAACACAAACCAGGAATGTAGTGTTACTACACCAGATATAATTTTTGTTTTGTAAAAAAGATAATTGGTAATCAACAACTTTTTTTGCCTCAGTCTTCACTGGCAATCTCTCTTCCCACACCTCTTGAGTGGATGGACCTCAAGACAAGGACTGCAGGAGCAAAGTCCCTCCCACTGTAAGAGAAGATCAAGTTTGCGACCACGCAAGGGACCTGAACATGCAGAAGTCTATGGGACCTAACGAGATGCATCCCAGAGTCCTAAGAGAATTGGCTGATGTAGT